>CM053622.1:43895156-43929673 GCA_028646595.1 Phalanger gymnotis | reverse complement strand
TGGAGAGCAATTTGAAACTATGCCCAAAGGGCTATAAAAATGTTCATACCCTTTGACCCAGCAATACCACTCCTAGGGTTGTATCCCAAAGAGATCACACAAGTGGGAAAAGGACCCATATGTACAAAAATATTTATAGCGGCTCTTTTTGTGGTAGTTAAGAATTGGAAATCAAAGGAATGCCCATCAATTGGGGAATGGCTGAACAAGCTGTGGTATATGAAGGTAATGGAATACTATTGTGCTATAAGAAATGGGGATGATACGGACTTCATAACAACCTGGAAGAACCTACACGATGTAACGCTGAGTGAGCGGAGCAGAGCCAGGAGAACAGTATACACAACCACAGATATATGGATTCTGTGGTGACTAACCCTGACAGACTTTGCTCTTCTCAGCAACACAATATGCAGAGAAAGCTCCAAAGGACTCATGATGGAGAGGGCTTTCCAGAGAAAGAACTATGAAGTATGAATGCAAATCGAGGCACACTTCATACTCGCCTTCCCCCTCCCCACTTTTTTTTTGTCTCTCTTTTGTATTTGTTGATGGGTTGTGTTTTTTTTTTGTTTGGTTTTTTTTTTGGTTCTGTTTCTTCTTTCTCATGAGTCATTCCATTGGTCATGGTTCTTCTCCACAACTTGACTAGTGTATAAATTAATTCAATGCCAAGTTATACCTGGAAGTTATATGGGATTCCATGCCTTCTTGGGGGGGGGGAAGAAAATCTGGAACTCAAAATTATGTAGAACTGTTTGTTGCAAACTAAAAATAAAAATATAATAAAAAAACTCAGGCAAATCAGTTTCACCTTCTCTGAATTTGGAGGTCTCCCCCTTCAGGCTCTCTGTATCCAATCTACTCTCAGGGACCCTGGGGGTAAGCCAGGACAGAAAGTCAGAAAATTCGCTCCCTTGGATTCCAAAGACCAGGGAAGACCAAGGACAGATTGATTTGAACACTAATTCTATATGTCCCCACTGTTTTCCTCAAAACTATGAATATCTTTATTTTCTCTACTCTTCAGGTCAGAGACCCCAAGGATAAATAAAAGAATTTTCATCTCCCCATCCCCAAGGAGCAGATCCCTTAGAAGCATGAAGTAATCAAATAGTCTTCTGTATGCCTGTACTGCTCACATTGAGTTACTAGAGAGCTCTCTTCCTCTTCTTCCAGAGTCTTGTGATCCCCATTACTTATCTGTCTTTTGGTTTCTAGGTTATAATGAGTATGATGCAGCTCTGCCTACTACCAGTAAGTGTTTTGGGACCTTAGCCTTATTCCCCCATGACACTGGAAGTTGGGATTTGATTTAACAATATGAAACAATTGTGGCTTTGCTAGTGCCCTTCCATTAAAGCTCATTCAGGTATCCTGAGGGGGGGGGGGAGTCCTAAAGGTACAAAGGGATATATCAAAGAGATGATGAGTCCCCATGCCTGGAAGTCTTGAGCATAGACTTGAAGGCTGCTTCTCAGGGACAGTGCAGAGGGAATTTCCCAACCAGATGGCCTCGTTTTCAGTTTGGAGATTCTGTGAGGAGAAAGTACCTCCCTCTCCTCCCAGAGGAGGAAAGGCATCCAGGTAAAAAAGGCATCCAAGATTATTCCACCTTTTCCTAACCTGGAGCTATGGCTTTGCTCAATGAGATTCCCCGGTTTCTCTGTCAGAGTTTGACTGGTGGTGACTTGCCAAGCTGTTCCCACAGGGACACTGGGGAATGGGGAGGGGATTCATAAGTCCATGGGTGAACCTCAGCTCTGTGAAAAAGTGGTGAGAGGAAGACTCATAGGGTTATATCTTGTACAGCCTTGATTTCTACTTACTAGTCCCTCAACTAGATACCAGTGAAGCCAAAAATATCCCATTGATTCATTTATTCAATAAATATTAAAGCTCCTCCATCATTCCCCTAAATGGAGGCTGGGGGAATGCTGTGATGGTGCTCTGATGACCACAGCCTTGATGAACTCTCCATCAGTGAGGAACCACAATCTCTGACCATCTCTAATAACACTTCTTTCTGCAATTTCTGGTTTAGACAGTGCATCAACATTTGCAACTCCCCATGGCTCCACAGGGAGGGGAACCTTCACAGGTAAGAACGTGGCATCTTCAGCACCTTGGACAGTGATCATTATGAACCCTCTCCCCGACACTGCTGCCTTGTCACAACCTGGGGAGAGAAAATACTTTCTAAAAGAGGAAAAAACACCAAGACTTTTAAAATTTCCAGTTGTTCAAAGAAATACTCACCAGTCAAGCCAGGGACTAGGCCATATGACTTGCCATGTTACCTTGTAGTCCTGTGTCACAGGGACCAGGAAAACTTTTATTTTCCATCAGTTAATTCAGTTCAACCCAGCAAGCATTATTCATCATCTACTGTGTGCCAGGCACTGTTCTGGGCACTCAGGATTCAAAGCCAAAGAAAGAAAGAATTCTTGCTCTCCAGAAACTTGTTCTCTTATTAAGAGATCTGCAAACAGATTAAATACGTATGAAATATGTAGACAGTAAAAACAAAGGTATTTCAATGGATAGAAGTAGAGAGAGAACAAGCAACTAGGAAAGTCTGGGAAGGCCTCAAGGCTGTGTTTTGAAAGAGGTCGAGGACTCTATAAGGTAGAAGTAAAGAGTTAAGGGAATGCCTGGTCAGAACAATATCTTTGGGAACTTGTCATGAGACCTTGCATCCCTCTCTAAAGGTGAAGAAAGTAGCAGCCCAAAACATCTCAGGCAGGAAGCCTCAGACCTGACAAACTTTAGTAACAAGAACCCTTCACCTCAGGTCCTGTTCCCTCCTACGGTAGTTGACTCTCACCTTCCACTTCTCTGGGTTGAGTTCTCACCCAGTGACACTGCCTTTCACCCTATTGTCACAGGCCCTGCCTATGCCAATCATATTGTGGTCTTGGAAATGCTTTGGTTCATCATGGTTTCTTTTTTACCATCAGCTCCTGTGCAGACCTTACATGTCCCATCAGCCTCTCTGGCTTCACCATTATTTTCCAGCACCACAGGTAGAGAGCACCTGCATCTCTGATTCATTTCCTGGAGTGTCTTGTTGTCTTTAGAGAAGAAAGTGGGGGTTGGGAAGCCAGAAAAAGGGGAATTAGGGAAGGGGAGAGATCCCCTAAGAAAGATCAATACTGGGACTTGGGGGCTGAATTTTCATCCCAGGAAGGAATACAGAACCAACAGGATATCCCCAGTTATACTCAGTGATATTCTGTGGGCTCCAATATAGAATTTCTCTCCCTCTTCCTTATAGGTGGTGGTCAGAGCCTGGAGTCCTTCAAACTGAACTTTACCATCACTAACCTCCTCTATACAGAAGAGATGGGATACCCTGGGTCCAGCAACTTCAACAGAACAGAGAGAATTCTGCAGCAGCTGGTGAGCCTCCCCAAATACTATCCCAAGTGCCACCTATACAGCTGCCTTCCCTTTGCTCCTAATCTGCCTAGACCTGAGCACACTGACCTCCTCCTTTCTTTGCCAGCTCAATCCCTCATTCAAGAAAAGCAGCATTGGCAAATTCTACACCAGGTGCAAAGTGGTCTCCCTGAGGTGAGATTCCAGACGCTGTAGAATGGGAATTGGAGTGTGCCCCTTGACCCCTCAGGGACACATAAAACCCCTGTGCTCTCCACAAAGGTCTCTTTTTCACATTCAATTGTCATGAGCTCTATTTTCCAGTTTCCAGGTTGATTTATTCTTGTACCTTTTGTGCATGCTTTATCAGAAATGTGATAAGATCTCTATTCTAAATAGGTTTCTATTTTGTGAGATTATTAGCTGCTCAACACTCATACCCACCCATTGTTACACAATCATCGAGCATTTTAAGAGAAATGCAGGCAAATCAGTTTCACCCTCCATGCACTGTGTGGTCCCCCCATCAGGCTCTCCAGCATCCAACCTAGTACTATGTCTCTTATCGATGTCTCTTTTCCTAGACCAAAGAAGGATGGCTTAGCAACAGCAGTGGATGCAATGTGCATTCATTGGAGAGACCCTACTAAACCAGTTCTTGACAGTGAAAAAATCTATTGGGAACTGAGCAAGCAGACACATGGCATCAGCAGGTTTGGCCCCTACACCCTGGATAAAAACAGTCTCTACCTCAATGGTGAGTAATCAATCAATAAACGGTAATCATTAAGTAACTTCTAGCTGCCAGATGCAATGCTAGGTCCTTGGGATACTAACACAAAGAAAGAAATAATTCCTACTTACAAGAAGCTTACATTCCAGTTGGAGAGAGAATAGGGACATACATAAACATACAGCATAAATATAGAGTTAATAAATGCTAACATATAGTAAATAGTTTGGGAGAGAAGGCTCTAGCAGTGGAGGGCAGGAAAGACCTCGTGCAGAAGATGGTGCTTGAGCTGGGTCTTAAATGAAAGGAGGGATTCTCAAGTAGAGG
This sequence comes from Phalanger gymnotis, assembly GCA_028646595.1. Taxonomy (NCBI): domain Eukaryota; kingdom Metazoa; phylum Chordata; class Mammalia; order Diprotodontia; family Phalangeridae; genus Phalanger; species Phalanger gymnotis. Next base: position 43,925,232 of record CM053622.1, on the reverse strand, counting down.
CAAGGAGGGAATACATTCCAGGCTTGGAGGATGTCCAGAGCAATGATATGAAGAGGGAAGATGGAATGTCATGTGAGGAGAAGAAAGAAGCTAGCTTGTCTGGATTGGAGGCTGCAGGGGGGGCTGGAAAGAGAGGTTGGAGCCAAATTAGAAAGAGCTCTAAAAGCTAAACAGTTTATACTTAGTCCTAGAGAATAAAATAGGCAATGGGGGGGGGGTGTCACTGGAGTTGATTGAGTAGTGGAGTTGCATGAGCAGATCTAGGTTTAAGCAAAATTACCTTTAGCAGGAGAAAAAAACAATGGGCTGTAGTGGGGGGAGACTCAAGGAAGTGAGACAAATTAGGAGGCTTTTGCAATAATCTAAGTGAGAAGGCTTGAACTATGTTGGTAGTTGTGTGACTAGAAAGAAGATCTTAGTTGAAAATCATGAAAGGAGAAAAAGTAAGCCTCGGCAACTGATTAGATATGTAGGGCAAGAAAAATTGAGAAGTTCAGGATATTGCAGAAGTTACAAACCTGGAGAGTGGAAGAATGGTTGTTCCTTTGATGGAAATAGAGAAATTCGAAAAGGCATCACTTTGGGATCAATGCTCACTTTCTACCTTGCCTCCTGTCATAATCCCAGAATTAACATTTTTCTCCTGTCCTTCCTGTTCAGTTCCAGATCCCGTCCACAACCATATGCCTTCCTTCTTGTTTATCCTTTGTTGATCCAATTACACAAGACCTAGTGTCTACCCACACCTACTTCACAAGGACCTTGTCCCTCATAGGCTGTACTTTGCTGTCACCTAGTGGCCACCACAAAATTCTTTCCTTGGTCCTGTGCTGTGTGCTTTACCAATGATTTAGATGGAAATGTTCTTGTTCAGTCATTTCAAATTTTAGTCACGTCTGATTTTTCATGACCCCATTTGAGGTTTTCTTGGCAAAGATCCTGGAGGGATTTGCCATTTTCTTCTCCAACTCATTTTATAGATGAGAAACTGAGGCAAACACGGTTAAGTTACTTGACCAGAGTCACACAGCAAGTATCTGAGTCTGGATTTGAACTCAGAAAGATGAGTCTTCCTGACTTTAGGCCTGGCACTCTATGCACTGTGCCACTTAGCTATCTAGATGGAGATATAAATGACAGCAAATGACGAGATGACACCAGCAGATATATTGGACAGAATCAAGATCTAAAAATAAACCAGCACGCTGAAGTGATGGGCCACAACTAATGAGATGAAATATTAAAGCTGTCCCAAAGAGAAGGGGCAGGATGGGAACAACCCTTTATTAAGCACCTGCTATGTCCCAGGCACTGTGCTAAGCAATTTACAAATATCTCATTTTATCCTCACAATAACCCTATGAGGTTGGTTGTTACCTTCATTTTGCAGTTGAAAAAACTGAGGCAGACATGGAGTAAGTGACTTTTCCAGGGTGAAATAGCTAGTACATATCTGAGGACAGCTTTGAACTCATGTCTTCTAGGGCCCAGTGCTCTATCTAGTGAGCCTTCCAGCAGCTACAAATTACTCCAGGAAGTATTTTTACAAGACTCTGCCATGACTCCCTCTGCCCTCCCTGACTACCCCATTGCTGTCCCTATCCCTTACAATCCTCTTTCTCCAAGATCCCCAAATCTTTTTCTTCCTCCCTGATCCATGGAGTCTCTTTGTCCCAGTCCCATATGGTGTCTCCATGTCTTGTCCTCTCATCCAATCCTTCCTCACTCAATCTAGCTCCTCAAGTCAAGACTCATAGGTTTCTTACCTTTATTCAATATTTCTCTGTACTCAGGGTATTCTACTAACAGAATGGATAGAACAACTAAGAAAACTGGTGAGTATGGCATCGGCCCTGCCCCACGGAATTTCCCTTGAGGTGGGGGGAGGGGAGCTCAGGCTGCTTCTTGAAGAGCAGGAGAAGTGGGGGGAGGGCAGGAACTGAGTGTCTAGGATGACTTCTCTTACCCTAGCCAGCACTCAATGCTGAGCATCCATGCACTGTCTTCGACTGTGTTCAACAAACAAATTAACAGCAATTATCTCTACCAATTGTCAGATCCCTAACTGTATCTCCACTTCCCAAGCACCCTGTAGTGGGGGGGGGGGTTGGCACGGAGAGGGTGCTGTGCCCTGAACCTTAAGCTATTCTCCTGTCACTGCATATGACTCAGTATCACTGTCACCTTTCCCTGTTCTGACTTTGGGTCCCTGCACAATACCCTCCCTTGTCCCAGGATGTGACATTGGGGTCACATCTTTTCTGCCTCCAAGAGACCTTCCCTCAGTTTGCCCAACTCATTTTCTCCTATGCCCTGAGCTCTAAATTCTCTCTAAATTCACTCCCATAGTCTGTCCACCCTTTCTCCCCTAGGTCACCTTCTTTTGAAGATCAAAGGTCTGGTGGCATGGGAGGTGGGGGATGCTGTGGGCTAGGTCCTTCAGCCTCCTGTCTTCCCATGGATTGCTCTTTGTCCCCTCCCTTCCTATAGGGTGGGAATTCCCAAGGACATTCCCCACTCTGTGCTGTCCCCTTATCCCCGCGATGGCCACTCAGCATCATGTCTTTTTCCCCCCAGAAATGCCCTTCTGGGCCATCATCCTAATCTGCCTGGCTATACTCCTGGTGCTTGTGGTTAGCTTTATGTGCTGCTTGATGGTAAGGGAATTTGGGGAACCCCTAAGAGCCAGGAAGGACTGTGTATGTGTGTGAGCAAGCATTCATGAGATGGAGGAGAAAGAGACAGAGAAACAGAGAGAGAGACAGAGACAGAAAGACAGAGAGGAAAACAGACAGAGAGAGAGAAAGAAACAGAGAGACGGAGAGAGAGAAAGAAAGAGAGAGAGAGAGAGAGAGAGAGAGAGAGAGAGAGAGAGAGAGAGAGAGAGAGAGAATAAGTATCCCTATGAGTTGAAGTCTTTGTGGTGTCACAGTGGAAAGTTCACTATATTTGGAGCCAGAGGACCTGGGTTCAAATCCTAATAATGCATGTGACCATCATCAAGCCACTTCTAGGGGTTCAGTTTCCTCATCTGTAAAATGAATAGATTAGATGGCCTTCAAAATCCCTCCCAACTCTGAATTTGTGATCTCATGATCCAGTATGCTTGTCAGAGAGTGAGTGAGTGCATATATGTGAGAATGTAGGTGAGGATAGGGCTGCATATATGCATCCAACTGTAGGAGAGGAGTAAGTCAATGTGAATGAGAGTGGAATTTAGGAAGTATAAAGCACCAGAGTGTGAATCTATTCACATGCAGAGGAGGGTGTGTGTGCCTGAGAATGGAGAGAGAAGAGATTTCTGCATGTCAGAGAGGGAAAGAGAACAAGAGTGAGAAAATGCACAGTGCCTGGCACTTAGTACGTACTTAACAAATGCTTATTGAGTAGAATTGAAAATGGAGGGACAGAATGGGAGAGATAAAGAATCAGAGACAGTCATAGAGAGACAGAGACCAAGATAGATGGAAAGAGACAAAAAATTGAAACAGAGATGGAGAAAGGAACAAAGATGAAGAGACAGGCAGAAACTGAGGCAGAAACAGATCTAGAGAGAGAGAGACAGAGATAGAAAGAATGAATTTACTTAGGAGAAAGTGTTCCAGGTAGCCTTCCTTCAGACTCTCCCTATTACTTATTCAATCAGTGGGGAGTTCTCTCAATGAGGCTCATGAGTACTCTACCTGGGGTCCTCCTCCCTAAGCCTGCCCTTAGGTTTTTGGGTAGGTGCTGGGCAGAAATGTACAAAGATAGCAAGGAAGAGCAGTTCCAATAACCTTGGCTCCTAGCCATGCTCCTAGGGTTCACCAGGGCTGCCTTCATGCCCTTTCTGGGGAGCAAGGCTGAGTCCACAGCTATGAACAAGAGGCTCTCAGCAAGGGTCGTACCCCCATAACTCCTGACCATCCTCCATCTCTCAACCCTGTACAGGTCACGATGTATCTTAGGAAAGAAGGAGATTGTGAGGTCCAAAGGCAAGACATAAGCCTTTACCTCTCCCACCTAGACCTAAAGAAAAGTCATTAAAATGGACTGTGATGATGTAGCAAAATAAACCCAGACATCATCCTGGAGTGGACCAGTATTGGGCTGGAATAAACACTGGGCCTCACCCATTCTGGATTGGATCTGCCTCTTTCTTACCATTTGCATGAGTGTGGGTGACTCCTCAGGAGGGCCTACAGGAACTGAGGAGAGAGAAGACCCTTAGGGTCTAGGCTCAATTATACCTCCTCAGGGGTCATCACCTTCTCAGGTAGTCTGCCAGGCTCTCATCGGTTCCATTCCATTGCCAAAGGCAAGAAAGCCAAGCTTGGAGGATAAAGGAAAAGCCCAGTGCCCACATTGGTCCTGAACATGATGGCTAGGGCTAATTGACCAGATAAGCACTATTTTCTCACCCCTGAAAAACCAATTGGTAACAATTATGCACCACTGGAATAGCCAGAGAACATTGGATACATCGGTGCCAGGACCCTTCCAATCTGTGATACTCCAACCCTGGCTTCATGTCAAATATCCTTGGTTGCCCTTTCCCACTATGACCTGCCATTGGGACATGAGCATCCACCTATTCCCATCCACTAAGGGCTTTGCTTTGCCCACCAGCTTCCCATCACCCTTGCTCAAACTCCCAGCTGCCTATTCCTCAGCAGCCTCCTACTTTGCCCCTTCCATCCATCCTCCTATTAAGATTCCCCCACTGCTTTCCATCTCACCCTACTCTTTACTGTGACCAGCTCATCAGGCTCCCACTGTGACCTCCAAATCAACTTCCCACGACCCTCCCACTGTGACCTGTCTACCAGGCCCTCATGGCTATGACTTTCTATGAACTTCACTCTTCTCTGACCAGCCTCCTCCTCTGACCTTCCCCCAAGCCTCACATTACCCTTTATCCAGGGCTATGTCAGGCTTTGACCTCCCACCTTCAACAATACTACCCTTTCCATTAGCTCTAGCTTTCTTCTTTACTGAAAGTGTCACCTTCAGTAGATTAGTTGTCTTCATTCACTTGGCCAGAAAAAATGAGAGATTTCAGCTGTACAAGAAAGATCCCCTCTAGCCCTGGCATGTTATGAGCCTGTGAGGAGAGTCCCCCTTCACCACCTCCCTTCTTTGAATTCTCTTCCATGTCTGAATTATCTGCTCCCATCTTGGCATATAAGGTTATAGCATTAAGGCAGAATTCATGACTTCGAAGAAAATCATGAATTTGCCTGAATGGTTTGGAATCACAGGATATAAGGAATTCTCTAGGTAGAAGGCAGAGTAATTAAAGCATTTATTCAAGCTCCAAAGTAGCATACCCACAGACCAATGGCCCCAATTCAATATCATAGCCAAAATCTTCCAGATCCAATAAGCCCGCCTCACAACAGTAACAAGGAGGTTACAGGAAAATACTATGGCAGTAAGCCAAACCATACTTGTGCTTCCCCCAATGCTAGGGCTCCCCTGTAAGAAGATTACCGACTGGTCTCAAGCCCTTGCTCAGCACTCCTCTGTCTGCACGCTCTGGAAGCTTGTTCTCCAGTCAGTCCTCCTCTCAGTAGCAACTTCTGCTGGTTCTGCTTCTGCTGCTCCTCCTTCCACCACATCTGCTTCTCTGAGCTCTGTTCTCTCTTTTTATTCAGTCCTTAGACGTCATCCAATCAACTGGAACTTCATCTGAGTGACCAGAACTTAGGCACCTACTATTGGCTCTTGTCTTAGTAACTCCCCTTAGGATCCTGGGGGCTTCATACCCACATGGGCTTAGCACCTAGTAGCTAGGGGTTTGGGGCCTACTTAGGAGCAAAGCTCTAATCAGACCTCTCTTCACTGGCCCCACCTGGAAGCCCAGCCTATTCAAATGGGGAGGGGGGGAGAGGAGATCTTCTCACTTACTGATTGCCTTTACAAAGGTGTGTTCAAGGAAGACTAGTACCTCTAGTGCAATGGCTGCTGAGCCCTTTTCAGGGTTGCTTTTCCACCTTTTGTGTCCACCTGTTCCACCCAACTCTCATCTGTGGCTCCAAGAAGCTGTAGCACGTGCAGCAGCCACACCCCAGCAAACCATTTCAGGAGACAGGCTAAACCAGGTTGAGGGTAACCAAGGGGTTTCAAACCCATTGGTGAGTTAGGGAGGTGTCTACCCCAAGCACATGAAGACTTCTCCTGGCGGAAGGATGGGATGAGAATAATTTGTTCCAACGGGCATAAAGGAGGCTGAAGCAGGTACTGTGGAGCACTCAAAGCTTGGTGAGACATAGAAGATGCCAAGGTCATCCACTGCATCTTGAGCCATTGCCAGCTGTCTTGATTCTGTCCTGCCACTGGACTGTGATGCCTCCAGAGGAGAATGAGGCCCACAACTTCGTGCAACTCTGCCTCACTTAAATCTAATTTACGCATGAATCAAAAAACATCACCCATACCTTTTTACCATTATACCTATCTTAAAGTCCTGTGGCAATATGCAAGTGACGAAGTAGCAGGTGCAATTACACTGGGAGCTGTAGTCACAGTCCTGCACACAGGAAGACCAGGCCATAGACTCGTTTCTCACTGGAAGCAGCAGTGGGATTCAGCAGCCTCCTGGGTGTCTGAGCAGCCTTTTAAGGATCATGCTACTCACCTCGTGGGGTGAGGAAGGGCTACAAAAGGTGCCCTAAAAATTGTCTGCTTACCTAACCCTGGACTGATAACCGCAGCAGGTGGGAAAGCCCACTTTGTGGTCGAAACACAAAAAAAATGTACAAAAACATCTGCAAAGATGATTCTACTCACCATCGGCACATGGAATGTGCACACAGTTATAGACAACACAAAATCCAGTAGACTTGAAAGAACAGCTCTTGTTACAAGTTAACTCAGCAGATATTGCATCCAAATTGCAGTCCTGAGTGAAACAAGGCTGGCAAATGAAGGACAGCTTACTGAAGTTGGAGCTGGACACACATTTTTCTGGAGTGGCCACAGTGAAGGGGAGCACTGTGAAGCTGGCCTAGGTTTTGCAATGAAAACTAATCTAGTCAACGAGTTTGTATACCTGCCAAGAGGAGCGAACAGCAGACTCATGACAATGCCATTGTCACTTGCAGGAAAATGTCACACCACCATCAGCAGTGCCTATGCTCCTACCATGACAAACCCTGATGAGGCCAAAGAATAATTTTAGGAAGACCGGGAGACCCTTATCATCAATGTGCCAAAAGAAGACAAACTCATAATTCTGGGTGACTTTAATGCTACAGTGGACTCAAACTCCCAGAGTTGGCAGGGAGTCCTAGTAAGGAATGGAATTGGAAACAGCAACAGCAATGGTCATTTACTACTGAAGGTTTGTGCAGCTCATGGCCTTCTCATCAACAACACCGTCTTCTATTTATCTAAGTGCAATAAAACTTTGTGGATGCACCCTCACGGCAAACACTGGCATGTAATAGACTATGACATTGTAAGGAGAAGAGACAAACAGGATGTGAGAGTGACAAAGGCAATGTGTGGTATAGAGTGCTGGACTGATCGCAGACTTGTCCTTTCCATGTTAAATATTCACATTCAACACAAATGGCATCTCCAAGGCAAAATGACTACCAGAAGAATTAATGTCAACAAATTAGAGCTCTTCTCCGAGGGGGAACAGTTTGTTGCTAACTTGGGGGGGGGGGGAAAGTTGACCTAACACACAATTGGCAACAGTGGAGCAGAAAAGGAGCGGGCAGCTCTCAGAGATTTGGTGTATAGCACTGCACTTGTTCATCTGGGCCAGATGAGCAAATGAGCAAACTCTAAGACTGCTTTGATGAAAATGATGGGGAAATTCAGAAGCTGCTACCAGCTTCAGAAGCTTACCAGCAGGATAGTTCATCCATCTCTAAGAAGGAAGCATTTAATCCCATCAAAAGTAAAGTACAAGCAAAGCTTAGAGAGATGCAAGATTCTCAGATCAGTAAGAAGGCAGATGAAATTCAGTTTTATGCTGATAGTAACAATCCAAAGTGCTTTTATGATGCCCTAAAGGCTATTTATGGGCCAAAGACCCATGGTGCAGCTCAACTACTCAGTGCTGACAGAGCCACATTTGATTAGTGGTAAGGATATGATCCTAGAGAGATGGGCTGAACACTTCAATAATGTTCTCAACATATTATCATCAATCAATGTTGAGGCCACTGACCATTTACCTCAGGTTGAAGTCAATACCTCCCTAGCTGAAGCTCCAACTGAAGAAGTTTAGAACGCCATTAGGCTCCTTTCATGTGGCAAAGCACCTGTTGCTGATTCTATTCCAGCTGAGATTTACAAGGTAGGAGGTCCATTGTTCATGCAAAAACTGACTGAAATTTTCCAGGTTATGTGGCAAGAGGAGGTTATTCTCCAGGAGTTCAAGGATGCCTCCATTGTCCATCTCTGTAACAGTAAATGAAATAGATTTACTGTGACAATCATAGGAGGGTCTCTCTTAGTCATTGCCAGCAAGATTCTTGCCAGAGTCCTCCTTAATAGGCTGATCCTTCACTTGGAATATGGTCATCTACCTGAGAGCCAGTGTGGCTTCAGAAAAGGCCAAGGAACGGTCCATATGGTGTTTGCTACCTGACAAACTCCAGGAAAAATGCCAGGAGCACAACAGAGGACTGTACACAACATTTGTAGATTTGACTAAGGCCTTTGATACTGTTAATTGTGAGGGCTTATGGAAAATTATGTCAAAATTCAGTTGCCTGGAGAAGTTCATCAGCATTGTATGTCAATTTTATGACGACATGCTTGCCCAGGTTCTGGATAATGGACAATGCTCTTGTGCCTTGCCACTCACCAATGGAGTGAGACAAGGCTGTGTGCTTCTTCCCATGCTTTTTAGCATAATTTTTTCAGCTATGTTGTCAAATACTTTTAATGAAAACATGAACATGGCATCAAGGTCAATTACCACACTGATGGTAAATTCTTCAACTTGAAAATGCTAAGAGCCAAGACCAAAGTGGAGGAAGTGTTGGTGCATGATTTTCTGTTTGCAGATGATTTTGCACTCAAAGCAGCCTCCGAAGCCGAGATACAACAAAGTATGGATCGATTCTCTGCCACTTGCGCTAATTTTGGCCTAACAATTAACACCAAGAAAACACAGGTGCTCCATCAGCCACCACCACACCATCCATATGTGGAATCACTGGTTACAGCAAATGCAGAATTTTTGAATGCTGTGGATAAGTTCACTTACCTTGGTAGTGTGCTTTCTAGAAATGTACACATTCATAATGAGGTTGACACATGCATTGACAGAGCTAGCTCAGTGTCTGGGAAGCTCTGAAGGAAAGTATGGGAGAGAAGAGGTATTAGACTGACTAACAAACTGAAGGTCTACAGAGTTGTCATGCTGACCTCATTGTTGTATGCCTGTGAAACCTGGACAGCCTATCAGCGCCATGCCAGGAAAATGAATCGCTTCCATTTGAATTTTCTTAGGAAGATTCTGAAGATCACCTGGCAGGATAAGGTACCAGACACTGAGGTCCTTACTTGAACTAATATGCCAAGCATTCAAACTCTGCTTTAGAGAGTGCAACTGCAATGAGCTGGCCACGTTGTTAGAATGCAGAAAGCATGCTTGCCGAAAAGACTTTTATGGAGCACTTGCACAGGGTAAACATTCACATGATGGTCAGAAGAAGTGGTACAAAGATACTCTCAAGACCTCTCAAAAACTTTGCAATTGATTGTGTGACATGGAAGATTCTGGCACAGGACCACTCAGCATGGTGAGCCTGCATCAGAGAAGGTGCTCTACGAGCAAAGCAGAATTGAAACAACTCAAAGGAAACTACCATGACATAAAGCTGCCAAACACCTAGACAGAAGAGATGAGAAACTGAAGTTATAGAAGGAAGGTAAGAAGCATTGGATTTGGAGTCATAGAAAAATTGAACTCAGGTCTTCTGACTAAAAACACAGAATTCTTTTTACCGCACTGCATTCCTCCATTCCTGCACTGCATTAATTTCTTACTGATCCTCCCAAGAACCCCATGATATCATAGCAATAATGACAACATTAACAAGCCATTCACATGGTGCCTTTAAGTTCACAGTATGTGTTCCCCACAACAAGGGAGGTCATTCAGATGTTCACCACATCATGAATTCCTCTTGGCAGGACCACTTGTTCCCACCTGAGCTGTCAAAGGTAGGTAGGTAGTAGTCATTAGGTCTGACAAGTATTAGGAAGCTACCTGTCACACCCTAGTTGCATGCCCTAAGATGACAACAGACCTCTCTGCTGTTTATGTCAGGTTAACAGATGGTCACCTTAGTCATTGAATTAGTAGGGAGTCATGAATCATCATTACACAGATCAGATAGATTGTATGAGCAACACCCGAGATTGGAGTCTGCTTAAGCTCAGAGCTGCTTTTCTGCAGAGATCATGGGTTTACAGATTATAATTTTTCTAAAACCTTACTCATGGTAGTTGTGAAGTGAGTTACTTCTCAGTGTAGTAAGTTTGTTGTAAGTCTGGATGAACTGTACATGTAGGAAGCAGAGGAGAGAAAGAGTATATAGACTCCTGGGGAAAGAGAAAGCCACCAAAAAGTTGTATTGTATGACGCTAGGAACCCCGGGTGCTTTCTCCTTTGTGAAAAGGCCCCATCCAGGACACTATTATAAGTCTGAAGAATTGCATCAGAATACCTGGAGGTAATAGCAGTCTTGAGAGGAGAGAATTACTTGATGCTTTGGCTAAATGGAGACCTGTCTGTCCCCTTGTTGTGGGGTATAGTGGCTACCCAGAGTATCCTTCTAAGTCTGTGGGGTTCTATGGTTTTCTGGAGAAGGTAGAAATCTAGTGAAGGGAAAAATGGTAGGTGTTTTGGTTGTTTATAGACTCGAATATGATTTCTTTGTAATTGTTTTTTTGCAATTTAAAAAATCCTGTCCTACATTCAACATCATGTTAGCTTGAATATTTACATTGCAGTTGAAAGCCCTTTTTCTTTTTGGTGGAGGCTTTTGATGAGTATAAATCCCTACATTCCTGGGGAAAAAATAAAAAAAATAAAAACCACTAGGTGGTGGCATAACAAGCCAAATTCTAATGTTCTGTGAGGAACCCTGGGGCACAGCAAAGGCCCCCCCACCATACAAGCTGTCCTATGAGAAGCCCTCACAACTGAACTCAGTCTATGTAAATCCAGAGCTAATTTTCTGTACCAAGACTTCGGGTTTCATTTGAGGACCTGTCCAAAACATTTAATTTGTGGGTATGAGTTTGATTTTGAGTCCCCTCAAAATTGTGCCATAAGATTATATTTGGAGGACCTGTCTAGGGCCACTGTTTCTTGTTTGGGGATGAGGCTCCTTCACTCATTGGTTGCTATTTACTCTTTTTTTCAGGCATAACCACATTTAGGGCTTTCTCAGCAAAGATACTACAGTGATTTGCCATTTCCTTCTCCAGTTCATTTTACAGATGAGGAACCTGAGGCAAACAGAGTGAAGTGACTTGCCCAGGGTTACACAGCTAGTAGGTGTCTGAGGCCAGGTTTGAACTCAGGAAGATGTCTTTTTGACTCCAGGCCCACGCTATGCACTGTACCACCTAGCTGCTTCTTCACTCATAGTGTACAAGTTTAGACAGACTCTTCTTATCAGCAAAGCAGGAATAAGCATGTCCTCCAAAATAACTATGGGTCTGACTACCACATATCTGGTAAAAGGCAGCTCCACTACCAAAACCCCTGCTCCACTGGCTTAGAGATACCATATTTCCCAAATTCCAAACTGAGACCCGTGGCCATGTAGACAAAGACTGTTCCTTTTTCAAAGCCTTGTTATAAATGTTCATTTAAAAATATTTATTTAATATTTTATTTCTCCGCAATTACTTATAAAACAATTTTAACATTTGTTTTTAAAATTTGAATTTCCAGATTCTCTCCCTTCATCCCCACCTCCCTCATTGAGAAGACAAGCAATTTGATGTAGGTTATACATGTGTAGTCATGCAAAACATATTTCCATATTAGTGATATTGTAAAAGAAAATAAAAACCAAAAAACCCAAAGAACAATAAAAGAAGATAAAAAATTATGCTTTGATCTGTGTTCAGACTCCATCGGTTCTTTCTCTGGAGGAGGATAGCATTTGTCATCATAAGTCCTTCAGAGTTGTCTTGGATCATTGCATTGCTGAAAATAGTTGTCATTCACAGTGATCATCTTACAATATTGCTCTCACTGTATACAATGTTCCAGTGGTGGGATTCAGATGAATTAACAACCAGTTCTCCATGGAACCAAGCCGAGGTGCCACCACTGCCACAGATGTAGCGGGTGCAGGCCCTGACCCCACTGACAACCAGTTCCTGGAACTAAACCTAAAATTAGGTACTGATTCTACCAAACTGGTGCCAACTGGCTGAATCCCACCACTGGTTCTCCTGATTGTACTCATTTCACTTTGCATCAGTTCATGCAAGTCTTTCCAGGTTTTTCTGAGAGCATCCTGCCCATCATTTCTTGTAGTACAATAGTATTCCATCATAATCATATGCCACTTGTTCAGCCATTCCCCATTTGATGAGTATCCCCTCAATTTCCAATTCTTTGCCACCAGAAAAGAGTTGCCATAAGTATTTTCTATACACATAGGTCCTTTTCCTTTTTGGTTTTTTTTTACTGCTTTTGGGATACAGACCTAATAGTGGTGTTGCTGGGTCAAAGGCTATGCATGGATAAATGCTCTTTTCTAGCATCATGTGGCCATAGATTTAGAAGTGAAAATGAACTCAGAGGTCACCTAATCCAACTACTTCATTTTACAAGAAACTGAAGCCCAAAGAATTTCAATGAATGCATCTGAGGTCACACGCATAGGACAAGGACTTGGACCCAAGATTCCCTGACTCCAAATTCCCTTGAGACTTTATAGAATGGATCAAAGTATGGTCACTATAACTGTATGTCAATATCATAGTTTAATTTAATTATAAGCACTTATTAAGCACCATATATATGCATACATATACACATACACATCTATGCATACATATACATATATGTCTAGCACTGTGCCGTATCTTAAGGGTAGAAAGATGTAAAAAAAAATTAGTCCCTGCCTCCAAGAATTTATATAAATCTACTGTTGGAATAGAACCTATACATGGATAAATACAAATTAATTGGTGGGGAGAAGGAGAAAGTACTAACAACTAGGAGAGGGGTCAGGAAAGGCTTCCTGTAGGAGGCATTACTTAGGCTAATTCCTGAAGAAAGTTAATATTTAAGAAGAGGAGAGGAGGGAATATATTCCAGTTATAGGCACAGAGGTGGAATGGAGAATGATTGGTTTGGAAATCACAGAATGTTAGAACTGGAAGGAAACCATGGAAAAATCCCCTGGAGAAGGAGTCCCTCCTGCCACTGAGACTTTCCATGAGACCCATTTCTGTAAGCTATTATTATGTTGGCTCAGGTTCTGGTTAAATTTTTTTCTGTACTCCAGGTCACTTAGTACTATCTCCTCTATGGGGCAAAGGAGGAGGAAGAAGAGGGGGAGGAGTGCTAGATCCTGAGCTAAGACAGAAAGATAAAAAAGAAATGAATCCCTAATTTTTAAGTCTCTAATTTAAAAATCAGGAGGAAGAAGAGGAGGAGGAGGAAGATTTTCAGTTCTAAATCTAGGAGCCTATAACAATAATGATTCATTTTATGGGTTACAAAGCACTTTACATACCTGGTCTCATCTGATTCTCCAACCACCCCTTTATAGGGAAGACTTTTTCACACCAGTTTTACAGATGATGAAACTAAAACTTGAGAAAGGTAAATAGTCCTTCCTTCCCAAGTCACAAATCCCCAGAGGGCCAAACTAACAGATGGAAGTTGCTATTTGTTTTTGGCATTCTGGCAGAGCCTATGGACATCTTCTCAGAAGAGTGTTTTAAGTAATTGAAGGAAAAGCTAAATTTCTGTTAAAGGTTAGTGAAAATAAAAATGCCATTTTCCCATCCAAGTTTGCAGATCCCCTATAATCTACTCATGAACTCCAGGTTAGAGTTAGGACAGAGTTGGTGCTTGGAAAGTGGAGCTGGCCATTGCTCTCCTCTGCCCCTGGAGAAGTACAAACTGCCCTCTAGATTTCTCATAAGGTGAATGCCTGACTGGTGTCTGGGATTGTCTGACTCTGACTTTGTCTGGATTGTCTGACTCACTGGCTATATCTGATTCTTTGACTTAGATGGCCCTCGAGGGCAAGAAAAATGTCTTGTATTACCCAGAGAAGTATAAGAGGCAGCTAGAAGACCTGAGTTCAAATCCAGCCTCAGATACTTACTAGCTGTGCCGCCCTCAGCAAGTCGTTTAACCTGTTTGCCTCAGTTTCCTCAATTGTAAAGTGGGGAGAATTATGGTACCTCCTCCCAGGGTTGTTGTAAGGATATGAGATAATATTTAGAAAATGCTTTATAAATGATTCCCTTCCCCCATGCAGAAGTCCACAAATCACAACTGCCTTTCCTTTCTCACATATTAAATACTAGCACATTGTTGGCACTGCTCTTGTGCCCTTAGAGTGCCATGGCCCAGAGCTACACCTTGCAAACCAGATTCATTGTTGGCAGTCTGTCACACATCACTCTTAAGCTCTTATCCCCAACCCCACCTCACAAGATTTCCCCCAAGAACATCAGGATTTGACTTCCTTTCCCCACTTTGTCCAGGATCTCCCCTAGGGAAATAAGAATACAGCTTTCTAGAAAAGGTGCAAGTCCTTCAACTGTGTGCAGGCATTCAGGGTAAGAAGACATAGAACATAAGGCAGGCTGGTCTCACCCAAAAGAAAATCTTGCCCACCTCCACCCCCACTAGCATCCAAGTCCATAAAGAGACAAAATGATTCTGCCTCAGAGGAAAAGGCACTGGAATTAAGAGAGGTTAGGGATGGCTTCCTGGTGCAGATGGGTTTTTAGTTGGGACTTAAAGACAAGCCAGAGAGGTCAGTTGGTGGAATGGAGGAGGAAGAAGCATGGGGGGGGGAGGGAGAGTGAGCCGAGAGAGGGAGTGTCTTCTTCATGAACAGCCAGGAGGCCAGCATCACTGGATTGAAGGGAACAAGTTAAGAAGACTGGAAAGGTAGGAGGGGCCTGGATCACAAAGAGCTTTGGACAACAAAGAGAAGATTTTGTATTTGCTCCTGAAGGCAATAGGGAGCGGCTGGAGTTTATTGAGTAGGGAGGTTAGGTGATAAGACCTGCACTTTAGGAAAATCACTGTAGTGGCTGGATGAAGAATGGGTAGGAATGAGGAGAGACTCGAGGCAGGCAGACCCATAGCAGCTATGGCAAGGATTCAGGCAAGAGGTGATGGAGTCCTGGGACCAGGGTGATGGCAGCCTCAGAGGAGAAAATGAGGTGCATTTGAGAGTTGCTGAAAAGGAGAGATCGACAGGCCTTGCAACAGCTTGGATGTGGGGGGTGAGACATAATGAGGCATCCAGTCTGACTCCTAGGTTGGGAGCCTGAGGGCCTGGGAGGGTGGTATTACCCTCTCCAGTAATGTAGAAGTTAGGAGGGGAGGATTGTTTAGGAAGAAAGATAATGAGCTCAGTTTGGGACACGTTGAATTTAAGATGTCCTATATTAATAGACAGAAATATACTCTGTGGCAACCTATCATCATCATGTCAGCTAACATTAATTATTTATAACATAATATTATATAATAGTGTATTATTATATATCATATAAGTATACAAATTAGTATATAATTTATATACTATATTATATAATAGATTATACTATGTTAATATTTATTTACTAACACTTTAAGATTTGTAAAAGTCCTCTACAAATCTTATTTCTAACCTCACAACAACCCTGGGAGGTGGATACTAAAATTATCCCCATTTTGCAGATGAGAAAACTGAGGCAGACAGAAGTTAAGAGACTTGTCTAGTAAGTGCCTGATGCATAGGTATTACAGGTATACCTGCAATGAGATGTGCTATATTTTGATTTGGCCATTTGCCCTATAAGATAATCTTAATTATTTTTAAAAGACATGTGTGTATGTATGTATGTGTGTACATTTGTTAAAATAATGATTTCTAAACAGTCAGGGTAGAGTCAGAGAACTGAGCTCTGCACCAGTCACAGAGGCAGGGGCTGGGCTTGAGCAGTTGGGCTGTGGGTAAAGGATCCCAGAGAGGGTCCTGAGAAATCCTGTTTACTCACAGGACATTTTCTTATATTTCTCTGTCAGTCAGCAAGGTCTGAGCTCAGTCCTTGGGGCTTCTCAAACTTCCTAGGTGGGACTGTCAGGATCCTTGAATGCAGGAGAAAGAAATGCTTTTCCCCAAAGGAAGTTAGCAAAGTGTAACTTTTCTCAATTAGGGATAGTTAATGTGATTTGAACAAATTGCTGCTCCAGGGAGAACAGCAGCTTCCGGAGCTTGTTAGAAGGCCTCCCAGCAGCAGCTTAAACGTTCACTCTAATTGGGCTCTAACAGAACAGTTGGTGTGCCCTCAGAGACCTGGGATCCAGCAGTGGGAATTTACCAAAGTTCATCTCTTGTCAGATGCTTCTAGAAGTAACAAACACCACCCTCACATTCCCAGTAACAAGAGATATTTGTTTGGCACTGTCAGGGTTTCAAAAGGCATTCTATATCTTATATCATTTAATCCTTACAACAGATATATGTTGTGGGTACTAGAGATATCATTAATTTCTCTTGAGTATAATGAGAGATTGGTCAATGACAGAGCATGGTTCTGAAAACGCATGATGATAGGTGATAGAGAGGCTGTGTCCTGATTCAGAGCACACACGGGTGTTCTGGAGCTGTTTCCTCTCTGCTTATCACATAGTTAAGAAAAGTTGTTGTTGTTTTTTTTTAATTGGCTGCTCAGCCACCAGTAGAAGAACTTGACCTTTCTCTCTCCTCATGGTGGCGTTTGATAGAGAAAAAAGAAATGCTTTAAACCTCCAAATAGGGAGAGGGATAGTAGCAGAAGCTACAGCAGCCTGCTACTGCTGCCAACTATCTCTGACTCCATCGACCACATGGTCATAAAAATGTGGTGTCACTGTCTCTGTCTGTTGTATTTAGTCTTCCATCTGCCTAGATGAGTATTAGAGATAGAATGACCTTATCTGGGCTCCTGGAGCCACCCTAACTCTAGCTCACAAGGTCATAACCCTGTCTGTTCTAACTGTGATATGCATTCATGTAGGACCAGGAAAAAACCCAAGAGAGACAGAAGACAAAAAAACCATGTGTTCATGGCTGCATGGTGACCAGGTTGGGGAGAAGTTCTCCTGCCTGGAGGCTTACAGCATTTCTTTGTTCTCACTCAACTGCTGCCAAAGGGAAAAGGACCTCTGTCTGTCTGGTACTTTCATACACACATTCAGGTCCATCTCAGAAGACAATTAGAAGGCTTTTCACCACCACATTGTAAATGGACAGGAAAGAGTCAGAATTTCTGTACAAGCTCTGTAGCAAGGGTTAGGCCCTTCTATTACTCATCACATGCATTTCTGGAAATAGGCTCACCAAGCCTCAAATGGACATACTGCTGGCAGCACATATTTCAAATGAGGCTAAAGATTACATCCTTGGAGACTTCCAGGATGGTGGAGTAGAGAAAGCACTCAGCTGAGCTCTCCCAACATTCCCTTCCAAAACAACTTTAAAATAACGTTTCAGATCAAATTCTGGAGTGGCAGAGCCAACAAAACGTCAGAGTGAGACATTTGAGGCATTCTTCCAGCCTAAGACATTGTAGGAGGTTGGAAAGAGAGATCTGTGAAATGGAGGTGGAAGCTGGCCCAGAGCCCATGTGGATGAAACAGCAGTGGTGAGACCAGGTGGTAGTGACAGAAGCAGTGGCAGCTTCAGGAGCTCCAGAGACACTAAAGGGGTTGTACAATTGCTTAGAAAGATATTACAGGGGACTCTGCTGGCACTGGGTAGAGCTGGCACTGATTGTCAACCCTCTTGCCCATATATCTGGGTCACAGCACTAGGGCGGAGAGAAGCCTTGAGGGTTGGTCAGAAAGGAGCAGGGTCCCTGGTTGCAATGCTAAGGCAAAGAGAATGCTAGTATTTGTGGTTACAGGGGACCAGGGACCCTTCCTGGCTAAAAACCAGAGGACAGACCCAGGAGAGCAGTGACCATACCTCTCCCAGGCTCATACCGCCTTGGAAGCACCAAAACCTTGCAAACCACCACAACTAACCCTGAAAAGAGCAACTTTAAAAAGCCTGAAGTTCAGCCCATTGTCTCCCCATCCTGAGGTGAGCAGAGCCCAACTTTAACATAAAGTTGAAAGTCAAGAAAGGCTGTTGCTGCTGCCACATGTGTGGGCTCTGGACAAGCTTCCACACCTGTGTTACAAACGTCTCCTGCTGACCTCCTAAGTTTTCTTAAACTCGAAAAAAATGTCTTACCCTGACCCTTACCTTACCTTGGAGCTCTGCTGCTCCAAAATTTTATTTGAGGTGTTATTTTAAAGTTATTTGGAGGGGAATGCTGAGAGTTCAAGTGGGTCACCTCTAATTTGCCATCTTGGCTCCTGAGATATACATAGGTAACAATCATAGCTGTGAATGTGAATTAATTCAGCAATAAAACGGAAGAGGAGAGCAGAATGGATTAGAAACCAGAATCCAACAATATGTTGTTTCAAGAAACATACTTGAAATGGAAAGATCCATACAGAGTTAAAATAAGAAGCGAGTCTGCTGAAGTAATGCTTAGGTAACAATCACGATCTCAGGCAAAGTAAAAGCAAAAATAGACCTAATTAAAAGGGATAAATAGGGAAACTACATTTTGCTGAAAGATGCCATAGATTATGAATGCAGATCAATACTAAACATATATGTACCAAATGATATAACATCCAAATTCTTAAAGGAAAAATTAAATTAAATTAGAGCCAAGTAGAAAGTAAAATTATAATAGTGGGAGACTTTAATTTACCCCCTCTCAGGCATCCATAAGTCAAACCAAACACACACACACACACACACACACACACACACACACACACACACACACACAAAGAAATGAAGGACCTGAATAGGATTTTAGAAAAGTCCAATATGACAGATTTCTAGAGACTATTTAATGAGAATTGAAAGGAGTATATCTATCTCAGTTGTGCATGGTACATTCACAAAAATTAACCACGTATTAAAGATTAAAAACTTCACAAAGAAATGGAGAAGAATTACGTGCATCTTTTACTGACCACAAAGCAATCAACAAAGATGCAGATATGAAATAAACTCATGTAAATCATCAGCATTTCTGCATGTTACCGCAAAAGATATGGACAGTTTTGTTACTTTTTTTCTCCATGACTCCAAATTTATATCTAAGATAAATGGACCAAGTTACAACTCCACCAATAGTGTATTAGGATGTCTATCTTCCCAAAGCTTTTCCAACATTGACTATTCTCCTTTTTTGTCATCTCTGCCAATTGGTATTATGTAAAGTGAAACTTCGGAGTTGTTTTAATTTTAATTTTTCTCACTTTATGTGGTAATTTCTAGTTGGTATAGTTCTTTTGAAAACTGTTTCTACACTTTGAGCAACTTACAGATAATTACTAGATTATTTTTATAATTATAATTTTATAATTTAATTACTAGATAATTATAGATAATTACCCCACTTTCCAGATGAGATGCTTAGGTTCAGAGAGATTAAGTGTCTTGCCCGTGGTCACAGAGCTACAGAGTGTCTAAGGTACATAGGTTTGATCTGATGTCAGGTCTGACATTTTTGACTACACCAAACGGCCTCTAATTTTTAAAAATAAGTCTTTTATTTGGAAATTTATTAAAGTGAAATTTTACCATGTTTCCCTTCATCCATGTGCCTCTCAAGCTCCTTACAGGTTCTTACAGGTTAGACAGGCATGATTTCTTCCCTCCTTCCCTACACTAGACAGTGTTTGCTTTAGTGTTCAAAAACCAGAATTAGAATGGGTGGCATTTCCCCTTGCCCTCTGTTCACTTTAAGCCTTATTTTTCTAGAATTCCTGACTTCCTTACCCTTAATCTCCTGCTGCACATAAAAGATAGGCCTCTTTTCATTTCTAGGACATCAAAATTCTATCACTTTCAGTCTCAATTCCTTCCTAGAGAATCTAGGAATCTAGAGGTGCTAGACTCAACCTAAAGATGTTGGAATTTGGGCTCAAAGCCATGGCCCCAAGCCTCAGGATCTGTTTGCTAATTGGGATACTTCTTCTCAGGAGACCACAGGCACAGAAATCCAGAGGGCACTAAAATATTTTTAGGAAGTCTCCCCAGAATCAAGGAAGCTAGCACTTGAACCTTTGTCCCCCATGAGAGGAAGGAACAAAGTCTGTGTTTGTGCTGGGCCCTAAGGTAAGAACACCTCTTGCCTCAGTTGCTTTCTTTGCTCTGCTGGAGAGAAAGTTAATTGGGACTGAGACTGGGAACCCTTGAGGCTAAATTGGCTGAACCAGACCTTGAAGACAGAATGTTGGGGTCAAGGTACAGTGTGTCCAACTGTGACTGATCAGAACAACAAGCTTAGGAGGCTGTACCACAGGAAGGGCAGCAATAGTCCATTTGAACATTTGGAGTGCAGATGCCTCTAAATTTGGGTGTCTCATGTTTCTTTTGAGCTACTGCAATTCTGCTTTGCAGAATTATACCTTCTCTGATAAGGACATGCCATGCTGGGTGGTCCTGTGCCAATATTTCCTATGTCTCACAATTTATTCCAAAGTTCCTCAGAGAGACCTTGAGAGTGTCCTTCTGTTGCTTCTTCTGGCCTCCATGTGAGCATTTGCCTCATGTGAGTCCTTCATAAAACAGTCTTTTAGTCAAATATATGTTTGTCATTCAAACAATGTGGCCGGCCCATCAGTTGTACTCTCTGAAAAAGAGTTTGAATGTTTGGCAGTTCAGCTCAAGAAAGGACCTCAGTGTCCAGCACCTTATCCTGCCAGGTGATCTTCGGAATCTTCCTAAGACAATTCAAATAGAAGCAATTCAGTTTCCTGGAATAGTGCTGGTAGACTGTCCAGGTTTCACAGGCATACAATGAGGCCAGAACAACAGCTCTGTAGACCTTTGGTGAACAGTCTAATACTTCTCCTCTCCCACACTTTCTTCAGAGCCTCCCAAACACTGATTTTGCTCTGGCAAAATGTGTATCAATCTCTTCATTTATAAGGACATCCCTGGAAAATATACTGCCAAGGCAAGTGAATTTATCCACAGCATTCAAAACTTCTCCATTTGCTGTAACTGATGGTTTCACATGTGGATGGTGTGGTGCTGGTTGAAGGAGTGCCTGTGTTTTCTTGGTGTTAATTGTTAGGTCAAAATTAGCACAGGCAGTAGAAAATCATTCCATTCTTTGTTGCATCTCAGCCTCACAGGCTACATTGAGTGTACAATCATCTGGGGGTGGGGGAGGAGGAAGTGGAGTCACACACCAACTTTGACTCCATTTGAATCTTGCCTTTTTCAAGTTAAATAATTTACCATCAGTGTGGTAACTGACTTTGATGCCGTCTTCATCATTGTTGAAGGTATTTGACAACATTACTGAAAACACCACACTAAAAACATGGGAACAAGAGCATACCCCGCTTCATTCCAGTGGTGACTAGGAAAGTGGCAGAGAATCTTCCATTATCCAGAACCCATGTAAGCATGGTCAGGAAGTGATGTACGACATTGATGAACTTCTTTGGGCAACCAAATTTTGTCATGATTTTCCACAAGCGCTTGTGACCGACAGTATCAAAGGCTTGGTCAGATCTACAAAAGTGTACAGACCTCTGTTCTGCTCCTGCCACTTATCCTGGAGTTCTCAGGCAGTAAACACCATATCAATCATTCCTCAGCTCTTTCTGAAGCCACACTGGCTCTCAGGTAGATGACCATCTTCCAAGTGAAGGATCAGCTTATTCAGGAGGACTTTGGAAAGAATCTTGCTGATAATGACTAAGAGAGAGACCCCCGCCATTGCTATGATTGTTACAAGACAGCTTATTTCCTTTTGCATTATAGAGATGGACAATGGAGGCATCCTTGAACTCCTAGGGGATAACCCCCTATTGCCATGTAACCTGGAAAATTTCAGTCAGCTTTTGTAAGAGCAGTAAAAGCAGGACCCCCTGCTTATAAATCTCAGCTGGAATAGAATCAGCATCAGGTGCTTTGCCACAGGAGAGGAGCCTGATGGCATTCAAAAACTCTTCTTCAAGGCAACTGTTAGTTATTAATTAATCCCACTGATGTGGGAGAGAAAGTTGTTGTTCAGTCATGTCAGTCATGTCTGATTCTGTGGCCCCACTTGGGGTTTTCTTGGCAGAGATAATGGAATGGTTTGCCATTTCTTTCTCCAGCTCATTTAACAGATGAGGAAATGAGGCAGAGTTAAGTGACTTGCCCAGAGTAATATGGCTAGTAAGTGTATAAGGCTGGGTTTGAACTCATGAAGATGTCTTCCTCATTCCAAGCCCAATGCTCCTTCCATTGCACTACCTAGCTGCCCCAGGAGAGGAGGCGTGAGAATAAAAGAAAGTGCCAAATAATCTAAGCAGAAAATCTAGGATTTAGAGCAAGAGAAGACCTTTGAGATCATCTAATCCAACCCCCTCTTTTTACCAAGAAGGAAACAAGCCAAGAGTGTTATACTGCCCAAGGGGACATAGGTAAGTAACTAAAGCAAAGATCTGAAACCAGAACTTCTAAAAATTATGTTCTCTCCATTGTTCTCAGCTTCCTCCTTTCTATTTGGCTTTGGAAGATGTGTCATGTTTGAGTTAAAGCCAAGTCAAATCAATAAGCATTCATTCACCCATTCATTCATTTATGATGTTCCATACAGTGAATCTGGGTGGGATTTTATGTTATTTTAGTTTTTTAAATTTATTATTTATATATTTATTTTTAGCATTCTTTTTTTAAATTTTCAGTTCTGAATTCTCTTTCTCCCTTTTTCTTTAAATTTTGAGTTCTGAATTTTCTTTTTCCCTCTCACCCTTCCCCAACCCATCTGGAAGACCAGAAAAGTGATATTAGTCATATACATGAAATCATGTGATATATATTTCCATATTAAGCCATGTTGCAAAAAGAAGTAAGAAAAATAAAGTGAAAAAATATGCTTCAATTTGTACTCAGTTTTTTCTCTGGAGGTGGATGATGTTTTTCATTATGAATCTTTTGGAATTGCTGTGGATCATTGTATTGATCAGAGTAGCTAAGTCTTTCAGAGTTGATCATCATTGTAATATTACTATTACTGTGTACAACATTCTCCTGGCTCTGCTCACTTCACTATGCATGAGTTCATATCAGACTTCCCAAGTTTTTCTTAAACTACCTTGCTTGTCATTTCTTATGGCACAATAGTATTCTACCACAACAATATGCCACAATTTTTCAGTCATTCCAAAATTAATGGGCTTCCCCTCAATTTCCACTTCTTTGCTACCACGCAAAAAAGATCTGCTATGAATATTTTTTGTGCCTATGGGTTCTTTTCTTTCCTTTTTGATCTCTTTGGGGTACAGACCTAGTCGTGGTATTGCTGGGTCAAAGGGTATGCACAGTTTTATAGCCCTTTGGCATAGTTCCAAATTGCTCTCCAGAAAAGTTGGATCAGTTCACTATTCTACTAACACTACATTAGTGTACCAATTTTCCAACATCCCCTCCAACATTTGTCATTTTCCTTTTAGCCAATCTGATAGGTGTGAGGTGGTATTTCAGAGCTGTTTTAATTTCTGTAATTAACAGTAATTTGGACCATCTTTTCATATTACTATAGATAGCTTCAATTTCTTTCTCTAAAAACTGTCTGTTCATATCCTTTGACCCTTGATCAATTCTTATCCATTTGACTCAATTCTTTATATACTTTAGAAATGAGACCTTTATCAGAAAAACTTGTTATAAAATCCTCCCCCTCCCTCAGGGTTTCCTGTTTTCTTTCTAATCTTGGTTGCATTGGTTTTGCCTATGTAAAACTTTTGCAATTTAATGTAATCAAAATTATCCATTTTACCTCCCTTAATACTCTCTTTCTCTTGTTTGGTCATAAATTCTTCCCTTATCCATAGATCTGACGGATCAAATTTTCTGTGCTCTTCTAATTTACTTGTTATATTATCCTTTATGTCTAAATTGTGACCTTATCTTATTATATTGTGTGAGAATTTGATCTATCTATACCTAGCTTCTGCCAAACTGCTTTCCAGTTTTCCCTGCAATTTTTGTCCAATAAAGAGTTCTTGTCTCAAAAGCTTGGATCTTTTGGTTTATCAAATACTAGATTACTATAGTCATTTGCTAGTGTGCGTTGTTTACCTAAGCTATTCCATTGACCCACTACTCCATTTCTTAACCAGTATCAGATTGTTTTGATTACCATTTTGTAATATAGTTTTAGATCTGGTACTGCTAGGCTGCCTTCCTTTACATTTTTATCCCATTGATTTCCTTGATATTTCCTTGACCTTTTGTTCTTCCAGATGAATTTTGTTATTATTTTTCCTAGTTCTATAAAATATTTTTGGTTCTTTGATTGGTATGGCACTGATTAAGTAAATTAACTGGTAGAATTGCCATTTTAATTATATTGACTCAGCTTACCCATAAGCAATTATTATTTCTCCAATTGTTTAACTCGGGTTTATTTGCATGAAAAAAATGTTTTGCAATTGTGTTCATATAGTTCCTGAGTATGTCTTAGCAGGTAGACTCCCAAGTATTTTCTATTGTCTGCAGCTTCTTAAAAAAGAATTTTGCTTTCTATCTCTTCCTGCTAGACTTTGTTGATGATATATAGACATGCTGATGATTTATGTGGGTTTGTTTTTTATCCAGAAACTTTGTAATAAACATTGTCTCAATGACTTTTTAGTTGATTTTCTAGGATTCTCTAAGTATATCATCATATATTCTGCAAAGAATGATACTGTTGTTTCTTCATTGCTCATTCTAATTCTTTCAGTATCATTTTCTTCTCTTATTGCTATAGCAAGCATTTCTAGTACAATAATGAATAGTGATGATAACAGGCATCCTTACTTTATTCCTAATCTTATTGGGAAAGCATCTAGCTTCTTCCCAACACAGATAATGTTTGCTCTTGGTTTCAGATAGATACTAATTATCATTTTAAGGAAACTTCCCTTTATTCTTATACTTTCTAGTGTTTTTAATAGGAATGAGTTTATTTTGTCAAAAGCTTTTTCTGCATCTATTGAGATAATTGTATGATTTTTTTGTTGTTTTTGTTTTTGATGTAGTCAATTATCCTGATAGTTTCCCTAATATTGAACCAGCTCTGCATTCCTGGTATGAATCCCACTTGGTCATAGTATATGATATTTGTGGTATATTGCTGTAATTTCCTCACAAGTATTTTATTTAAAAATTTTGCATCAATATTCATTAGGGAAATTGGTCAAGAGTTTTTTTCTCTATTTTTGCTCTTCCTGGTTTAGGTGTTAGCACCATATTTGTGTCATTAAAGGAATTGGCTTATTTTTTTCAACTAGGTTATATAGTATTGTATTAATTATTCTTTAAATGTTTGTTAGAATTCACTTGTCAATCCATCTCGTATTTTTTTTTCCTTAGGGAGCTCATTGATGACTTGTTCAATTTCTTTTTCTTTTTTTAATTTCTTTTTTCTTTTTTGAAACGTAAATATGAAGTAAGAAAGAAAAAAAGCATGTCATGTGCATAGCAGAATATAGGAGAGGATTCAAAATATTAACAATAAATTTTCATTTCAAGAAAGCCTGTACGATAAGTAATACACCTTATATTGAGAATTGTCCATCTTTTCTTTGCTTCCTTGGGTTTTCTTTTGTTCTCTGCTGTGCATTTTTTAACTTTGTTATTTTTCCCCTCCCCCACCTCCCTGGAAGGCTACAATATGATTTAGATACATTTCTTGATATATACATACACATACAGATATATGCATACACATACATATATACATGCGTGTATAGACATATACTTTCCCAAACATACTCTACTCCTGATCTTTGTTTTTTGTGTTTGTACATATCTTTTGTTTCCTATCCCTCCTGCCTCTTCTACTTTACTCCTACCTGCTACATCACCTTCCTATTACTTGCCTACCCCTCTCCTCTACCAACCACCCTAGTAAATATTTATTCATTTCATTTAGATTGTCAAATTTATTGGGCAATAATAATTGGGCAAAATAGCTCCTAATAATTACTTTAATTTCATCTTCATGATGGTGCATTCAACCTTTTTGATACTAGTTTCCTTCTTTATTTTTTTAAATCAAATTAACCAATGGTTTATCTATTTTATTTTATTTTTGTTAGATCCATCTCCTAGTTTTATTTATTAGTTCAATGTTGTTGGGTTTTTTTTTTACTTTCAATTTTATTTATCTCTCCTTTGGTTTTCAGGATTTCCATTTTGGTGTTTAATTGGGGATTTTTAATTTGTTCTTTTTCTAGTTTATTTAAATTGCATGCCCAATTCATTGATCTTCTCTGTCTCTATTTTGATATATGTATTTAGAGATAGAAAATTTCTCTTAAGCATGCCTTTGGCTGTATCTTGAAAATTTTGGAATGTTGTCTCATTGCTGACATTCTCTTTAAATTATTTGTTTCTTTGATTTGTTCTTTGACTCACTCATTCTTTAGGATTAAATTATTTAGCTTCAAATTAATTTTTAATCTATGTTTCCATGGTCCTTGATTGAATGTAATTTTTACTGCATTATGGTCTAAAAATGATGCATTTAATATCTCTTGTTTTCTGTACTATATCCTAATACATGGCCAATTTTTGTGAAGGTGTCATAAACAACTGAAAAAAGTTACGTTCCTTTCTATTTCCATTCGATTTTCTCCAGAGATCTATCATATCTACCTTTTCTAAAATTCTATTCATCTCCTTAACTTCTTTCTTACTTATTTTATGGTTAGATTTATCTAGTTCTGAGGGGGGAAAGTTGAGGTTCTCCACTAGCATAATTCTACTGTCTGTTTCTTCCTGTGACTCATTTAACTTTTCCTTTAAGAATTTGGATGCTGTCATATGGTGCATACTGTGTATGTTTGTCACTCGTTTCATTGTCTATGGTATCTTTTAGCAAATATAGTTTCCCTGTTTATTTGTTTATTTTTGCCTTTGCTGTGTCTAAAATTATGATTGCTATCTCTTCCTTTTGCTGAAACATACCAGATTTTTTTCTAGCCCATTATTTTTACTCTGTATGTGTCTCTTTCTTTCAAATGTGTTTGTTGTAAACAACATGTTGTTGGATTATGGTTTCTAATCCATTCTGCTATTTCTACTTTATTCATGAGTTCATCACATTCACAGATATGAATGCTGTGTTTTTCTGTCCACCCTATTTTTTCCTGCTTATCCTTCAGTCTCTCTCTTTTTACCCTGTTCTTCCTCAAGTCTATTTCACTTCCAACCACTGCCTCCCTTAATCTACTCTCTCTTCTATCAGGCCCTGCCTTTTCTTCTCTCCATTCCCCCCCCCCCCACAACTTCCTTGTGGGGCAAGATAGATTTCTATATCCAATTGAGTGTATATGTTATTTCCTCTTTAAAACAATTCTGATGAAAGTGAGGTTCAAATGTTGCCCACCAGTGGTGGTAAAATCTCATCTTTGCACACCTCTTTTATGTGAGCTATTTCCTCCCATTCTACCTCTCCCTTCTCCCTTCTCCCAGAACATCCCTCTTTCTTACTCTTTAATTTTTTTTTGAAATCATTCAAAGTCAACCCATACCTGTGCCCTCTGTCTATGAATATTCCTTCTACTTGCCTTAATAATGATAAAGTTCTTAGTGCATATATTATCTTTCCATATAGGAATGTAAACAGTTTAACCTTATTGACTCCCTTATGATTTCTCTTTAATATTTACCCTTTTATGCTTTGCTTAAGTTTTGTATTTGAACATTAAATTTTCTGTTTAGCTCTGATTTTTTCATCAGGAATACTTGAAAGTCCTCTATTTTAATGAATATCCATTTCCCTCTCTCCGCCACCCCCAAAGGATTATACTTAGTTTTGCTGGATAGGTGATTCTTGGTTGTTAGGCTAGTTCCTTTGTCTTCTGGAATATCATATTCCAAGCCCTCCATTTCTTTAAGGTAGAAGCTGCTAAATCTTGTGTGATCCTGACTGTGGCTCCATGATGTTTCAATGGTTTCTTTCTGGCTACTTGCAATATTTTCTTCTTGACCTAGGATCTCTCATTGACCTGGAATTTGGCTATAATATTCTTGGAAGTTTTCATTTTGGGATCTCTTTCAGGAGGTGACCAGTGAATTCTTTCAATTTCTATTTTACCCTCTGGATCTAAAATATCAGAGCAGTTTTCCTAGATAATTTCTTGAAATATGATGTCTAGGCTCTTTTTTATCATGGCTTTCAGGTAATCCAATACTTCTTAAGTTCTCTCTCCTCAATATATTTTCCTAGTTGTTTTTCTGATTAGATATTCAACATTTTCTTCTGTATTTTTTTTCATCCTTTTGACTTTGTTTTGTTTTTTGATGCCTCATGGAGTCATTATCTTCCACTTGCCCAATTTTAATTTTTAAGGAATTATTTTCTTCAGTGAGCTTTTTTCCATTTGGCCAATTCTGCTTCTTAAGGATTTCTTCTTTTCAATGAATTTTTGTGCCTCTTTTATCATTTGATCAATTCTATTTTTTATTTTTTTATTTATTTAATATTTTTAGTTTTCAGCATTGATTTTCACAAGGGTTTGAATTACAAATTTCCTCCCCATTTCTACTCTCGCCCCCATTCCAAGATGGCATACATTCTGATTGCCTCATTCCCCAGTCAGCCCTCCCTTCTGTCACCCCACTCCCCCCATCCCCTTTTCCCTTAATTTCTTGTAGAGCAAGATAGATTTCTATGCCCCATTGCCTGTATATCTTATTTCCCAGTTGCATGCAAAAACTTTTTTTAACATCTGCTTTTAAAACTTTGAGTCCCAAATTCTCTCCCTTCTTCTCTCCTCGCCCACCCTCCCTAAGAAGGCAAGCAATTCAACATAGACCACATATGTATCATTATGTAAAACCTTTCCACAATAGAAAGACTAACTGTATTTTGCTCCTTCTTATCCTATTCCCCTTTATTAAAATTTCTCCCTTGACCCTGTCCCTTTTCAAAAGTGTTTGCTTTTGATGACCTTCTCCCCCGATCTGCCCTCCCTTCTATCATACCCCCTTTTTATCTCCTTCCACTTCTTTCCTGTGGGGTAAGATACCCAATTGAGTGTGTATGTTATTCCCTCCTCAGGTCAAAATCGATGAGAGCAAGATTCACTCATTTTCCCTCACCTGCCCTTCCAACAGAACTACTTTTTCTTGCCACTTTTATGTGAGATAATTTACCCCATTCTATCTCTCCCTTCCTCCCTCTCTCAATATATTCCTCTCTCATCCCTTAATTTGATTTATTTTTTTTAGATATCATCCCTTCATATTCAACTCACCCTGTGCTCTCTCTCTCTCTCTCTTTCTCTCTCTCTCTGTCTCTCCATATATATGTATATACACATATGTATATGTATATGTGTGTGTGTGCGTGTGTGTGTGTATGTATATTCCCTTCAGCTGCCCTAATACTGAGGTCTCATGAATTATATACATCATCTTTCCATGTAGGAATGTAAACAAAACAGTTCAACTTTACCAAGTCCCTTATGATTTCTCTTTCTTGTTTACCTTTTCATGCTTCTCTTGATTCTTGTGTTTGAAAGACAAATTTTCTATTCAGCTCTGGTCTTTTCACTGAGAAAGCTTGAAAGTCCTCTATTTTATTGAAAATCCATATTTTGCCTTGGAGCATGATATTCAGTTTTGCTGGATAGGTGATTCTTGGTTTTAATGCTAGCTCCATTGACCTCCAGAATATCATATTCCAAACCCTTTGATCCCTTAACGTAGAAGCTGCTAGATCTTGTGTTATCCTGATTGTGTTTCCACAATACTCAAATTGTTTCTTTCTGGCTGCTTGCAGTATTTTCTCCTTG
>CM053622.1:43835046-43894656 GCA_028646595.1 Phalanger gymnotis | reverse complement strand
TTCTACAATACTCAAATTGTTTCTTTCTGGCTGCTTGCAGTATTTTCTCCTTGATCTGGGAGCTCTGGAATTTGGCAACAATATTCCTAGGAGTTTTCTTTTGGGGATCTTTTTCAGGAGGCAATCAGTGGATTCTTTCAATTTCTATTTTACCCTCTGGCTCTAGAATATCAGGGCAGTTCTCCTTGATGAATTCTTGAAAGATGGTATCTAGGCTCTTTTTTTTTTTTTTGATCATGGCTTTCAGGTAGTCCAATAATTTTTAAATTATCTTTCCTGGATCTATTTTCCAAGTCAATGGTTTTTCCAATGAGATATTTCACATTGTCTTCCATTGTTTCATTCCTTTGGTTCTGTTTTATAATATCTTGATTTCTCATAAAATCACTAGCTTCCACTTGCTCCAGTCTAATTTTTAAAGTAGTATTTTCTTCAGTGGACTTTTGAACCTTCTTTTCCATTTGGCTAATTCTGCCTTCCAAGGCATTCTTCTCCTCATTGGCTTTTTGGAGCTCTTTTGTCATTTGTGTTAGTCTCCTTTTTAAGGTGTTATTTTCTTCAGTATTTTTTGGGTCTCCTTTAGCAAGTCATTGACTTGTTTTTCTCACATCACTCTCATTTCTCTTTCTGATTTTTCCTCTACTTCTCTAACTTGCTTTTCCAAATCCTTTTGAGCTCTTCCATGGCCTGGGACCAATTTATGTTTTTCTTGGGAATTTCTGATGTAGACTCTTTGACCTTGTTGACTTCTTCTGGCTGTATGTTTTGGTCTTCTTTGTCACCAAAGAAAGATTCCAAAGTCTGAGTCTGAATCTGAGTCCATTTTCACTGCCTGGTCATGTTCCCAGCCAGTTACTTAACCCTTGAGTTTTTCAGCGGGGTATGACTGCTTGTAGAGTAGAGAGTACTTTGTCCCAAGCTTGAGGGGTTGCACTGTTGTTTTCAAAGCTATTTCTACACAACAAGTTCTGCCACACCAGTCCTCCTCCTACCCCAAGAACTGCCAAACCAGACTGTGGCTCAGATCTTAAGCAGGCTCTGCACTCCAGCTCTGATCTGCCACTTAATTCCTCCCTCCAGGTGGGCCTGAGGCCAGAAGCAACTGCAGCTGTAGCTCTGTAATCAGAGTTGCACCTCCTCCACTGCCCCTGGGGCGGTGGCCGAACCACAGACTCCTTTCACTCTGTCCCTGTAGCTTTTCCCACTAACCTTCTCTGTTGTCTTTGGTGTTTGTGGGTTGAGAAGTCTGGTAATTGCCACAGCTCCCTGATTCAGGGTGTTAGGGCCTGTTCCACCTGGCTCCTGGTCTGGTTGGTCTGGGTTCGCCCATGCTGGGCTCTGCTCCCTTCCGCTCCCAGCTCCGTGGGATAGACCTTAGCCAGTGACCATCTAGGCTGTCCTGGGCTAGAGCCCTGTTTCCCTCTGCTATTCCGTGAGTTCTGCAGCTCTAGAATTTGTTCAGAGCCATTATTTATAGGTTTTTGGAGGGACCTGGGGGGGAGCTCATTCAAGTCCCTGCTTTCCAGCTGCCATCTTGGCTCGGCCCCCAAGAAAAAATTTTATAAAGGTGAACTATGTGTATTATAATGGAGTGGAGGATGTTAAAAGTTCTCACTCTTTCAGAATCCTAATGTCACAAAACATCGTAGAAATAGTCAATTGAGGGAGAAGATCCATAAATAGTTTTGTTACATCTTGGAGATACTATAAGAAAAAAGATGAGATAGGAAGAAAGAGAAAGGATACATTAGGGGAAAATGGGAGGAAAAAATAGAGAACTTATTAACATACATAATCTGGTTGTACAAAAATAAGACTACATGTAAACATGGAAAGTGAGGGAGCTGGTATGACTTGAACTTCACTTTCATCTAAACTGGTCAAAAGAAGGCACACACACAGATACACACACACAGGTTGCTGTAGAAATGCATTCAATTCAACAAGGATGCAGATAGGAATAGGAAGAGAATAGATTCAGGGAGGGATTAGTCATAAGCTGAACAAAGCTTAAATGTAAAAAGAGGATAGTGAAGAATAGGTAAAAAGGAAAAAGAAAGGGTAACATAGAAATGCGGAGTGAGGAGTATAAAGAAGGAAAAGTATAAGAGAATTGGATGAAAGGAAATAATTATCATAACTGTGAATGTGACTAGAATGAACTCACCCATAAAATAGAATATGTTAGCCAAATGGATTGAAAAGCAAAAATCTAATAACATATTGTTTACAAGTAACACACTTGAAACATAAAGACTCATACAGAAGTAAAGAAAAGATTAGGAGCAAAAGCTATTATGCCTCAACTGAAAACATAAAAAGCAGGGGTAGTAATTATGCTTTTGGACAAGGCAATAGCAAAAATAGACAAAGAGGAAAATTACATTTTGCTGAAAGGAAACATAGACAATGAATCAATTCCAATATTTAACACATATGCACCAAATGGTATAGCTTCTAGATACTTAAAGGAAAAAACTAATTGACTTACAACGAGAAATATACAATAAAACTACGATAGTGGAGGACCTCAATTTATGCTTATGAGCCTAAGATAACCCTAATCAAAAAGCAAATAAGAAAGAAGTTAAAAGAACCAAACAGAATTTTTTAGAAATTAGATATGATAGAACTCTGGTATTTGTTGAAGACAGATAAATGCATACATATTTCTAAACCGTGCATAGTACCTTTACAAAAATTGATCATGTCTCAGAACATAAAAACCTCACAAGCACAGAAAAGCAAAAATAATACACATATCCTTTACTGACCACAATGCAATAAATTTTTTTAAAGGGCTGTTAAAAAGGTATTAAAAATCAAATGGAAACTAAATAACTTAATCCTAGAGGACTGGTAGGTCAAAGAACAAATCACAAAAATGATAGTTTCATTAATGGTAATGTCAGCAATGAGACAACACACAAAAAATGTTTAGATGTAGCCAAAACAGGTCTTAGAGGAAAAGGTATAACTCCAAACACTTTTATTAACAAATGCACACACACACACACACACACACACACACACACACACACACACACACACACACACACACAGAAAATCAATGAATTTGGAATGCAACTAAAATTCTAGAAAACCAACAATTAAAAAAAAACAATTAAAAACCAAAACAGAAATCCTGAAAAATCAAATGAGAGATCGACAAAATTGAAAACAAAAAACTGAATTAATAAATAGAACTGGGAGCTATGTAAAAATAGATAAATCATTTGCTAATTTGATTAAAAAGAAGAGGAAAACCACATTAGCAGTACCATAAATGAAAAAAGAAGTATTTCTCACAAATAAGGAAGAAATAAAGAATATTATTAGAAACTATTTTGCCCAACTCTATGTCAATAAAATTGGCAACTTAAATAAAATAAAATTAATATTTACAAAAATATAAAATACCCAAATTGACAGAACAAGAAGTAGAAATTTTAAACAACCCAATTTCAGAGGAAGAAGTTGAACACGTAGGTCATACATGAGCTTCCAAAGAAAAAAACTCTAGTATTAGATGGATTCACAAGAGAATTCTATCAAACATTCAAAGAACAATTAATTCTAATATTACATAAACTGTTTGCAAAAATAGCAAAAGAATTAACTAAAAAAACCTAAATTCTTTCTATTACTGAGGGATAGCTTAACAAGTTATAACACATGAATGTAACAGAATATTATTGGGCTGTAAGAAATGAGAAAATAGATGATTTCAAAAAGCCATGGAAAGACTTCTATGAATTACACAGGGAGCAGAACCAGAAGAACAATATATAAAAGCATCAATTTTGAAGACTTTTATAAACTGATGAAAATGAAGTGAGCAGAAACAGGAAAACATTTTTATACAAAGTAACAGCACTGTACAAACAAACAACTTTGAAAGCTATGATCAATATGAAAGAACTATGATCACTACAAGCAGTCAGTAGTCAATCAGTAAATAGTTATTAAGCACCCTCCAAGTGCCAGGCACTGTGCTAAGTGCTAGGGATACAAAAAGAAGCCAAAGACAGTCCCAGCACTCAAGGGGCTTACAGTCTAGTGGGCAAGACAACAAGCAAACAAATATGTACAAATAAGCTATATAGAAGATAAGTAGAAAATAATTAAGAAAGCTAAGGCACTACAGAAAGAAGAGGCCATACTGAGAGATGTTGCAAAACTTGACAGGCCATGGCAACAGCTTGGATGTGAGGGGGTGAGAGATAGGGAGGAGTCCAGGATGACTGCTGGGTTGGGAGCCTGAGAGACTGGGAGGGTGGGGGTGCTTTCTACAGCAGAGGTATCAAACACTGAAATAGCTGCAGCTCAGAACACTCTTGGGTTTGGCCTGAACGAGATTAAAATGTAATTGGAAATATTAAACAAAGTAAACTTAAAAAACAAGAAAGCACAATAACTATTAATATGCAGTTTTCGAAGTCAACATGCAACACACAAGGATCTTTATTTACCATTTAGTGGTATTTGACACTATTTGAATTTGTCTCCACTGCTCTACAATAATAGGGAAGGCTGAAGGTGGGGAAGGCTTGGTGAGGGTTGCGGTGGAAATGAGTTTTGTTTTGGACATGTTGAATATAAGATGTCTAGTTTGAGATGTCTGATAGGCAGCTGGAGTTCAAGATTGGAGGGCGTGGTCTAGATGAGAATCCAACAAAGGAAACAGAAAAGGTCAGATATTTAGGAAGAGACTCAGGAGAGAGTGGTGTCCCAAAAACCTAGAGAAAAGAGAGTATCAGGAAAAAGAGAATGATTAACAATGTCAAAGGCTGCAGAGAGGTCACAGAGAATAAGGATTGAGAAAAGGCCATTGGATTTGGCAATTAAAAGATCATTAGTAACTTTGGAGAAAGCAGTTTTGGTAGGATGGTGAGGAGATAATCAGGATTGTAAGGGATTAAGAAGTGAGTGAAATGAGAGAAACTGGAGGCTCCTGTTGTAGACAGCCTTCTCAAGGAGTTTAGCCACAAAAAGGCATAAGAGAAATAGGATGATAATTAACAGGGATGGAAGGATCAAGTGAAGGTTTTTTTTTCAGGATGGGGGAGACACGGGCATATTTGTTGACAGTAAGGAGTGAGAAAATAAATGAATGAGTAGGGATGACAGAGGGGGCAATCTGTTGTAGATGGGATGGAATGAGATCTCTTGAATAAGAAAAGGGGTTAGCCTTGGTAAGGAGTAGGGCCACTTTGTCATGTAGGACAAGGATGAAGGAGAAGAACATGACTTCTTAGCTAAGAGAGCGGGAGGAGGGAAAGCCAAGGTACATTTGAGGAGGGATGAAAAGGTTTGGAAGAGTGGCCGTGGAGAATGGGATAGTGAGTTGATAAGGAAGGTATAGTGCAATTGCCTAGCACCAGTGAGAGCCCAGTTGAGGTTATGCAATATAAATTTGTCCTGGACCCAGTCAGAATGCTTATTGTGATTTTCTCCACCTTCATTAAGCAACATGTATGTAGGAGTAAAAGGGAAACCCGGTGGATGGTGAGAATGATGCAAGGCCGGGCCTTTCACAACTGTTGAAATGATAAGAGAGCAAAGGACTCAAAAGAAGAAGACAATGTAGAGATGAATCGGTTCACCCAGGGGTGAAGAGGAGGAAAGAGTGGCTAGTACAGGGAGAGGGCCTAGGGCACAATTAAGGGGTCAAGGAATTGGAGGTCACAGTGCGGACAAAGAACAGGATTTGATAAGAGAAGGCAGAGGGAGAGGTGGAAAGTCAATAGATTATGGTCAGATAAGGAAGTTCTTAAACATGGTAGTGGTGCATTTTTGGGTGATGGAGAGATCAAATGTGGGACTACTTTTCATGTGTGGCTGAGGTAGAGGTGGAGGAGTAACTCAAGGGAAGTGAATAAGTTGAGGGACTGAGTGGTTAGGATATTTAAAGAAGTGTCAATATGTGTGATGAAGTCATCTAATATGAGGGCAAAAGTTGTGGAAGAAAGAAAAATCATGAGCCATGTACCAATCCTATTTCAGAAAGAAGGGGATGTCTGTAAACAAGAGCTATCAGGATTTTAATTGGGGGGCAGAGATGAACAGTATGAACCTCAAAGGAGGAGAGGTTACTGAGTGATGGAGGTAGGCAGGGAACCTAGAAGTGGCAATGGGGAGCAAAGAGTATTCCAACACCTCCAACTTGACGAGGGAGCCGAGGGAAATGAATGAAGGTACATCCAGTACTGTAAAGGGTGGGTAGGGAGGCTACGTTACCAGGGAGAAGCCAGGTTTCAGTAAGAGACAGAAGGATGGGAATAAGGAATTGGGTGGTAGGGGTGGGGAATGGGGTTTAGAGGATGACTCACAAGGATTGAGAGTTACAAGGAGGTGTAAAGTATGATCAGGTGTGAGAATGTTCATCGAGTGAAAGGCGCTGCTCATTGTCCCAAAGGACCACTGGAGATCCGGGCTAAAGACGAAGGCAGCAGGAGATAGAAGGTACCTGGCTAAGTGGTCAGATGGAAGGCCCTGTTCACTACTTCTCTTCTTCAAAGATTAGGCAGAACAACCAACAGAGGAAAGTCCCACCGCCTTTGCTTTATCTCTTCCCTCAAAGGACAGGCACAGCAAGAGATGGAAGGGCCAAAAGGAAAATTAATCTTTTTGTGCTATAGGTTCTCCACATTCCTTTTGGGAGATCGGGATGGCAGCAGAAGGTGGGAGTTGCCTTGTGCTGGCACAGACAGAACTTGGCTTGCCCTTGTCACCTTCCCTCAGGGGACACAAACAGCAGAAGCAGGGAGGTCAGAGGAAAGTTTAGACCAATCATGATTCCCTGCCAATGTAGGAATTTGTTTTCTTTGACTAAGCATATTTGTTAGAAAGAATTCATTTTTTGTTTCTGTTTTTTCAGTGGGTTGAGAGATGGGAGGAAGAGAAAATCGATTTCTATTTTTTTTTCAATAGAAAGGTAGGGTATTATAGATGTACAATGTTGTGTGCACTCCCTAGTGTAGTCGCTGTATTAAGTTTCACCTAATTGTTTACTTTGTTCCAAGAGACCTGTCACAGAGTGGGGGTAATCCTAAATGTAATAGAAAAACAAAACATCAATATAATTTTTAAAACTAAGGAAGACTAAGGATATTATGAGCTATTGTTTGGAGTGGTTGTGGGTCCCAAGATTACCTGCAACCTGGAATATCTTTTCTGGTGACCTTTCACGTAAGAAGAAGGAAACAAGCGTTTATTAAACACCTACTATGTGCCAGTCACTGTGTTAAGCATTTTATAATCATTATCACATTTTATCCTCGCAACAACCCTGGGAGGTAGGTGCTATTATTATCCCCATTTTACAGTTAAGGAAACAGAGGCAGACAGAGGTGAAGTTACTTGTCTAGGGTCACATAGCAGATTATGTCTGAGGCCACACTTGATTTTAGATCTTCCTGACTCTAGGCCCAGGGCTCTATCCACTGTGCTACCACAGGGTGCTATGAAAGTAACAGAATATTACCAATACCACGAGCAATGACAAATTCAGAGCAATATGGAAAGTGACACAGAGTGAAGAAAGTAGAGCCAAAAGAACCATACACACGATAACTATAGCAATGTAAATAAAGTTAAAATGGAGAGGCAACAAAAACTCAGGTCAATTACAAGGGTTCAGATTAGTCAATTTCAACATGACAGACGGTACCCAGCACACGGCTGTTCGTTCATTTTTCAGTCATTTCTGACTCTTCGTGACCTCATTTGGAGTTTTCTTGGCAGAGATACTGGAGTGGTTTGCCACTTCCTTTTCCAGCTCATTTTACAGATGAGAAAGCTGAGGCAAACACAGGGTTAAGTGACTTGCCCAGAATCACGCAGCTAGTAAGTGTCTGAGGACAGATTTGAACTCAGGAAGATGAAGCTTCCTGACTCCAGGGACTGTCACTTTATCCATTGTGCCACCTGGCTGCCCTCAAAGAGGAATACTAGACTAGAATTATATCTATCTGTCCACCTAAATAGTGTTAATCTACGAAAAATGATTAATAAATTCAAGCTGCTTTCCTGGTCCTGATATCTTAATAGGGAAGGAGTGCCTCGAGCTATATCTAGAGGCTTGACTTCCTACCCACCAAATGCCAGTCATACAATGACCGTCACAAAGAGTGAATCTAGAGAATAAACCCATTTATCCAAGTTAATAGCAAACAGAAATCAGAGAAGTCCTACAGATTAGAAAATACTAGGCAATATATAAAATGAATGGGTTCTACCACTGGGAGCAATCTATCTCAACTCAACTGAAGGTCCCTATCTCACCTGAGGGGACATCCACCAAAGTCTTTATTGCAGCAAGCTGAAAATCAATGATGTGTCAAGGAGCAAGCTGCTCTACGTTTCTGTTTCTTCCCAAAATCTTTCTTTCTCTCCAAGGGACTCTGAATGCAAAGGGCCTGGAATCCTGGTGAATCCTCTCTCAAAGCTACAGAAGAGAAGGATCTGTCTTCCCCCAAGCCCTTACCAACTTTCCCCCTCGCAGATACTGAGAATTAAGTAATCCTTCTCTCCATGGATGTTTAGACCCAGGAGTGGGGAACTTATGGCCTTGAGGTCACATATGGCTCTCTAGGTCCTCAAGTGCAGCCCTCTGACTAAGTCCAAATTTCACAGAACAAATCCTTAGGGCCACAAGTTCTTCAGCCCTCATTAGAGTCTTATGCAAATGCACTAGGGGTGAACCCTAGGTTACTTGTAGTTTAGTTTTTACTTATACTTGTAAGAATTCTTTCTCTACAATAGGTGATCTCTATGGCTCAACCAAATCCTTCTACTGCTATATCTTTGCTTTCTTCAAATATTTAGAAAAGCTGCCATTTAGAAATTAGTTTTTTTTGTTTGATTCCAGAAAATAGAACCAAAAGCCATGATGGGACAAGGGGGAGACACAAAGGAGAAAATGTACGCTTGATATCAGGAAAATTTAGAGATATCCCCCAGTGGAAAAAAGCTCCTTCATTGGAAGTCTTTATTTCAAGATCTCTGCTACCACAAAAAGCACTACTATGAATATTCTGGTGCACTGAGGCTCTGGGCTTACTTCTTCCCATGATATCCTTCATCCCTGTCTCACATAAAGAGGTGGCCTCACTCCTTACTAAGGCTAACCCCTTTACTTGCTCAATGGATCCCACTCTATCCTGTTTCCTCCAACAGTTGTCCCCACTCTTTCACTTATTTTCAACCTCTCCTTCTACTGACTCCTTCCCTACTGCCTGTAAACATATCCTTGTCTCCTCTATCCTTAAAAAAAACAAAAACAAAAAAACTCAATTGATCCTTCAGTCCCTGATAACTATCATGCCCTTCTTTGCCCTTTATGGCCAAATTCCTTGAAAAGGCCATCTGCAATAGGAGACTCCACTTTCTCTGTTCTCACTCTTACAATCCTTAACCCCTTACAATCCTGCTCATGACCTCACTATTCCACCAAAACCACTCTCTCCAAGTTATCAGTGATCTCTTAGTTGCCAAATCCAATGGCCTTTTATCAATCCTCATTCTCCTTGACCTCTCTGCTGCCTCTGACACCAAGGATCATCCTTTCTTCCTTGGTACCCTTGCCTCTCTAGGTTGTTGAGGTTCTCCTCCTACCTCTCTGACCACTCCTTCTCAGCCTCCTTTGCTGGATCCTCCTCTAACCATAGGTGTCCCTCAGGTTTCTGTCCTGGGCCCTCTTCTCTTCTCCCTCTATACTACTTCACTTGGTGAAGTAGTGAATCACTTCTCTGATTTCTGTTTGCTATTAACTTAGATAAATGGGTTTATTCTCTAGATTCACTCTTTGTGACGGGCATTGTATGACTGGCATTTGGTGGGTAGGAAGTTAAGCTTCTAGAAACAACTTCACTTGGCGATCTCATTAGCTCCTACAGATTTAATTATCATCTCTATGCTGATGATTCTCAAATCTACCTTCCCTGCCCCAACCTTTCTGCTGATCTCTAGTCTTGTATCTCCAACTGCCTTTCAGATATGTCAAACTGGATGTGCAGTATGAAACTCAAAATGTCCAAAACTGCCTTTCCCCTTAAACCATTTCTTGCTCCTACTTTCTATACTACTGTAAAGGGTAACACCATAATCTAGTCCAGTTATCCTGGATTCCTCACACTCCTCATATTCAATCCGTTGCCAAAGCCTGGCAATTTCACTTTTGCAACATCTCTCCCACCTATCCTTTCTCTCCTCTGACACTGCCACTGCCTTGGTGAAGGCCCAAATCACCTCACACCTGGATTATTGCAATAGTCTGCAGGTAGGTCTGCAGTCTCTCAAGTCTGCTCAAGTCTCTCTCCACTCCAATCTATCCTCCATTCAGCCATTAAAGTGATTTTCCTAAAACAAAGATCCAACCTTGTCACACACACCTACTCTCAATAAACTCCAATGGCTCCCTGTTGCCCCCAGCATCAAATACAAAATGCTCTATTTGACATTCAAAGCCCTTTGTAACCTAGCACCTGCCTATCTTCCTGGTGTTCTCACACCTTATTTCTCAAAGCATACCCTTCTATCAAGTGACACTGGCCTCCTGGCTGTTCCATCAACCAGACCCTCCACCTCCCAATTCCAGGCATTTTCTCTGGCTGTCCCCCATCCCTGGAAGACTGTCCTTCTTCCACTACACCCTCCCTAGCTTCCTCTTAAGTACTAACCAAAATCTCATCTTTACAGGAAGGAAGCCTTTCCCAGTCTCTTAACTCTAGTGCCTTGCCTCTGTTAATTATGTCCTACTTATCCTGTATAGACCTTGTTACTACATATTTCTTTGCTTGTTGACTCCGTTAAATTCTAAGATCCTTCAAGGCAGGAGCTGTCTTTTGCCTCCGTATCTCCAG
Source organism: Phalanger gymnotis (assembly GCA_028646595.1). Lineage (NCBI taxonomy): Eukaryota > Metazoa > Chordata > Mammalia > Diprotodontia > Phalangeridae > Phalanger > Phalanger gymnotis. Next base: position 43,883,791 of record CM053622.1, on the reverse strand, counting down.
AGCTTATCATGGTAGCACATGGTAGGAGCTTAATAAATGTTTATTGACTGACAGACTCACCACCAGGCATTGGGGTAAGTGGTGGGGATTCAAAGAAGATAATCCCTGAGCTCAACAAGCTTGCAGTCTAATGGAGAAGACAACATACTAACAACTAGTTACAAACAAGCTATAGGGCAATGGGGAGCCAGTGAATGTGGTGAAGTTTAGGGCACAGGTGAACCCCAAGCTTTGGAAAGAAAACACTTGAAAGCCTTTGAGGAAGCTCCTGCCTTTACAGACATTTGTCTGTTGCGATTGTTCGCTACAGCTGATCTCAGATCTTATAGAAGTTACAGTTCAGATGCAGCAATAAATTTCATGCCTTTAAATAAAGGATTGGTTTTTCAGCTGGGACGTAGCTTCAATTCTCCACTCCTCCGCTGGGGGAGAGGCGTATGTAACCGCACTGATTAAAAGCGAAGCTGCCACAGCCTCCTCGTTGGCCTTTTATGACTTGTAACAGCCGCCGTAGCAGGACGTACCCGGAAGTGACTGTTGCCGTATTTAAAGACTGGAGGCGTCTGCTCCCGGCTCAGGCCATCATGAAACCTCCTGTGAGGCGGCGCGCGGTTCCGGCGCGATACCGAGGGCTGCCCACGACCGAGATCCGCACGTCCACGCTCTGGACCCTACGGGAGAAGCAGCAACTCCTCCGTTTACTGCAGGCACTAGACGGGGAGCGGGAACCGGCGGCTGCGGAGCTGAGGCAGGGGCTGCCCCATCGGAGCGAGGCTGAGGTTCGGGGGCGGGGCCGAGGGAAAAGGGGCGGAGCATGGCCAGACCGAGGCTGAGGTTCGGGGGCAGGGCTGAGAGAAATGGGGTGGTGCGAGACTGACGTGGGGGCGGGGCTGGAGGAAAAGGAGAAATGAGGGATGGGAGCCCAGGGAGGCTGAAGTAGGGGGCGGGGTCTGGGGGCGGGGCAAAGACCAGAGCGAGGCTGTAGGGGCGGGGATAAAGGGAAAGGGGCATGTGGTGGGCATGGGGCTGAGTGGAAGGTCAATCACTGCACCAGTCCACATTTAGTACGTGCTGGCTCTCAGGGAGCTCACAGCACATGGCACTGCCACCTGCACACAGATCCTCTTAATGTTTATTAAACAAATGAATCTAATGAAGGAGACGATAATGCAAATAAATATCCACAAAGCAAGAGGGGTTGGGGAAGGCTTCCTGTAGAAGGTGGGATTTTAGCTGGAAGCCAGAGAGGTCAGTGGTCAGAGTGGCGGAGGAAGAGCGTTTTCGGCATGGGAGAGAGCCAGAGGGAATGCCCAGAGCTGAGAGATGGAGGGTCTTGTTTGCAGAAGAGGCAGGAGGCCAATGTCACTGGATGGAAGAATACTTGCTGGGGAGTAAGGTGTAAGAAAACTGGAAAGGGAGGAGGGGGCCAGGTTATGAAGGCCTTCGAATGCCAGACAGGACATTTTGTATTTAATTCTGGCAGCAATAGGAAGCCACTGGAGTTTATTGAGTAGGGTCAGGGATGATACGATCAGATCTGTACTTTGGGAAGATCACTTTAGTGGCTGAATGGAGGTTGGATTGGAGTGGGGAGAGACTATGGGTAGGTAGGAAAGCACCCACCCCTCCCCAGGCTTTTGTTATAGTCCTGGGTGTGAGGTGATGAGATCCTGCACCAGGGAGGTGATAGTGTCAGAGGAGAGAAGGGGACAGGTGGGAGAGATGTTGTAAGGATGAAACTGACAGGCCTTGGCAGCAGCTTGTGTATGGGAGTGAGAGATAGTGAGGAGTCCAGGAGGACTCCTAGGTTGTGAGCCTGAGGGATTGGGAATGTGGTATTGTCCTCTGCACTCATAGGGGAGGTAGGAAGTGGGGGGGGGGGTTTAGGGGGAAAGACAACGACTTCAGTTTTGGACGTGTCGAGTTTAAGATGTCCACTGGACATCCAGTTTGAGGTATCTGAAAGGCAATTGGAGATACAAGACTGAAGGTCAGCAGAAAGGTTGGGGCAGGAAAGGTAGATTTGAGAATCATCAGCATAGAGATGATAATTAAATCTATAGGAGCTGATGAGATCGCCAAGTGAAGTACTACAGAGGCAGAAGAGAAGAGGGCCCAGGACAGAAGCCTGAGGGACACCTGTGGTTAGAGGGCATGATCAGAGGAGGAGAACCTCAAAAACCTAGAGAGGAGAGGTTATCAAGGCAGAGAGAATGATCTTTGGTGTCAGAGGCTGCAGAGAGATCCAGGAGAATGGAGATTGAGAAAAGGCCATTGGATTTATCACTGATAACTTGGAGAGAGTGGTTTTGGTGGAATAGCGAGATCATGAGCAAGAGTATCAGGGGTTAAGAAGAGAGTGGGAGGATAGTGGAAGTGCCTCTTGTAGATGGCCTTCTCACGGAGTTTAGCCACAAAAGACAGAAAAGATACATAGCATGATGGTTAGCAAGGATGGAAGAATCAGGTGAGGGTTTTTCCAGGATGGAGGAGACATGAGCATGTTTGTAGGCAGCAGGGGAGGAGCCAGTAGGCAGGAGAGATTGCAAATAAGAGATTGAGTCAGATGGTAGAGGGGCATGATCTGTTGGATGAGATGAGATGGAAAGGGTTCCCCTTGAGCAGGGGTTAGGCTTGGTAAGGAGTATGGCCACGTCATCATGTGAGACTGGTGGGGGAGGACAGAGGGGCAGAAGGCACCTGAGTGATAGGAGATGAGAAAGAGGGGAGAAGAGGGAGCTCATGGTGAATGGCCTCGATTTTTTTTCCATAAAATATGAGGCAAGGTTCTACCTGAGAGAGTGCGGGGAGGGGAGAGCCATGGAAGGTTTGGAAGATTTGCTGTGGAGAATGGGAGAGTGAGTTGATGAGAGAGGTGTAGAAGGTTTCCCTAGCAGCAGTGAGGGCCCAGTTGAGGTTGTGTAACAGATTTGTAGTGGACCTAGTCAGAAAGATTGTGTGATTTTCTCCATCTTCATTTTGTAGCTCATGTGTAGTGGGGAAAGCAGCAAATAGCGGGAGTGATCAAGACTGAGTCTTGGCAAGGCATAATGGAGGAAATGAAAAAGGGTCTAGGGATTCAAGAAAAGGCCACAGTGTAAAATTGAATTGGTTTAACAAAAGAATCAGGATGGGAAAAAAAAGAGGAGAGGGTGAACAGTGCAGCGAAGATAATTGAAGAGTCAAGGAATTGGAGTTCATGGGAGTAGGAGAGGAGGAAGGTTAGGAACAGGGCTGAAGAGAAAAGGGCAAAGTTCGAGGCTCAGGTGGGTCAGGGCTGGGATGAGAGGTGAGGCTGGAGGGAAGCAAAGGGCTTTCCCAGAAAAAGCTAAGTTGGGGTGAAGAGGGTGGCAGAGTCTGTTGGCCAAGAGTCAGGTTTACATGGGGAACAGGAGAATCTGAGGGGATCTTAACTGAGCAGGGAAGGGACTCTGGGGCCAGCAAGAGGACAAGGTGAGGGGACTGAGCCAGAGCCTGGAGTCTTAGGTGAAGGGTGTGGCCAAGGCCAGAGTGAGGCTTGGGTAAGGGGCAGGGCCAGGGCTTGAGTGAGTTTTAGATGAGAGATTGGGGCTGGATTTAGGCCAACTAGATGGCACAGTGGATGGAGTGCAGGAAGACCTGAATTTAAATTCTGCTTCAGACAGTAACTAGCCCTATGACCCTGGGCAAGTCACTTCAATGCTCTCAGCCCTGTTTCTTCTCTTCTTTGCTTGTGCATTAGGGGAATAATAATGACCTATCATTTGGGGTTGTGGTGAGGGCTATTTGCAGACCCTAGAGCCCCATATAAATGCCTCTATTGCTGCTATCATCATCACTATCATTAATCTGTTCTGTGAAAGGTCAGGCTCAGCTGAACCTAGTTGGAGTTGGGCTGAGGTTGAGATAGATTGAGGCTAAGATGGGAAAGGCCTGGAGGGGTTGGGGAGAGCTATGAGGGTGATCCTCTGGATGGAAGTGAGGCCCAGGTGACACTGAGGGGCCATGTGCTCCTTCAGTGCCTTGAGTACTTTGTGTAAGTCCTGACATCCTGTCTTTGTAACTTTGGGCAAGCCAGTTCCCTCTTCTTTGCTTCAATTTTTCCATATTTAAAATGAGCACATTTGACTTCATGGTCTCTGTAAGCCCTCCCAGGGATAATAGTCTTGTGGTCTGGGGCCTCAGGTTATGAAGATCAGACTTGGGGATAACCTTATGTCTGACTCAAACATGGGGGAGGGTAAAGATCTGTGAGAAACAAAGACAACGGGCAAATTGGGTTATCATTCAGTGCCTACCGTATGCCAGATAGAAGAGTCCTGGGGGTGCCCAAAGAGGCAGGAAGAACGAAAACCAAGGGCAGGTTCCTATCTTGAAGCCAGAGGCATTCAGAAAATAATTGATGTCAGCTTTGGGAGAAACATGGGTCCAGCACAAAGGAGACAGTCTCTCCTCTTGGGAAGGAGAGATCTCTTCACCTTCCTCAGGCAAGAAGGTGGATGGTCTGAGGAAAAAGGGATAATTGGGATTTTCTATATTCAGTTCAAGAAATTCAACAGTTATGAAGTACCTTCTGAATGCAAGGCCCTGGGGAAATTAACACATTTACATCAAAGAATCACAGCATTTTGGAGTTGAAATTCAATTCAGAAAGCATTTATTAAATACCTGCTGTGTGCTAGGCACTTAGTTGGGGCTGGAGATCCAAAAATGAGAACAGGCTCTGCCCTTGAGGAGGGCCTTACATTCTTCTGGAAGGGAGGGCCCTCAGTAGCCACATAATCCATGTCCAACCTGAAGAAGGCCTTCAGTGTACCCAGCAACTGGAAGTCCAGCTTCAAAAAAAGACCCTTTGACTTCCCAAGGCAGCCTCTTCCCCTTTGAGAGCTCCCCCTGCTTCCAAGTCTTTCCTCATCCAGAGCCTCCATTTGCCTCTGTGTCTCCTTCACCCATTGCTCCTGGTTCTGTTCTCTGGACCCAGACAGAATGAGTCGAACTCTTATTCCACAGGACAGCTGTTTCCCAAGTACTTGACGATCTCTGATGTTTCCACTAAGCCCTCTCTTCTTCATGGTAAACATCCCTGATTCCTTCATGAACTCAAGGCCTTTCTCCAGCCTGGTTGCCGTTCTTTAGATGCTCTTCAGCTTATTGGTGTCCTTCATGAAATGTGGTCAGGCTTAGCACAGCGCTCCAGAAGTGGTCTGACCAGGGCAGAGTCCAGTGGAACCATCACATCTTCATTCTTGGAAGCAGTCCCTCTCTTAATGCAGTTCAAGCTTTATTTTGGCTGCCTTCTCAGTTGGCTCCATGAGTCACCCAAACCCCAGATACTTTTTAGAGTACTGCTGTCTTACCAAGCTTTGGAATGGAACAACATTTCCTACCTAAAGTAGGAAAAGCACTTATTAACTTTGCTGTGAGCCAAGCACAGTGCTAAGTGTCGGGGATACAAATAAAACATCTCACTGAACTCACATTCTAATTAGGAGAGGCAATACCGATGCCTGCCCCATCTCGTGAAGCTGATTACTTTAAACCAACATCTAAGAATTTTTATTTTATTATTTATTATTTCATAGATTTCGAGTTGGAGAGGACCTCCCAGGTCATTGTGTCCAACCCTTTCCTTTATTTTCTAGATAAGGACTATAAGGCCAGAGAAGGCAATGACTTCTCCAAGGTGGCAGAGACAGTAACTGGCAGAGGCAAGATGCTTCCTGCCCCCCACTGAATTCTGGCCCTAGTGGTCCCACTTCAGTGTATTTATTGGCTGTCCCTTCCAGATCTGTAGGATCTTCAGAGTTGATAAGCCAGTTATGCCTTTATGCAAGGTATTGATAAAAATATTAACCAGTGTGGCCCAGTATCAATCCTGATGCATTCTACTGCAAACTTCCTTCTAACTTGATACCAAGTCATTCATGTTTACCCTTTAAATCTAGCCATTCTCTAGTTCTGTGTGCAATTGTGCCATCATCCAGTCCAGAAGTGTCAAATGCCAGTTGGGAAATGTTTAACAAAATAAACAAAAATAAAACAAAACATAGATAATGTTAATATGTGGTTGTCTAAGTAAATGTGCAGCCAGCAGGGCTCCTTGTCTTTGAATTTTACACCACTGATCTAGCCCACATCTCTCCATCTCTTCCGTAAGACTACTATGAAGCACTTCATTAAATGGGTTTTTGAAAATAGATAGATTTCTGCATAGGAGTATTCTGGAGCTCAGTCTCATGAGGGTTAAGACTAAAACAAATAACACACACTATGATGTGGCAAATATAATAGAAGGTGCAAACAAAGGGCTGTCTCTGTTTAAGGGCCAGGACTTAGCCTAAGAGGGGAAACTAAGGAAGGCTTCCTGTAGAAGATGGCATTTAATTTAGATTAGATTACCTCATGAGCTCCTTCGGGGTAGGAGCTGTTTTTGCCTACCTTTTTATCCCCAGTCCTTAGTGCAGTGTTTGGCACATAGTTAAATGAGTTTACATAGGTAAAGTGCTTTACCAACCTTAACGCACTGTATAAATGCTGGCAATTAGGATTATCATGTGATTATTGATGCTCGTCGACTTGGATTTGGGCTTATTGGGTGCTTGGGGGAATGTGCTCGGGGGACATAGGGAATGGGACAAGCCTCAGCCCTACCCTGAGTGAAGCTTTGCACAAACTCAGGACATTGGCATCCTTTCTGATTCCTTCACTCTCCCCTCCTGCCATTCCTTCCTAGATCGAGGATTTCCTGCAGTTGTTGAAGCGCCGTGTGGCCCGGGAGGTAATTCAGCAGGAGCATCGCTGCTGCCAGAAGGAACAGAGCCTTCATAAGGCTGAAGTTCCAGCCCCCATTGAGGTGAAGATGGGGTGAGAATACCAGAGAAGTCAGAATGTGGGGGACAGGAGACCCATAATCAAGGGATGGGGTCTGAGAGAAAAGGCCCCAGGTTTTATTGGCATGACACATGGAAGGAAGGCAGGAGCATTGGATTTGGTCAGAGGACCGTGTCTGATCCTTGCTCAGATTCTTAATATTCTTGTGACGCAGAGCCAGTCTTTTAGCCTCTTTGTGCCTCAGTTTCCTAATCTATGGAATGAGGAGATTGGATTAGAATCTGGTGGTCTTCAAGGTCCCCGTGATGCCGTGGCACTTGGCTGGGTGTGAGAGGAGTCTTTGAGGGATACAAGATGGAGCTGGGTGAGGAAGAAGGGAGGCAGTTGACATCTTACCAAGATAAGGTAAGCAGTGGCCATGGGTGATCAGATTGTAATCCTGTGTTCAATTCTAGGTTTGGACAGATCTGGCTACAAAAGTGACCAGCCAGTTGGAAGAAGCGATGACCACTGCCTTTTCCCAGGTACCAGGGGCCCTGGAATTCTCTAAGTCATTTCTCTTTTCCATATCTATGATTTCATCAGGGTAGGCACTGCCTTCAGTGTCTGTTACAGTTTGTCTGAATCATAGCTGACCACCTTCTTAAACTCCCACAGTCAAAAAACTTCATCCCCTCATAAGGCTTTCCTGAGTTGGCTCTGCTAAGCCTTGAATGACAGATGCACAGAGCCTGCCACCAGACGGGATTTGAAGGCTTTCCATTTTGGTAGACATACCAGAGTCCAGAACTTCTCCTTAGCCACAATGAGCCATCAGAAAAGAACGTCACAAAATGGTCTTTCTATGAAGTCACTGCCCACACATCTGTCTTTTGGGGAAAAGCTAGAGCAGGGGATCTTAAACTAGACTTGAAAGATTCCCCCATCCCCAAGGGTTCCATGAATAATTTTCAGGAGAATCTTTGAACTTTAATGAGAAAAAAGAATTACACCCCCCTACTCTGCAAACTCTGGTGGATCCCTATTACCCCTGGGATCAAATCTAACATCCTGTCTGGCTTTCAGAGCCCTTCAGGACTTGAGCCCCTTAGGCTTCTTATCCTCCCTCCCTTCCATGCACTCTTTGATCTGGCAACACTGGCTCTCCATCTCCTGACTTGAGGGTTTTCACTGGCCATCCGCCACGCCTGGCACTCTGTCCACCTCCTGGTTTCTCTGGCTTCCTAACCCTCCCACCAGGCAAAAGGCCTTCCCTCATCCCCTTTAATGTGAGTGCCCTTCCCTTTAACTTACCCTGTCTGTAGCTAGTTTGTTACCCAGTTGTTTGCATGCTCTTTCCCTCTTTAGACTGAGCTCTTTGAGAGTAGGGGTGCTGATTTGTTGCCTCTCTTTATCTCCTCAGGGTTGGGCACAGCCCCTGGCACATAGTACATGCTTAATAAATGCTTAGATAACTGAATAGCTTTATTTTCACTAACTTCTAATTTCCGTTAATGATTTAAAAGCAAGATTCTGAGAAGAATCTGAAGATGTCACCAAACTTTCAAAGAGGTCCATAGCACAGGAAAGGTTGAGCAGATCTCCTGGAACCACACCTCCTGCAAGAGAACTTCAGATGCAAAGAGAGACATCCATTTTTTGGCCTCACCAATGCAGATTTTTGTTTAGCTGGACTATGCATGATAATGGCAGCAGTTTTGTTTTTCTTCCACTGGGAGGGATGAGAAAGGCCTGTAAAAGGAATAAATACAATTTCTGAAAATAAAAGAGGCAGGAAACCAAAGAGCCCCTGACCCTGAAAAGAACTAATTCCTGGTGAGGGCCTGCTCTGAGCTGTCCCCATCTCCTCCAGGAGTCAGCCCCCTGGCTGTGGGCCCTTAATCCTGTGCCTGTTTTCTCTCTGCCCCTCCCAGATCCTGACAATTGCTGCAACAGAACCCGTGAGTCTGCTCCACTCCATTCCGAAGAAGCCTACCCAAGCCAGTGAGAGACAGCTTCTCTGCAAAGACTTTTGCTCCCAGGGAGAAGTGCTGCCTCAGGCCCCAGAGCCCAACCAAGAGACCACTGCGGGAGTGTCTGGGACCTCAGACACCCAGCCCAAGACTAACTCCTCCAAATCTAGCCCAGTCTCAACCGAAAATGGAAACTTTGTCATTGACTTTGAGAAGATATATAAATATCTGTCAAGTGTATCCCGGAGTGGCAAGGGCCTTGAGCTTTCCCCCGGAGGTGAGTGGGGCCAGCGATACTGGGGAGGGGAGCAAGAGGCTGAGCAATAGGCCAAGAAGTGGAGCAGGGAGGCCCAGCATCCAGGGACAGGGAGGCGATAGATCACAGTACTTGGAGTTAAAAAGGCCCGATTTCAGATCTGGCTTCAGATCCCTACCAGCTGAGTGACCCTGGGCAGGTCATTGACCCTCTGCTTGCCTCAGTTTCCTCCCACGGCTGCTGTGAGGATTAAATGAAGTCATCCTTGTAAAGTGCTTTGCAAACCTTCAAGTGCTCTCTTAGTGTAGTTGTCCTCACCCTCACCCATCTTCACACCCACCACACTCACCCCTCTTTTTGATTCCTAGAATCGGCAGTCCTCCTTGATCTGCTTATGTCCCTCCCTGAGGAGCTCAGTTGCCTGCCCTGTGAAAGACTGCAAGCCCACATGGCTAGTTCCTACAGAAAACTGATACGCCCTCAAGTGGACTCAGGCCGGAGCCTCGGGCACACTGGCAAAGGCCACTCGGTGGAAGACAGTGAAGTGAGCACCTCCCCTGGCAGTGCTCCAGGGAGCGTAGAGGGCCCCACTCCTGAGAGGCCTGCTGCTTCTGGGCCAAGTCTGCCCCATGCTCAGCACCAGCTGTGGCAGGATCTGAAGTTCTGTCCTCTGAACCCATTCCTGGTTCCCTTAGAGCTTCTGTCTCAGGTCCCAACTCCTGGGCAGTGAGCACTGGCAGGCCTTTTGCCAGGGGACCTGCCTAAGGGTGGGGCCAACACTGCATACCCAGGCCGAGGGCTGTGTGTGGGTGTGGGTGGTGAGGGTGAGAGGAGGAGAGAAAAAAGGTGAGCTCCTAGGAAATAAAGCTCAGAAATTCTGGAATTCCTTTGATATTTTATCCTAGGTTTCTAGACACTTCTATGACTCTTGGTTTATTTGAGCCCCTATTCTCAATACCTGATCTGAACAAATACCTAAGAATTTGTACTAGGTAGGAATTTAAAGAGATTCCAGAGTTCCTGGGACTCGGAATCATATCTGTTTTGTTGAACCCCATTCCCTCCCTGGATTTGAAGAGTTGTATGTGTGTTTGGAAGACATTTCAGGCAGACGAGTCCTGGGACAGTCAGGCTTGTTCTGGGAAAAACACTTTTTAAACCTCAAAGTATGATTTAAGTGTGATTTTTAAAAATTTATTCATTTTCTTATTCAGCAAATACTTGTTTTGCATCTCTAATGTGCGTGGATATCTTCCTCTCCTCTTCTCCACTCTGCTTGGTGTGTGTGAGATAGTCCAACATCAGAACACCCCAGTATTTTCCACCCTCAGCACTATCATTCCTTTAATACCTTAGTTTTCAGTTAGGTTTTGTAGTGAAGGTTGGGTTTCTGCCTTAGTCTTCTGGTTTGGTTGCCAACGGGTGCAGTTAAGTTTATTGATCTCAAAAACATGGAACTTAGGTTCAGAAGGACTATAAGGCAGAATGTGGATACTGGTTTTTATTTTCAAAATATAATTTTAGAAACTAATAAAAACAAAATTAAATTACAAATAACTAAGAAATTCTTAGCATAATTTATAAGTGGTTGCAAAACTATTAAGTCATTCATATTTTGTCCTTTAATTTTAAAATGGAACTGTTTACTTTGTCTAATTAATGCAAAGATGTGCTTTCTCAAAAATTAATTTCAGTAGTAGTTGACTCAAGCTCCTACCTTTGCTCCTCTGACAATCCAGTGTTAACTGTGCTCACTGTGTTAACACCAAATTAATTTTGCTTTGGTTAATACCCCAATTAAACCAGGAATTTCAAGGTTTTTAACTTAAAATCAGCCAGCCTTTCCACCAAAGCATAAACTTCTTTCACAATTCTGGGCTGTATTTTTCCATTCCTTCCCACCCTCATTTCATCAAACAGAATATTGAATGGTATCGTGCTTAAAAAATGGGCCATGGATGTATTTTCTTTTACCTAAATATATGACGCAATAAACAATCTACAAATGTTGTTTTGTTTTCAAGCAGATAACAAAATTAACATTTCTTGCCACATGCCCTGTCCCAACTGCAGCTTCCCACACTGTTTCCTCCTTTCTTTCTGAGGTTCTGGTTGTTCTCCCAGCCCCACGCCACATCAGGGAACTGTCTACTAACTGCTGGGGCCTGCTTGCCCCACCTTGTGTCTGTCCACCCAAAGGAGGCAGCCCAGAGACTGCATTTCCTCTCAGATCCTTTTCTCAGACTTCACTAGGACCCCAGGGATGCCTCTCAGTCCATACCTGTTCTCACATTACTACAGAACAAGCTTTGCAGTTAATTACCCAATGAGGGAGGTAGTGTGTTGATTAATACCCCCATTTTCCAGCTGAGTTTGCACCTCAACCAGTAAAGGCCAAGGAAGCATGGAGAGCCCCACCCCTGAGAGTCCTGCTATTTCTGCTCCATCCCTGGGTGATGAGGGCTGCTGAGATTTGTTCAAGACCACACAAGGCAAGCATCGGATGTGGAATTCAAATGGAGGCCTACTGGGCCCCCAAATCCAGCATTCTTTCCACTAAGCCATTCTTCCAATCCTGCCTCTCAGTGAATTGGCCCATTCAAAACAGCTGAGTTTGCTCATCTTCCTGCCTGGGATGCCCTAGAACAGAGGTGGGGAACCTTTAGCCTTGAGGCCACTTACACTCTAGGTCCTCAAGTGTGGCCTTTTGACCGAATACAGGCTTCAAAGAACAAATCCCCTTAATAAAAGGATTTGTTCTGTAAAACTTGGATCCTAAGGCCTAGGCCAAGCAGAGGCTTAAGGTCATTGTATCTGGTCTCAACTCCTGTTTCTTCTGCTATCCCAATCAGACCAACAGCTGAAACTCCACTTTGGGCATGAAGCTCTCAGTAGGTCACTAGCCCCAACCCTTACTCTCCCCTTGCCCTTTGTTCACTGCACAGCAGAGATATCCACTATGGCATCCCCATAGGCACAGAATGTCATGCCTTGAACCTCAACCATACTGAGCCAGCTATTTCTTCCAGCTCAAAGATGCTGAATCAAGGCATGGGGGCAAGAGGCAGTTGGGGAAGGGGAGTCACGGCCTTCTAAAAGACGGGGAGGAACAGGGCATCAGAGATGAAGGCGATGATGGGAATGGTTTTGTTCCACCCCCCACTTCAGGTTTAGCAGGCCCTTAACACACTGCGTCTCATGGAAATAAGGGTACAAAGGTGTTTATTGTAAGGGGGATGGGAAGCAGATGGGACTGGTGAATTTGAGAAACTGTCACTGAACAGGTGCTGTGAGGAGTGAGCCAAGGTGGGTAGGAGGGCAGTAAGACAGTAGCACTAATATGCCAGGGCTGCTAGGTTCCAAGACCCTCTGACCCTCTGCAACAGCATCCACAACAGGGCCTGGGGCAGAGGAGTAGGACTGTATGACCCAGTCCTGGTTTTGGAAGGGCACAGGGACGGGGGAGCGGGGGAGGGAGTCTGGTGGTGGCCAGAGCCGCATGCGAAGTAGTTGACCGGCATAGCCAGGATCAGAGGGAGAGAATGTCAGAAATGTGACAACGCCCTAGACATCCAGCCCAGCCCCTTCTCCCTCCCCATTTTATAGTAGGGGAACAGACCCAAGGTGTGGAAGGTCTATGCCCAAGGACACACAGCTAGGTGCAGAGCTGAGATTTGAACCCAAGTCTCCTACCTGCCATTTCCCCACTACCCTATTCTGTCTCTTATTCACCTTGAAGCTTTTTTTCTACCTCATCAGAAAAACCACTCACACTTAGGACAGGATGATTTGTTATTTATTATTTGGGCCTGAGCTGCGGCTGCTGCGGTGTTGTCCCTGTCCGCTGTCCAGCTTTCCTCCCCTTCCTCTCTCCTACGTTTGGCTTGTACTGGGTTCGTCTGCTAGCTTTAGCTCAGGGGTGTAGTCTGAATGAGCTGCTTTGGTCCTAGAGCCCAGCCAGGTGGGGTAGGGGCTCAGCACTTGTGGGAACTTATTAGTAAATCCTGCATGGTGGGGCAGGGGTGTTAGGGGTAGCTGGCCAGGCACCAGCCCTAAATGAATAAAACACCCTACAGTAACCCAGGGGGAAGAGGCCCCCACGCCCTTCATAAGCTTCCATGCTTCGGGGGAGGACAAAGCAAAGCCACAGGAGGAATGTATCAAGGATATCATATGGGCTTGGAACAGATCAAGTGGCCAAGAAGCTGGGGACGCCGTTCTAGGCAGGGAAATGGTAGGAACGAAGGCACAGAGGTGGAGAACGAGTCAGCCTGTGGGGTCTGGGAGAGCAGAAGGCCCCTGATTGGGGGTCGGGCGACAGGCTTGGAGGTTACTACAGTCACAAGAGGGGAGTGCAGTAGGGGCAGAGAGGGCAGGTTGGCCACATTTGTATCAGCTCTCAGCTGACATTCCCTCCACCCTGGGGGGACGGGGACGGGGACGGGGACGGGCGCCAATAAGGGTTTGGGGTTGACCTGCAGCTAGCTATAGCCTTGTCAAAAACAACCCACAACCAAGTCTAATTTGAGCCATCTTGGATCATCTGCTGCCCTTCATACAGTAGGCATTCAAGAAGTGTTGAGATAGGTTCAATTGTAGTGCCCTGCACAGCCATACTTCCCCCCACCGCCCTGATGAAGGATCTCCTTGACCAGGAAGTCAACCACTGGAAAAGGTTAGAAGCTTCCAAGGTTAGGAAAAGGGGGCTGGGTTGGGCTGGTGGCACAGTACTTTGCACATAGTAGGTGCTCACCAAATGCTTGTTGAATTGAGGGAGGGACCAAAGTGCTAGGAGTGGGGAAGGGGTGGGGTGTCTTGCTGAATTTCTCTTGAGTAACTAGGTTCTGCAGTCCCAGTCTGGGGGAGGGACATCAGTCCTGCGTGCTCCAGGAAAGTGGCCAGCCAGCTGTCATGAGAGAAGGGAGGTCAGCAGGTAAAATGGGCAGAGGAAAAGGAGGAGGACAGCATCCAGAGCTTTGACCATCTGTCATCAGGTAGCAGGCACGGTAGGTGCAGGTGAGGAGGCAGATGATCAGCCACCACCCTGGCTAGAGGAACTCCCCAAAGCACAGGAATAGGGGACCTGCCTCCCAGAGCTTGCTCACTCTAGTGTCTCCCTGGTGGAAATGGGTGGGGAGAATGGTCCACTCCACTTCGACAAGCATCAGCTGCCAGACCTCAGGCCTGCTCATCTCGTGCCCTCAGGTTGGGTGGGGGTGGAAGGGCAGAGTGGATGTGAGAGCTTAGGAGCAGGAGTCTAGGTTAGGGCATCTGGACCCAGGACAGGTCAGGCTGGAGGTGAAATCTGGGTTTGAGAAGGGAGGTCTAAACCAGGCTTTGGGTCAGGAGAACCTTAGGATAGCTTTGAACCTTGGGTCACAGGCCAGGCCAGGTGGGAATCAGGGGATCTGGATAAGGAGAAAAGCCTGTGGTTAGGCCAGATGAGGTAAAGTGGTGTGGGGTGAATTTGGGGAGCCTTTGACCAAGCTGGGATGCAAGAATGGAGATGGCCCTGGGCCTTGGATTCCAGGCCAGTCTGGGGTTGGGATAGAGACGTCAGGGTAGGGAGGAGAGAGGGCAGAATCTCAGGGCGGGGCTGGGGCAGGGGCTGAGGCTGGGGCAGGGTGGGTAGGTGCGGGACCTTTCCGCTTTGCCCTCACACCAACGCATAGTCGAACTGGCCCCTCTCTAGTGCCTCCTTGTGGTCGGTCCAGGACGAGGCAGGCATGCGGCTGTAGGGGTCCAGGAGGATGCGGACGCAGCGCACCATGAGCAGCACCAGGAACAGCAGCAGAAAGAGAACAAAGGCGAAGACCGTGCGCTGCTCAGCGTCCAGCCCCGCGGACCCCCCGGTTCCTCCTGGCCCTGGAGCCCCTGCCGGGGACAGCGCCTCGTAGTCCGGAGTCCAGGCGGAGCTCATGGCTCCTCTGGCAGCTCACATCGCCTGTCTGCCCGCCTCCCCCTCTGGGGCCACGACCGGGACCGGACTGGCACAGAGACCTGGGGGAGAGGGAGAGAAGCCACAAATGGCTGCCACGCCCCCAGTGGCCCCCCTCCATCTCTGTCTCACTTCACCCCCTTCCTCAGTCCCAACGCCACGGCTCCCTTGAATCTCCATCCCGCTACGCATCCTACACACCCATCCCCGCCCCCATATCCCTAATCTCACCTCCTTCCCACTCTGCTCCACAATCATACACCCTCATCTCTGTCTCATTTCCTCACTACCCTCCTTACACCCCCAGCCCCCAGCCCATCTCCCACCTCACTTAAATTGTCCCATCCTACCCTGGTCCCGCTATCCCCCAAACACGTCCCGTCACCTAATCCCCTGCTCCTCCCGCCCCCAGTTATCCCCATCTAGCCACCACCACACACCTCGGTCCTCGCCTATACCCAGTAAGTCCAATTTTACCTCACTTCCTTCCAAACACCCCCAGTCCCTGGAACCTCAGCACACTTTCCTATCATACCATTTCCATACTCCTCCCCTCCTCGCCCTCGTACACCCAATTTTACCTTGGTTCCATCCCCCATCTATTCACCCTCACCACCTCCAGCCCCTTACCCCCTTACAACACTTCAAACCCACGTCCCCACCCATCTCACTCACCCATCCCGCGACCTCATCACATCCCACTCTAGTCTACACCTCTTTCCCTATCTTTAAGTCCACCCACCTCTTACCTGCCCACGCCCGTGTACTCCCTTCTCTACCTCCCTCTCTTGCCCCCCTACCCCAGCCCTCGGACTCGGTATACATGAGGGAGGAAACGAAGAACCTGAAGAGCTCGGCACTCCGATTCTCATCTCGCCCCACACCACACCCTACACCCTACACCCGCACACCCCAGCCCCCAACCATCTCCAACCCCAGCCCAGCCCCAGCCCAGCCCCAGCCCAACCTCACCTACGTGGGGGCTGTTTCCTTTCCCTTGCCTGCCCCAGCTATCCCAGTCACCCCAGGCTGCGACCACCCTCCCGGGTGCCCGGGGGCCGTTGCCCACCTTTCCACCCACTCAATCCTCCAGCCCACGTGCCCCAGAGCCCCCAAACCCTGTTCGGCCCAAGGTCGCCCCCTGTCCCCTGCCCCTTCCTTGCCACCCCAGCAGCACCCCATTCCTCTTCTGGGCTGGGCCCGCCCTTGCAGCCCCCTCCCCATCTGTGCTCGCCCCCAGCCCTGCTTTCCCGCCCGGGGCTTCTACAGCCCCACCTCTGCCCCCCGCCCCCCACAGCCCCCTCCCTCACCCAGGGCTGGGGGTGAAGTCGTCTCGGTCCGTTCCCTTAACCCCGCTCCTCTCCGCTCCTCCTCTTCGCTCTCCCCGCGTCTCGGTGCGCTCAACCCGGGATCAGCTGGCCCTGCCTGCCCTGCCCGTGTAGACGGAGGAGGCGCAGCCCGAGCCGCCGCGGCTGTTCCCATGGCGACGGAGGCGGGGCCGCCGCCTAGAGCCCCAAGGAGCGGGGGTGGGGGCGCTCCCAATCGCACGGCCCCTTAACTCTTTGCGGGCCGGGTAGTCTCCACCCCAATCCTGTAGGGCAGGAGTAATTTAGCCCCTCTCCTCGGCCACTGCCCCTCCAATACCTGCTCTGGTTTACCGGAACGGTCCTGCTTCCCCCACCTTAATGCTGTAGATCCTAGCTGTCCCGGACCAAGCCTCTCGCCACCCCTTCCCCGCTTCTACGGTTCCTAGCCTTCTCTGACCGACCCCTCCGCCCCACCCGTCTCCAGACAAGCCCAGTAGACCCTAGCCTAGACTGATGGCGCAGTGAAGAGAGCGCTAGGCATTGAATCAGGAAGACCCGAGTTCAGAAATCCGACCCCAGAATTTTACTAGCTGTGTGACCCTGGGTAAGTCACTTCACTTCTGGTCTGCCTCAGTTTCCTCGACTGTAAAATGGGGATATCAGCGCCTCCCTCCGTAGTAGGAGTTATGTAAAGGCATATTCCTTTCTCTGCCCTTCTCCCTTCACATTGAAGCGCGTTATCTCATTTGATCCCATCAGGGAAATGCTAAACACATCTTTGGCTCTAAAATTCACTCCCTCTCCTGTCCTGCAGACCCCATCTCGATTCTGCCCAGCCCCAATGTCCACCTCATCCTAGGGCCCCAGATTCTGGAGGTGAGCAGAATGGGAGTGGATAAAGATCTCCCCTTCAGCCACAAACCCTACCTTTATCCCTTTTAACCTCACACTCACCCCTTACTCCCTAGCATAGGCCAGGTCAGGGCCCCAAAGGGACATGCTTGGAGTCCCACCATCTCTTCCCTTTGCTCAGGAAGGAGGGGGAGGAGAGTTTGTTCCCTCGTGTCCAGAACTGTGTCTTCTCCCATTAGCGTGGGCCCACACTTAACTGACATTTGGAACCTTTTGTGCCCAGTAATTGAAATCATCTTCCCTGGCCAAAGAAGCACGCTGGCTTCGCATAGAGGTTTATATATATACGAAAACTTTTCTCTGGAGAGGGTGATCCCCTCTGTGGCCTTCCTGTTCTGGAGCCAAGGGGATTCACACTGAATCCTGAACTTCGTATCCAGAAGCAGAACCATATTCCCTGAGAGGGCAGAGGAAGTTCCAGGAACGGTTTGGAGTTAAGGCCTCTTCTGCCCCTGGGTACAGGCCAGTGACTTCCTGTCCAATCTAGGTCTAATCTGGCTTCCTACCCTCGAGGCTCAAGCCATCCCATCCAGGGACTAGATCTTCCTCCTCAAAGCTGGCTGAGCCAGCCCAGCAGGGATGGCCTGGCAGTCTCACTATGGCCTGGCCCACTGACCCCATTCCTTTCTCAGCAAGCTGGCTCTGTTGTAGGGAACTAGACAATGAGTCCCAAGCCTCCAGCTGCTGTCTGTCCAACTGCCTTCAAGTCCTGGGGAAGTCTGAGCAGCAAAGTGCTTATCCAACACTCTACTCTTCCCTCCCTCTCTCCCACCTCAGGCCCTAGGTTGTGGCTGACTCACCTACCCCCTGATAGCCCAAGTAAAATCAGGATCCATATCTGCTATTCATTTTGGTATTTTATTATTTTCAAATCTTCAGGCAGTATGTACAGAAATGAAAGACATTCAGGTTTTGTTAATTTTAAAAAGTCTCTAGAATGACTTGGCTGATCTGATGCCACAGATGGAGGCACCTGGGGGGAAGTGCACCCCTTCACCAAAGAAGAGGAGGGATAACGAGGCCAGAGAGGAAAGGAGCCAGCACCAGGCTCTGTCTCTCAAGGCCTCTCCAAGACAGGACAGGCTGCCAGGTCCAGGGGAAGTTGTATGTATGCAGGTGGTAGGGTTATAGTTTTTCCTCTCTAATCCTCTTCCTCCCTGCAAAACAGGACCAAGCAGGGTACAGCTGCTCCCCTCCGCCTCCTCACAAAGACTTGTGCTTCACTCATCACCCCGAACATTCCCTCTGCCCCACCCCCATAACTGCTTCAGCAAGCTTTGTGCTTAGGGACCTCAGTTCACTTCAGCCTTTTGCTTTTGGATGCCCAGCTCCTGGGCCTGTGCAGGACTTTTGACACCCAACTTGGCTTCTCTCAGTTACTAACCAACTGGCCTGTGGGGAGAGGGGGAGAGGACAGGGGGAGCAGGAAAGGTCTCTAGGCAGCAGGCCAAGGCAGAGATGCTCCTTGGATCCACCTACTGGGCCCAATGCAGGAAAGAGGGAAAGAACAGTGTATCAGGCCTCAAGCTTCTTGGGGGGGGGGGGCGGTGATCTTCTGTGACAGTCTTAACCTTATAAACCTGGGACCCCATGAGTTACCCTGTTCACAGTTACCACATCCCCAACACCACCCCTCCCTTGCCAACTGTATTCCTCGAGGGGAAATTTCTCATGTCCTTATCTCATCGAGTACCCAGTCTTTCCTCTCCCCCTCTTTTCACACTGGATCCTGAAAAGAGGAGGGGGAGGGGGTCACAAAGTACCCTGCAGGAGTCAAATGGTCTCGCATCCTGAAGCTTCTGACAGCAGCGAGGCCCTCGCTGGGAGAGCGACAGAGCACAGTCCAGCAGGTCCCCAACATTGTCTTCAGAGAATCTGCTCTGTGCTTGAGGCAGAAATGTCCAGCAGCCTCCAGGCTGCGTAGGGGTTGAGCTCAGTCTGGTCTCTACAGAGGGCCCACACGTAGAGCATACGCAACACTTTATCCTGAAAGAAAAGAAAGCACAGTCAGAACAGGAACCTCTCCCAGAGGGAAGGATGAGCTCTGCTCCAAGCGCCTAATGTTCTGGGGAGGTCTACAGCTTCATATCCAAGTGGCAGGTGCTGTGGCAAAAACCGGCTTGAATGGACCAGTGAAAATCCTACCGTTGTAAAAACGGAGCCCCCATGAGACCCGAAGGATTGTTGTGACGGATCTTGGAAATTGAAAAGAAATTCCAAAATAGTCCAACCTGTAACCTAGGAGCAACTCTCTCTATAGCATTCTCTTTTAAAAAAAAATTTATTTTTTGTCCAATTACATGTAAAAATGTTTTTAACATTATTAAAAAAAAATTTTGAGTTCCAAATTTTCTCCCTCCTTCCTTCCCTCCCCTCCCTTCTGAGACATTAAGCAATCTGATGTTGGTTACACAGGTGTCATCACCATGCTACCACATCCTCAACAATGAACTCGAACGCCTCTAGCGAGGAAGCTCATTCTACCTCTTCGCAGGACGGCCCTTCAAATACTTGGAGAATGCCTGCTCTCCCTTACTTAGTCACTGCTTTTCAAGGTTAAATAGGCCCACTGCCTTCAACGGATCCTGGCTGGGGCCTGGGAAACCCTCCCTCCTGGGATCAATGGAAGTGGCAGCACCAGATACGCAGGGCACTAACCTCTGCCGCCTAATGAAAGAGCGCCCGAAGGAGAATAAAGTGGAGGTAGATTTTGCCAGGGTGTGAGAGCAGGTGCGAGGGCGGCATGTGAGCATCGGTGTGGCCAAACACGGTGCTGTGCGTTTAGTGAAAATGATCCAAGGTATGCTGGGATGAGGTATGAGCTATCGAGGTATGAGCTCTCAGAGTAATTGGGCTCTGCAGTCTCAAGAGCAATAAGCCCCAAAGGCCAGCAAACGCAAAGGGGAAGGAAAGAGACAGAAAGACTGCCATGAGGACAGATGGAGCCCAGAAAGGAGAATCTAACACCTCTAGACATCATTTAGGTTAGATACAGGCTGAATGAACTTCATGAAGAGAACAAACGTTGAAACTTAGAAGAATCAGAACCACAGAATACCAGAGCTGGAAGGAGTCTCAGACATCATCTAGTCCAACTCCTTCATTTCAAAAAATGAATTAATGCATATGAAAATCCAAAAGGACATCTGGGGACATCCAACTTGTTAATAGGAGAACCAGGGCTCCTTACTTTGGGTTCCTGTATTTGGGAAAACAAAGCAAGCTAAGCTCTTGCCAGCTTCCTGCAAGCAGTGATAGAGCAACAGCTCCAGGGGTGAGGAACCTGCAGCCTCGAGGTCACAAGTGGCCCACTAGGTTCTCAAGCGCGGCCCTTTGACTGAATACAAACTAAATAGAACACATCCCCTTAATAAAGGGATTTGTTTTGTAAAACTTGGAATCAGTCAAAAGGCCATACCCGAGGACCTAGAAGGCCACATGTGGCCTTGAGGCTGCAGGTTTTCCACACCTGGTTAGACTACCTTATGATCCAGAGTTGCATAAGGGACAAGAAAAAACCCATTTGGGATCAACTGTAGAGCATAGCCATAGATAGCACTACCCATACCAACCTTCTGCTTTCCTACCAGAGCTAGATCCCAAGGCCAAGCTCACACCACCCCCTTGTGCTCCCAACGTAGAGCTACTGGACATTTGTCATACATAATTTACATCTGGCTTTCAAGTCCAGCCAAGGCCCAGTGAATTAATGAGTTTGCTGTTGTCCTGAATCACAGATCTAAGAGCTGGATTGCCAAATGAAGAAACTGAGGACCAGGAGGCTAAATGGCATGTCCATACCTTTGTTCTATCTATCTCCAGTTACTAGAATGCTCTCCTCAGTCACTCCACCTGGGCACACACCAGGGACTCAACTCCCAAGAGAAACACAGATAGCCTATGGGGCCACAGATGTCATATGCCCTAATCAGGAAAATGGAGAAACTGGGCGTTCAAGCAGTACTACTGTAGCAAGTGGTGGTAGTGAGAGTCGATCCTGTTGTGTCTAACCTGACAATGCTTGGTCCTTTCAGGTGCTCCATTTGGTTCTGTGGATGAAAGGATGCCGGCTTCTCATGCACTTGGTTTTCCAGCCACACTGGCTTCCCTGCTGGCCTCTCTCAGGGGATACTTCATGCCCTGCCCTGATGCCTTTCAACATGCCATTCGCCCTCAGCTCTGCCTCTTGGAAGCCCCGCTTTCATGTGGGGCCTCTCCCAACCCCCTCTTTTCACTTTATTTCCTGTACAGAGTCTGTATTTATTTGTCTATGCACATGCTGTTGTGATTCCTACTAGGATGGAAGCTCCGAGGGCACAGGCCACTTCCTTTTTTTGTCTCTGCATCCCCTGCACCTGGATTAACGTTTGCTGAAGTGAACTGGATTTCTAGTCAGTCCTTTAAGGGAGCACGGTCACAGGTGCTGAACATACAAAACAGACAAAACAACCTGAAACAAAGACTTCTGAATTCCTAGGATGCTGAGGGAGGATGGAGGAGAAGGCTCAGGGCGAGACACTCACCAGACAGGAGCACACTTTGTTCAGTAAGTGCCCATAGCCATGGCCTCTCTGTGCTCTGGACCCTGGGGTGTTCAGCAAGGAGCTCTCCTACATCTGACATACCAGGGTTCTCGGAGTCTAGGAGATTAACCTGGGAGATGGCACAGTCTTGTAAAATGGCATCCCTGGGGACAGAATTCTAGGAACTTGGAATGGTGAGGGCAGACGCTGGAGGAAAGAGCCAGAGAAGAATCCCGCTTCAGCCAGCTGCTCCTTCTCAAGGCTTTGCACATCTCCCATCCACCAATCCCTGTTTCTTCACATCCTCCCAGCAGTTCTTGATTGAGGGGCCTTGAAGAGCAGGCAGATTCTCTCCTCTTCCCTCTGCCTCTCAGCAGGCATCAGACAACAGTGGAACCACCCCTAACACAGTCTCTCTCCTAGAATGACCTCACACTGCCTTCCCAACATGAGGCTGTTCTAAGAACAGTGCCAGGATCTACTGCTGGACACATGAGGTCTCAGAAGACAGAGCAAGTGTCAGAAGGCTGCTAAGTGGGCCAGTTTGGGAAACCCGAGTCCAAATCCTGCTTCGGACTTACTCTTAGACCTGGGACAAGTCACTTAACTTTTCCTTGCCTCAGTTTCCTCACCTGCAAGAAATGGGAATAATAGCACCCACCTCTCGGGGTTGTTGTAAAGATTTTAAATGGTATTTGTATAGTACTTTGCATATCTTAAAGCACTATATAAATGCTATCATTACCATATCATTACTATTAAAAAGTGGGCGTGTGGTGTAGTAGAAAGGCCAGAAGTGGCAATCAAAAGGCCTGGGTTCTAATCCCAACTCAGCCACAGTCTAAGTGGGGAAGTTCACATTTCAGGGTAAGGGTGAGCCTAAATCTTCCAACTCAGAGTCACTTACGCTTTCTGAGTCTGGGTTTTTTTACCTATAAAATGGAGTATAACAGTCCTACAGGGATACTGTTTAAAGCGAATGAGAAGATACATCAAGGGCCAGAGTGGCCAGGAATTTTTTCATTAAATATTTGATAAAAGTCTGCTACCCAAAATTCATAAAGAATCGACAAATTTGTCAGAGTAAGAGCCGTAGACCAGGGATCAAAGTATATGAAAAGTTTTCAAAAAGAAATACAATCAATAATCATTTGGAAAATTTCAATATTACTAAAAATCAGAGAAATACAAATTAAAACAACTCTGAAATATACACTTAAAGCAATCAAAAGAGGGAAGGGATAACCAATGCTGATGGGACTATCGTGTGACAAGTATGCTAATTCACTGCACATGGGTCTGTATATTGGTTTAACCATTCTGGAAAACAATGTGGAGTTATCAAGAAAAGTTATGACATTGTTTGTACCCTTTGACCTAGAGATCTCAGGATCCAGTTTATTTCCCAAGGAAGTTACTGACAGCAAAGCTCAACAAGCCCAATAATTTTCAGAGTTTCCTAATATCTGATCACAAAGACTGAGGAAGTACAAACTGTGGTATATGAATGTAATGGACCATAAAGAATGAGGAAAAACTTGGGAAGATGGGTATGAGTACTAACAAAGTAAAGAAGGTAAAGCTGAAAGAAAAAAAGAGAAAAAATGGGTGCTTTTGCTAAACTGTTTTCAGGAAATGTACTTTCAGGGGGCTGAAGAGGAATAGGCCGAGTATTTGTTGGGAAGTGTCTGTTGAGACCAAAAGTATTGATGGAAAAAAGAAAAAACAACTTAGGTGCCAAACCTCCCTCTGACGTCCCCTAGAAAATGTGCCAAGCTCCAGAATAAAAGCTATCGCTGATGAGAGAGGCCAATTGACTACAGGGGCAGAGAGAGGGAAAGGGGAGCCAGCTGTCTCAATGCTAATGTGGGGTAAGGGGGCAACAGCTACCAATATGCAGGCACCTACCAGTATTAAAACCTTCATTCCTCATGAAATAGAGAGGCGATTTACCACCCTGTTACTTTTGTGACTTTCAAGAAGTCACAGTCTCTTTGGGTCTCAGTTCCCTCATTGGACTAGGTGACCCTAAACAATTTTGTAGCCCTAAATTTTATGTCTTCTTTGGCCGCCTCTTGGCCTCTGCCTTGGTTCATCTCCAGCTCCTTCTCTATCCACCTCTACTTCCTTGTCTTCCGGCTGCTGTAACTAGAAGGACCTAAGCCCAGAGCCAGGCCCTTCTCTTACAGGCCTGGCAGTGGCATGGATCACTAACCCTGGTTTTCAGTCCCAGGACTAACCCTGACTCACTGGGAGAGGCCAGTTCTTGCACCATTCCATCAGCCTCAGTTCCCCCTTTTGTAAAATGAGAAGGTGGTCCCTTCCAGCTCTAAAATTCCATAACCCTGTGATCGATGAATGTTCCAGGGGATGTATTTCAGTTTGCTATAGCTAATAATTATTACATTTCTACAGCACTTTGAGGCAATACTCCAAACATTATCCTCATTTTATAGAAGAGGAAAATGAGAGTGTTGGACCAGATGGCCCCAGAACTCTTCCTCTGCTTCGCATCTAAGATCCTTCAATCACAGAGCTACTAAGCATGTGAACTAGGATTATGGATCTGCCATGTGCCTCCAAGCCCAGGGCTCTTCCAACACTGCCACATGCTGCTACTGAATTGGGCAAATGGGCCTAGAACGTCCTCACTGCTCCCCAGGCCGTAGCCCCACTGACCAAGCAAAGCTGCCATGCAGCCTCAAGCACAGTCTGAGACCTCATGAGGGGATGGGCACCCATAGCAGAGCTCACTCAGAGAAACATGGAGTCATGGAAACAGAATGCTTCGTGCAGGACAGGATATCCTTCTAGAGATCTTCTTGGTACCAAGGCCTGAACATAATCTCTGCTGCCTAAGAGGGTACTGTGCTACTCTGAGCTTTATCTGACCCACCAGCTACTGGGAACCAAACAATTTCATTTCAGTTTCACTGTGAACATAATGAAATAAGACGTCAAGGGAGAAAGGAAACTGATGGAGCCTGACACCAGGCTATATGGGCAGAGATCCTCAGATGCCAGTGTCAAGCTAACTCATTTTGAAGTACTGTTTTATGTGGATGACTTTTTGTTACAGAATGCAAAGAAAGCCCCAGAACAGACAACTCCAGGCTTAGGCCAGGACCTGACCTATGAGAGTAGAACAGTAAGGGATGGGACTGGTAGATGACCCTTCACTCAAAAACAGCTACTGTTCAGCTGGATCATTCTCTCCAGGATCCCTGAGAGGGCATGATCCTCTATATCTTGGGATTAGGCTCAAATCAGCAACTGAGGTGTATAGTTAGGGATGGAAGGAAGATAGACAAGGAAAAGGAATGAGACCCTATCCAAGGTCCTGATGAAGCTACAAGCAAACCAGAAGTAGAAAATCTAATCCCCAAGTCACTAAGGTCTAAGTTGGATGGAAACCAAGGTGCCAATAAGGGCTTCTGTGAAGCCCAAGCTGGAGTGTTCCCAAACCACATCCCTCCAACCCTTAAAACCACCTTCCCTGGGCTGCTATTATCCCCCAAACCATATTTCCTACAGTCTTAGACAAAGGTAGAAGCCTTCTAAGAAAAGCAATTGAATCATTTTCCCAGAGATGAAAAACCTAAAGGGGAACTTCATATGGTTCTGAAAGAGAGAATTCATGGTAAAAAGGAACCATTTCCAAAAGTCATCAAATCAGAGGGGAGCTCCAAGCACACTAAGTGGGGTCTGGGGCAGCTATAAAGGAGAACTTGGGCCATTAAAACATGTTCAGGCATTAGAAATGATGTATCTTCTCTGGAAGTCAGAAAACACAACCAACATTCACTGTGGAAAAGCGAAGTACAGGCCAAACAGGCGATGGGGGAGTAGACTAGCTAACGCCTCCTTATTAACACACTGTTACGATCCCCCTTGCGCTTTTCAAGGGGCAGCTATTGGAAAGAAGCTCCCAAACACTAGAGATAGTGCCCCTCCTAAACGTCATCCTCCCTGCTGAAGCCAGGCCCGAAACTATCAGGAGGCTGCGCAGAACAGAGGAAGTCCTCGAGAAAAGGGTGCTGAGTGAGTGAATGGGACATCTGTCCTAAGAGAGCACACCAGAAGGTTGCTCATTCTTTCTATACCTGGCTCAGCTGCACCAGAACAAGTGAGAAGCCATGAAGCAATAAGGCCAGAGTGGCCAGTCCTGCCTGGCTACTACTTACACATGCAGTCAATCATCCACGAAGACCCACTGACGCAATCTGAAAACCAGAGGAGCTCCTGCCAAGGAGCTATACTGGGGTCAGGCCTGGGCACTAGGAGGTCACTACGGCCTATATGGATTCATCGGCTAGGGGGAAGGCGATGGTAGAAAAAGCCTGGGATTTGGGAAATCAGGAGATCCGGGGTCTTCTGCCTCATATGAACAGTATCACGGGCCCCATTCAGTCCTGACGTTTACACTTTCACTTACCGGGTCTCCTTCTACCACTTCCCCTTTGGGGTTCCTGATCACCATCACCAGCTGTGCCTGGAACGTGATAATTAGTACTGGTCCCTGCTCCATCATCTTCCCCATCGCCAGCTGCAGTGAAGGCAAACCAGAGTAAAAAACACAACACCAATGGTTTTTTCAGTAATGAGAAGGATCTAGCCTTGCTGTCATAGTAAGAGACAATGTGGGAGAATGAAGCAGTTGAAACTCCTTCTTGTTTCCTGCTCAGTTACACAGAAATCGAGATAGTGTCTTTGTTAAAGGACCACACAAACAGCCTGCCCCTTGACCAGTCTTTGCCACATCATCAGAAAGCTTCGGGCAATGCTGCCATGATGCCCTCTCCCAGGGACTTTCAGACTCTCTCTTTTACATACTTCACAGTGACAACTTACAAAAACACTACATCACCCCTTGGTGGCTCAGCAGGTTTTGTTCTGCAAAGCCCTCCCCATTAATCTTTCTTATCTTGAGCTTCAGAACACCTCTCTCAGCAAATTCATTCCTGGCATCCACAACCTCCAACCAGATCCTCAGTCTGAACGCTGAAGCAGACAGCACAAGCTCTCAGTCTTGGCTGACAGGTTTAGGGAGAGGACATAGCCCTGAGCCCAGCTCACATTCTGGGAGGATTAGGGGGAGGACATGCCTATATGATTGGTTCTGCCACCCCTTCTAGTCACAAGAGATGTTCCTGGGTTTTACATGAGGCCTCCACCCCAGGACCACCTCTTCCCTTCCAGTTGTATGCACCAAGGTCAATGACTGTCAGGCCTTTCCAATCACCATTCATAAAACTGGATTTCCCTCAGTTCCTGCAGTTGAAGGGTTAATGAGAATGACTGAATTTTCTGGTACATTCCAAGGAAGTAGTGCTGTCTATGACCTGTAAGCAGAGTCGAAGGCCAGTGTCCTGAGGCACTCACGGCCCTGTGGCCTTAGAAGTAGGCCAGAACTTAGAGGTTCTGGGTCCTGGATGCCTAAGGCCTGAACTCAGATCAGGTCAAACATATCTATAATCTTTAGAAATTAAAAAAAAAATTATTCAAAGCTCCTGGTGCTGAACTTCATCTGCCAGACACAGCCTAAGAACATTATTCCAAACCCCTTTAGAACAGGTGCTCTTAGCCCAGGGCTTAGGAACTTAAAAAAGCTTTTCTCTAGGGTCTTAGGTGCCAAGATCCAGCTGAGCTCAAGTACTTGTGAGGAGGGGTCACAAGCAGGCTTGGCTCTCCCTACTCAGCTTGACCAATTTTGAAATGTTTCCTCTTACACCAAGTGGCGGGTATCAATACCTGGGAGACAAAATGCTTGCCCTGTTCCTGATCTCACCATTGCCAACCCCATTTGAAGCATTCTCCTCTTCCTAGTAGGCCATGACAAATCCAAAAGAGGGATAGGGCACGGATGCAGTTGCCCTCATTTCAACTGATATGTGCGGCCTGAGAGAATGGACACACACAACCCTGAGCTGCATCTGTCAGTTATGAACTTGTAAACCCTGGCTGCCTGCCACAGGAAAAGCTAGTAGCAGGACAGTCACAACTACACTGGGTACGCAAAGACTAGACTGTAACGTTTCAATGGGCCTCCGTACCTAGGCCAGGCTTGCCAGGTGGAACCAGGTCCTCAAGGAGCCGTGGTGCCTCACCAAAGTATGACAGAAGATACTTCTTTTTTATAAGAAATGGGCCCAGACATCCCTTGCCCAGCAGCTGTTATTCTGAAAGCCAAGCTATTCCTCTTTACAATGCCGAGATCAAATCTGCTGGTTTAAGGGCCCCTTAGGGACCAAAGGCTGAGGCTGCAATCATTACAGAAGTCCTAAATATACGAGCCCATGGAGACTCTGAGGTAGCAGATCAAAAACCAATGTTAGGAATCGGCGCCATAGGGTGGGAGAGGGGAAAACTCCCCTAATCCAACTCTCGCCTGAGCAAGAATCCCCTCTGTGACTTCCCTTCACAAGTCAGTCTAGAATTCTCTACTTCCCAAAGCAGTTAATTCCAATTTCTTGGTAACTTTTCCTCACAGTGGTCCCGAATACGCCTCAGTGCAACATGCACTCACTGCTTGCATTCTAGAGACACAGGGTCAGTTCCTGTACAGGCCGGTAATTTGTTTCATGACTGAGGGTAAGTCACCGGCCTTCTTCCAGGCCCCATCTCATTCATCTGTAAGACAAGGGGCCTGTCCTAGACCATCTGTTCTTAACCTTTTCTGTTTCCTAGACCCTTTAGGAAGTCTGGTGAAATCTATGGACCACAAAGAAAGGCAATTACATTGAAATAGTTGTCAAAATATTAAAAATCAAAAAACAAGTCCACAGATCCCAGGTGAAGATTCCCCTGGGCTAGAACATTTCAAAGGTCCATTTTAGTCCTATGAGCCTAGCTGACTTCTGCACAGCAAGGAGAAAACTTAAGGGACTTACATCAACATTGCTGATATCCAGAACCCTGGAATGGAACTGCAGGCCCATGGATTTTGCTTGGTGAATGGGATGAGCCACCTGATTGTATGTCTGCAAGAAAGGAGACACAGGTGAGACAGAAGCAGGATCACCATCACTTCAGAAAAGTGGCAATCTGGAGCAAGGCATAAGTACTTCAGTTGGGGGGCAGGGGAGCTCCATAGAAGAGGTAGGCAGTGAAGCAAAACCTGTGACAGCCAGCATAAGAGAGACCAAATAAATTCAATTAGACTAAAATCGGTACCACTTGTCTCCTTGTTCCCCAATGAGATACCAAACCTGCTAGTATCTCATTTCCCCTGACAGCCCCCAGAGTGGCCTGATTTGGGGTCCAGACTCCTCTTTGCTCTGAAGGCAGCTGTTGGGAGTGAGAACAAGGTGTTACATATATTTTTCTCTAACTAGAATTCAGTTTAATAAGAAGCAAGGGTTCATCTTACATGCTACTTTTAAAACTCCCCTCAGGAGCCTCCAGCCAGCAAGAGCTTCATTGGCACAGTCATCTTCTCTCATTTTAACAAAGATATTCAGCCATCTTAGCCAAGCCCAAGCCTCACACAAAGCATCTTGTATTAGTCACAATGCAGAGGAGGGCTTCAAAGGTCTGACATCTCCTCCTCTGTTTTCCCCCATTGTTTATGAGATGAGTACAGAGCAAAATTAACCAGAAGAGATTTGAAGTTGCTTAACACGAAGAAGCAGAGAACCAAGGTCGAGTAGGATGAGATACAGGGGAAGGGGTAAGAGCAAATTCTGAGGGGGTGAGGCTAAATCGGGGAGCCTGAAGGTGAGGGCATGGGTCATGCTGTAAAGCATCAAAGAACTGGAGGGAGATTACTGGTGATAAATGGGGGAAGAGGGATGAGCTAAGGCTTCCCTGATTTCCCTGTACTGGGTCTAGAGTTGGGAAAACCTGGGTTCAAATTTAGCCTCAGATACTTTCTAGCACAGACCCTACAAAAGTCACTTCACCTCTGCCTCAGTTTCTTCCTCTGAAAAATGGGGACATTAACAGCACTGAACTCCCAGGGTTGTTGTGAGGATCAAATGGGATAATCATCATAAAGCTTTTAGCAGCGTCTGGCACGTTGTTGTTCAGTCCTGTCTGACTCTTCGTGACCCCATTTGAGATTTTCTTGGCAGAGATACTGGAGTGGTTTGCCATTTCTTTCTGCAGCTCATTTTACAGATGAGGAACTGAGGCAAACAAGGTTAAGTGACTTAGCCAGGGTCACACAACTAGTAGGTGTCTGAGGCCTGATCTGAACTCAGGAAGATGAGTTTTCCTGACTCCAGGCCTGGAACTCTATCCACTGTGCTGCCTAGCTGCCCATCTGGCACATAGTTGCTATTAGGCTATCCCACTACAGTCTACTCCTCCCCCCAACCCTTTCCTATGCTGCCCCTGCTATCTGGAAATGAAGACAAACTCATTAACCCCCTTTTCCCAGGGGAATTGCTATCAGTTTAAATGAATTTTTATGGATTTTGAGTCAACTATGTAATCACTTTGCAACTAGGGAGGTGACTAAGTTTAGTTTGTTAAACTGAGGGAGAGTGGGCTCTCAGGATTCTGAGAACACAGACTACCAGGATGGACATTTGGCAGGAGTAGGCACCTGAACAAGATCAGATTCACAGACTTTGTGCATCAGGACCTAGACATGTTTGAGTCCTGTACTTTAGGGCGCTGTCCCTTTCTTTTTTTCTACACATCCCTCCTCCCTGAGTTTCCTTGCCTTCGTTCTGTGCCAGCAGAATGTAAGGGCTGGCAAAGTCCTAACAAGCTGGACAGGCCTTGAATAGGGGTCTTGAGGACACATGAAGTTTGCTGTCTGAGGACCAATCAAGCTAAGTACATAGTGGTACAGTGCCAGGTTGGTGATGAGGGGATGAATTCACAGCCACAGCAACTTCACCAAGATGATCAAGGTGCAGAGGGGCTCAATGTACCCTGCCGGAGGGCACATACCCACTGACAAACATCACAGATCCTCGAAGCGGCCATTTCCTTCCTTGTTTTAGCTAAGCAGGTCCTCTCCCAAGTAGCCTCAGCGATGGAGATGGACTGGATGCACCATGTCTGCACTCTGCTGGGCTGGTCCTCAGGTGCCCAGCTCATCTCCAGACTGATGACTGTTGCCCTTCTCACTTAGAAAATAATCTCAGAGCTTATGCTCCTGCTGGCTTTTAAGGACACCGTGTCATTCCAAGCCACAGTCGGGAAGGGGAAGATGTATTCTGAAAACCCCTATAAATTTTTTGTGGATAAAGAGATTAAATAGGGTAGGCTCAAAGGTGGGGACTGGAAGCAGAGGAGTGACTGGAAGCTAGTCACAGAACATGGAAGGTACAGGAAGGCCCTCTACTGGTTGTATCTGGAGCTGCAGACCCAGCGAGAGTAGGGCTTTTTCCTTCATGGGGCTTTGCTTTGCCTATTGTAAAGATCCTCTCTTCTGCCAGAGGTATCTGCCTAGGAAATAAAGGTGCCTTGATGGTGAGGCATCATGAGGGCCAGAGAAGACTGGGCAGGGAAAAAAACAGCTTTCACAAAACTAGTCTAGATCCTGAGAGAGACACATGCCCACCTGCTTCTTCACTCTGGCACTGGCACTTCTAAAGCACGTCTGTTCCAAACATGGTACTGGGTACTGGAGACAGATGTGCCTAGTTCCTGCCCACAAGGGCTTACATTCTACAAGGAGGAGAGCTTACTGACTAGCTGAATGACAAGGTCAAATCTGTGCTTTAGGAAAGTCACGCTGCCAGCCCCAAGGAAGATAGACTGGAGTGGGGAGGAGGCAAGATCACTTAGGTGCCTGTCACAACAATCTGAGTACAAGGGGAGAGGTGATGGAGGTAATAGCTTTGTGAGTAGGGAGAGGGGGACAGAAAAGACAGCGGATGGAGGTAGAAGCTGCTGGGCAAAAATGAGGAGTCCAAAGGTCACTGATGTTACAACCCTGAGACACTGAAAGATGGTTGTGCTCTCAAGAGAAATAAACAAATTCAGAGTTGGGGAGAGCTGGGGGGAAGAGAACAAGCTCTGCTCTGGATCGATGAATCTGAGCCACCTCTTGGAATATCCACAAAGGATCAGGAAGTAGAAAGAGAATCATGATGATACAGCGGAAAACGGTGAAAAGTGGTTAGAAGTTTGAGGAGAAGCAGACTGACCCAGAAGCTAAGAGAAGAGAGTGTGAGGAGTGAGGAGTGATGGTGTCAAGGGCTAAGGAGATCTTCAGGGACCTGGGAGAGAGAAGTTTCAGCTGCTGGATGAACAAGTGAGAGGAGATGATGAGATAGCTTTTTCCAGGAGTTTGTTTGTGAGCATTCTCTGATGAAAGTAATGCTAAAGACCTCTTTGACCCCAAACATCTGCGATCTCTGGAATGGAGTCCACAGATTTGATAAGAGAAAAACACCTATTTCCCCCTCACCATACATACTATGAAGAGGCTGAGGTCTCCTCCCTTGATTTAGTCATCCCTGAAGCTACCAGGCTGTGTCTCTCCTTCCTTTCACAGCCTACATCCTAGATAGCTGTCTACACTTGCTACCTCCATTTCCTCTCTGCTCTCTTTGTAACCTGCCTTCTGACCCTACTGAACCGAAAGTATTCTTCAAGGCAACCAATTCTCTTCGCCACTAAATCATGGCAATCTGTGACACTGCGGAATGCCTCTCTCAGTGACTGTTCTCTCCTGGTTTTCCTCCCGTTTGTTTGTTTGTTGGCCCTTGTTAGTTTCATTCCCTTGATTATCATGCTCTACCCCCTGCCACAAACCTATTCAATCTGCGTGTCTGCTCCTAATCTTTTTATTCAATCCCCATCCCACACCATTACCTGCGCATCAAGGAAGTACCTTACATTCAACTTGCCCAAAGTAGACTCATTTCCGCTCCCAGATCTGTCCCTCCTCCCAAATTCCACATTACTGTTAAGAATGCCGCCGTTTGTCACTCAGTCCCATCCCTGCCTTTCCCCTGTCTTGTTGATGCTGTCTCCACACCAGCCTCTACTCTGTGTCCTCACCGCCTCCTGACTAGGCCGGACTACTGAAACAGTCTCTTAATTGATCTCTGCGTCTACGGGCCCTTACCTCTAATCCAGCCTCTACGACTGTTGAAATATTTAAAAACACAGATCTGTCCTTGTCACTCTCAACTCGAAATTCTTTGGTGGTTCTCTATCACTTACGGGACAAAACGCAAAATTACTCAAAAGTTCTCCACACTCTGACTCTCATCTACTTCCCAAAGCTCATTTCCTATCACTCCCTCCTGCCTGCTCCAGGCTGCCCTGTTACAAGCCTGAACCTCAGAGAATTTCAGAGCTGAAAGGGCATTGAGCCTTAGTCCAATCCAATCCCCAAAAGAATTCCCACTAAAAAGAGATGATAAGCAGTCACCTTCGGCATCTGTGCCTTGGCATGGTATCTTGCTGTATGGGGGATATTCATCCTCTTCACCTCCATCTGTCTCTTGGAATTCCTAGCTTCTTTTAAGTCTCAGCTAAGGTAACACCTCCTACACACCAGGCATTCGCTGATCCTCTCAGCCGGCACTGCTCTCCCTCTTCAAATTATTTTATATTAATTTTTAAAAAATATTCTGCATTTATTTATCCATGTACCCATCATGTGCACCAATAGAATGTAAGCTTCTTGAAAGGCTGTGCCAGCAGGATGTAACATGTCAGGTCCAAACAAGCTGGACATGTGATGCCTGCTGTCTGAGGACCAACCAAGTTAAGAAGAGTGAGGAATGTCTCCAGGGTGTCATCTACAAAGGCTCAGAGGGGCTTGTCCACACTAATATACTATGCATCCTGGAGCAGTCATCCCTTTTCTGCTTCAGGCATGCAGGTTCTCTCCTGAGTAGCCCCAGTTGATGGTGATGGGTCTGTCTGCCCTTTGCAGTGCTGGTACTCTGGCACACAGCTCACTGCCATGCCAGTATTCCAGGTCTTCCTGTCTTCTTAGGAAAGACTGTAAGGGGCGGGGACTACTTTGTTTTCTTTGTAGAGTCAGCATCTAGCACAGCACATTGCACACAGTGGGTATTTAATGAATGCTTATTTGCTTGAAACTAAATTATGTAATAACAGTGCTTCAGAACTCTCCTTTGGCTGTTATTATATAAAGTTCCATGAGGGCAAGAGCTACATTTTTTACATCAAATTTGTACCTCCACCAGTGTTGGGAACACAGCCCTATATACCAATGCAGCTTAATGTTTGCTGAATGTAAATTAAACCACCCACTCAACAAATGGAGTGCTACGTGACAACTGTCTAGAACATATATGCAGTTGGAAAGGCGGGACCAATGAGTCAGTCCTTCAGTATACTTAATGTGGAGTGGCACTGCAGATGGACAACATGCCGGGTCCAGAACTAAAGGATAGAAAAAAGAACTGCATGGTCCTTTTAATTACTTCAATTTAGTCTAGACCCCAAATCAAGTTGTTTTAGCAACAATATTTTTCTGATGATGCTACATGGAGATGAATCCTGGAAAATTCCATTATTTAAGGAGTCAAAACACTGGGTGATGTAAAAGGCAATCCTGAGAAGGCTGCAGTGGGCCTAAGAAGGATACAGCCTACTGCTGTAAGTTTCAGTCAAGGAAGCAGGACTGGAAAAGGTGGTTCAGTCACTAAATAAAAGCAACGGGTAACAGATGGTCAGCATAAGGGCTTCCAGGGGTGGGGAACCTGCAGCCTCAAGGCCACATGTGGCCCTCTAGGTAGTAAAGTCTGGCCCTTTGACTGAATCCAAACTTCACAGAACAAATCCCCTTCATAAAAGGAATGGCATTCACAGAACCTGGGGAGGTGCCCAGCATGCTGGGTAGACATTCTATGGAGAATTTATGGCAGAAGAGAAAACAGCTTCCCAGAGAATAAGGCATGGGTGGGTTAGAGAACATATGGGGCTAGAGGGTAGGCCCACAAAGGCTGCAGGTCTGTGGAAGCCTTGTGGATAGCACTGCAGGAGAAATAGAAATGACAGTTCTTCTCAAAGAGATTAATTGTAAATGAGTTATTATTGTGACTGTTTTGTTAGAATTTATAATTTTGTCAAAATGCAAACAGTTTGGAAATCAAGGTTTTGTCTGGTATTTGATGTTCGAGTCTGCTAGTACTTTTGTAAAACCTGAGAAAGCTAAAGGTCACAGACGATGTGGCTGGAAGGCATCTTGGAGGCCATCTAGTCCCACCTGCATGGGTAGCAGTGACAGCCCTGACCAGCTCTCATCTAGCCTCTGCTTGAAGATTTCCCATGATGGGGAGGCTCACTCCGTTTGGTGTCAGACGGCAGCTCCCTTTTTTGAACAGCTCAGATAACTGGGAAGTCTTCCTTACACTGAGCTGTTTATCTGCTTCTGTACAATTTCTCATTGCTGCTCCTAAATCCCACCACCCTCTGGGCCCATGCCAAGCCAGTCTAATTAATCCCTTTGTCCTCATCAACAGGAGAGCCCTCCAAATGCCCAAAGCCAGATCTCACATCTACCCTAAGCCTTCACTTCTCCCAAGCTAAAGTCTCAAGTTTCTTCACCTGATCCACCACAGGACCTGCTTGTCGGCTTGGCAGGCTCTGTCCTGTCAATGTTTTCCCTTGTAGTGGGCTCTAGACTTCTCTTAATGCAACCTAAGATTGTGTTAACTCTAAAAAATCCCCAACCTACCACTAGTTCTTCACATTTATTTAATTTTCCAAAATGTTCTATAAAGTCCAGAAATTAAAAATGTGAAAACTTACTGCTTCATAGCACCAGTCTTTGAGGATATCCAGCTCTCCAGCAATCATCGCCTAAAAAAGAATATGAAAAGTGTGAGCTGGAACAGGAGACTTTTGGGGAAGCAAGCCCGCAGAAGGCAGCTGCTTGAGTGCAAGTTTTAACAGAGCTGTCTCCCCTGTCTCTGTTGCCTCCCCCAGCTCTCAGGAGCCTCAACTGAACGTCTGGAGGCCTAGTACAGCTATTAAATTACCAGGGAGAGTTTTTAGCCAGGGAGTACTTAAGAGCTGGATGAGGAAGGAACAGGAGTGAGGTCAGGTGGCTATGGTTTATGTACAAAAGCCCTTCTCCCCAGGCTCTTGTGTCACCAAAACCTAGTTCATCCCCCCTCATGCTCAGTTGTGGCTTTCACAAAAGCTAGGTATGGAGATATCTCAATAACAAACTCCTTTCTTACAAAGCTCAGGCAAGGTTTGCCAGGGTGTGAAGCCACTGGGGAAAATTTTGGCCTTCTCATCAATGGGTCACATAATAACTGAGTCTACAATCACCAGACACCTGGGAGTGCAGACCAGGTTGTGTCTCTGTCTACCTTCTGTGGGTGGTACTGGGCAGAGGACTATCCCAAGTGCACTTTGGTAGACAGATAAACTGATAGATATAGAAACACTCTCTCTCTCTCTCTCTCTCTGACAACATGAGTTGCAGCCTCATTAATCAGAAAAGCAAGGAATATCCAACCAAATTCCAGAAAGACACACATCCTGACATAACACACAACCCCTTGCCTCCTTTATCATTACTATTTCTGGTAGCAAAGCTCCAATCAGTGAAGCAGGTCATCAGAGCACATATGCTTTGTATCACACAAGTGGTCAGATTTCAGTTAGTAAGCAAAGGAGAATTGGAAGATTTCTGTCCTAAATGTACCAACAAGATTATGGAGGTTAGGGCCTGCAAGAAAGGTAAGTGAAAGCAAAGACATAACCATGAGAACAAATTCGAAGAGAATGAGAAAAGCCACAAAATCTCCCTGCAAAATGAATCTTCAACACCAGAGTAGGGGAGGCCTAAGAGTACAGCCCCTGCCAGGAAGTATCCTTTTCAAGGCTGCTTTTGTACAATCTTCCCAAACTACCGTAAGTCGCTGTCCAAAAGGTGGGAACAAGGGGCAGGTGCTAGGGAGAGAAGGGAGTTAATCACCCACAAATCTCCTTCAGATACGCCTAGAGAGTACTGGTTGAATTGATGAACGAATATGAAAAATGGCAGAAATGTTCAGAGTAAGAGTTCGGCAGCAACTCAAATTAGGAGCCAGGAAACCTGGCTCTAACCTTGAATCTACCCCTGAATGTGGCTTGCCCAGGCCTTAATCTACTGAATGGAATGATTATAAGATCCACTCACTATCATCCAAGAAAGTCAGAAACTTCCTAAGGGAGGACTAGATCAACACCTTCACGACTCCCAGTAACGCCCCAGTTTCTCAGCAGGGGACAAACTCTCCTTGCCACTCCATTCCCTCCTCTCCCACTTGCTAAGGCAGGTCCCAGGACAAGCCAGGCCAGGGCTTTCATTGATCAAACATAAAATGCAAAGAGATTAGTATTCTGAGAACCTGAAAATCTCTTTCTAGTCAGGGATGGGATTGGGATGAGCCTCATCTTTAATCAGCTAAAGCTGACGAATTAAGAACAACGGCATGCCTGATTGATTTGCTAAGGAGTCAAAGGATATTGATGGCCTAGGCTCATTTCTGTCCAACAGGTTAGTGAATGTTCACTGACAGCCCTTCACAAGAAACTGAAAATCCTGAGAAACAGAAATGCTGGAGAAGTGTTGAGTGGCCTCGCATTAAACACCTACCTCTAGGACATTGGGGATGATATCCTGTTCACATTGCTGCAGAAATTTATCTTTGTCAAAAGTTGGATCCACTTTGAGGATTTCAGTCAGAACTTCAGACATCTCTGTCTTTGAGAACAGGCCACCTGATGAACGAGATTCTGTGATCAAGCCTCAGGGTCCCAGCCCCAGTGGCCTGCTATGCAACCGACCTCCCAACACCTGGCCCAGCACCCACAGATTTTGGAAGCTTCCTCTTCCCACCTGCATGGCAGTCTTTGTCATGCATCTCTGCAGTGTGCTCACCCTTGGATCCTGGGACCAGTGAGAGGGTGGTCTGCTTACCTATTAAATCAGTAATCTTGTCTGTCACTGCTCGAGACACCCGGATGAAGGTATTATCACTTTCATCATATTTCATCTTCATCTCAAAGAACCCTGAAAGCAAAGCAGACAGTAGGACCTGTGAACAAGCCTTTTATTTTTATTTCAAAAATTCATTCTAACCTTAGTTACTGTCAACACAAGCATCGAAAGAGAATAAAAAAAAACTTGAAATATTATTGATCATGACACCATAAACTTTCTTCTTTAAAGAGTTCATAAGTGTACATGAACCTGAACAAAATAGCAAAAATATTCTACTTCTTTTTTGAATGCCTTGTCCTGTGTACTCCTTTCAGGTTTCAATAGGTCTTCTGAAATTATGCTGTTAAGCATCTATCAAAAAAATTATGCCATTAAAAGAGATGATATCAGAGGACAGATTCTCTTCCTGTGAAGAGCTTTATACAGAGGGCAAGACTTGGTGAGGGGTGAGCAAGGAAGAAGATGACCCCCTCTCAAGTGGGTACCTGAGATTACAGTCAAATGCTTGAGGAAGCACTTTTAAACGGGGTCTTAGGCAAATACAACCTGTAGAGCTTCACTCTATGTTCCTCCCAATGCAGACAGATGACCTCTCCTGAATCCAAATCTCACATCTCCATTTGGCCATCTCCCAACCCAAGGTCATCTACTAAAACTGCCCTCTGTGTTAACAGCGCTCTCCCAATCAGCTAGATTCAAAAGCTCAGCTCCCCTTGACTTCTCCTTCTCCCTGATGTTCTGTATCCTGTCAGAAAGTCCTGGTGACCTGACAAAAACTGCTACTCTGCACCCTCCCTATGTTCCTCTGGACCTGCTGTCTATGGTTACCTAATCAACAAACATTTATGAAGGACCTTCTTTGTGCCAGACACTTCTTGTGTCTAACACTTCTACCTATAAGGGCCTTTCAAATATGTAAAGCCAATCTTCCTGGACCATTCTTTCAGAAGGTCCTAAACATGGCGCATTTCACTTCCTGCTCCCCAGCTACACTCATATCCTCAGTATTAGAACCAGGATCAAATGGACTCTTTCACTGAGTATCAAAGGGCTACAGCAACCTCCTCCCCTATGTCTCCATTCACTAGGACCAAAGTGTCCATTCCTGGTTAGCTCTCCCCTGTTTGTGTGGTTTCTTCCATGAGAATGTTGTTTTTATTTGTACCCCAGAACTTAGCACAGTATTTGGCATATGACAAGCTTTTTCATTCATTTACTTTGCAAAGTTCAGGGAAGCATATACAAATGTGGTGTAATCCATCATCTAAATCCCATCCAATTTCCAAGTGTAGGGTCTCATGTTCTATCAGATCTCTGGAGCCTTCTTCTTTGAACCCGTCCACATGATCCCTCCCACAGATGAACTCAAATGGGGCCATCTACAACAGCTGACTTCCTCTCCCTTTAACCTCCTACAATTTAGATGCCAACTTTTTATTTCACTGAAACTACCCTCTCCAAAGTTGCCAATGATCACTTAATTTTCAAATCCAGCAGTTTTTACTCAATTCTCATCTTTCTTGACTATTCAATGGCCTTTGACACTATCATTCTCTTCTCTTTGATAATCTCTTTTCTCTAGGTTTTCAGGACACCACTCTCCTCATTTTCTTCCTACCTCTCTGACCACTCTGTCTTATTTGCTGGATCCTTATAGGTGACAGTAAGTATGGGTGGCCCACAGAGTTCTGTCCTGGGCCTTTTCTTCTTCTACACATCACTTGGTGACCTCCCCATCTCCTATCAAATACAAAATCCTCTGGTGTTCAAAGCCTTTTTTAAAAAAATTAAGATTTTTTATTTTTCAGTTTACAACACTCAGTTCTACATGATTTTGAGTTCCAGATTTTCTTCCCCCCTCCTCCACTCCCTCCCCAAGACGGCATGGAATCTGATATATCTTCTACATATAACTTCACATTGAATTTATTTACACAATAGTAAAGTTGTAAAGAAGAATTATGACCAATGGAATGAATCATGAGAAAGCAGAAATACAACCAAAAAAAAAAAAACCAAAAGAAAGGAGAGGAAATAGTTTGCCTCAATCTGCATTCAGATTTCATAGTTCTTTCTCTGGATATAGATAGCTCTCTCCATCATGAGTCCTTTGGAGCTGTCTTTGAACCTTGTATTGCTAAAAAGAGCGACATCTATCAAGGTTAGTCATCACAGAATCCATTTATCTGTGGTTGTATATAATGTCCTACTTCTGCTCTGCTCACTCAGCATTATATTGTGTAGGTTTTTCCCGGTTATTATTATTATCATATCAGCAACAAAACTAGCACAAACCATATGATCATCTCAACAGATGCTTTAAAATACGACACCCATTCCTATTAAAAACACTAGAAAGCATAGGAATAAACGGAGCCTTCCTTAAAATTATAAACAGCATCTACCTATTATTTGTAATGCGGATAAGCTAGATGCATTCCCAATAAGATCAGGGGTGAAACAAGGTTGCCCATTATCACCCCTATTATTCAATTTGGTACTAGAAATGTTAGCTGTAGCAATAAGAAAAGAAAAAAAAATTGAAGGAATTAGAATAGGCAAAGAAGAAACTAAATTATCACTTTTTGCAGATGATATGATGATAAACTTAGAGAATCCTAGAGAATCAAGTAAAAAACTACTTGAAATAATAAACAACTTTAGCAAAGTTGCAGGATATAAAATAAACACACATAAATCCTCAGCATTCCTATACCTCACTAACAAAGCCCAACAGCTAGAGATAGAAAGAGAAATTCCATTCAAAGTTACCATAGACACTACAAAATATTTGGGAGTCTACCTGCCAAGACAAACCCAGAGCCTATATGAACATAATTATGAAACACTTTTCACACAAAAGTCAGATCTAAATAAATGGGAAAATATCAGTTGCTCATGGTTAGGCCAAGCTAATATAATAAAAATGACTATTTTACCTAAATTTATTTATTCAGCACCATACCAATTGAACTACCAAAAAAT
This sequence comes from Phalanger gymnotis, assembly GCA_028646595.1. Classification (NCBI taxonomy): domain Eukaryota; kingdom Metazoa; phylum Chordata; class Mammalia; order Diprotodontia; family Phalangeridae; genus Phalanger; species Phalanger gymnotis. The sequence continues at coordinate 43,843,219 of CM053622.1, read as the reverse complement.
TATTTTACAGAGTTGGATAAAGTGATAACAAAATTCATCTGGAAGAACAAGAGGTCTAGAATATCTAGGGAATTAATGGAAAGAAATACTAGGGAAGGTGGTCTAGCCATACCAGATATTAAATTGTACTATAAAGCAGCAGTCATCAAAACTACTTGGTACTGGCTAAGAAACAGAGTGGTGGATCAGTGGAATAGGTTAAGTGCATAAAACACAGTAGTCAATGACTACAGCAATCTACTCTTTGATAAACCCAAAGGGTTGGAAGCCTTTTGTAACCAGTTCCCTTCCTCCAATCTTTCCATTCCTTTATAACAAATATCTCTCTCAGGTACTCTGATTCAATAATGCTGACCTTCCTGGCTCTTCTCCAAACACCATAATCTATCTCTCAGCTCTAGGTATTTTCTGTTTATCTTCTAAGACCAGAATTCTCTCCTTCTTCATCTTCACTTAGGGATTTCTTGGCTCAAGTATTAACTAACATCCCATCTTCTACATTTTAATATAGATGTCTCCTCTCAAGTAGGGGCATTTTAATTCTAATGCCTTCTCTCCAATTTCCTACTTATCATGAGTACAGCTTGTAAGTATTTTTGTTTTCTGGTGGTGAGATTCTGAGTTCTCCAAGGGCAGGAGCTGACTTGTTTTTGTTTTTCTTTTTCCTTTAAATTTATTTATTTTTAGGTTACAATACTAAGTTCCACAAGTTTTTGAGTTTCAAATTTTCTCCTCTCCCCTCCCCACCCAAGACTGCATGGAATCCAATATAGGTTCTACACATACATTCACACTAAACATATTCCCACAACATTCAAGTTATAAAGAATTATAACCCATGGAATGAACCGCTAGAAAAAAGAAACAAAACAGAAACAGCAACAAAAAAAAGGGAGCAAATAGTTTGCCTCAATCTGTATTCAGACTCTATAATTCTTTCTCTGGATGTGCAGTTTTTTCCATCATGAGTCTTTTGGAGTTGTCTTAGAGCCCTGAACTGCTGAAAAGAGCCAAGTCTATCAAAGTTAGTCATGTCTAGTAAAGTTAGTTACTGTGTCCACAATCCTGTATAATGTTCTCCTGGTTCTGTTCCCTTCACTCAGCATCAGATCACATAAGTCTTTCCAAGTTGTTATGAAGTCCATCTGCTTCTCATTTCTTATAGCACAAAAGTATTCCATTACATTCATATACCACAACTTGTTTAGCCATTCCCCAATAAATGGGCATCCCCTTGATTTCCAGTTCTTTGACACCACAAAAAGAGCTGCTATAAATATTTTTGCACATACATGTCCTTTTCCCACTTACATGATGATCTCTTTGGGATACAGCCCTAGAAGTGGTATTGCTGAATCAAAGGGTATGTACATTTTTATAGTCCATCGAGCATAGTTCCAAATTGCTCTCCAGAATGGTCGGATCAGTTCAGAACTCCACCAACAATGCATTAGTGTTCCACTTTTCCCATATCCTGTCCAGCATTTATCATTTTCCTGTTTTGTCATGTTAGCCAATCTGACAGGTGAGATTGTTTTGATTTGCATTTCTCTAATCAATAGTGATTTAGAGCATTTTTTTCATATGCCTATAGATATCTCTAATTTCTTCCTCTGAAAACTGCCTGTCCATATCCTTTGACTATTTGTTAATTGGGGAAATGATTTGTATTCTTATAAATCTGACTCAGTTCTCTGTATATTTTAGAAATGAGGCCTTTATCAGAGACACTGGTTGGAAAAATTCTGTCCCAATTTTCTGCCTTCTTCCTAATCTTGGTTGTATTGGCTTTGTTCGTACAAACAAAGAATAATAATTTAGTTTCTCCTTTACCTATTCTATTTCCTTCAATTTCTTTTTCTTCTCTTATTGCTAAAGCTAACATTTCTAGTACCATATTGAATAGCAGTGGTCATAATGGATATCCTTGTTTCACCCTCAATCTTCTTGGAAATGGATTTAACTTATCTCCATTACATATAATGCTTGCTGATGGTTTTAGGTAGATGCTACTTATTTTAAGGAAGGCTCCATTTATTCCTGTGCTCTCCAGGGTTTTTAATAGGAATGGGTGTCGTATTTTGTCAAAAGCTTTTTCTGCATCTATTGAAATTATCATGTTTTCTGCCAGTTTTGTTTTTGATAGGATCAATTATGCTGACAGTTTTCCTAATACTGAACTGCTTCCTCTCCTATGGCTGGAGACCCTCGGCTGCTGATGGACACCTGCTCTGGTGTCCAAGGATTCCCCTGGCTATGCAGAGGCATGCCTGGGGTCCTAGTGTTGGCATTTGCTAACTCCACCCCCCTGGGGCTCAGGATCTCCTGTTAGTTTGCTGAGGTGGCGCTTGCTGGAATACCTTTGGTCCTGCACTGGACCCCTTTAGCCACACCAAGAGGGGACCATTCCCATCAATCTCCCTAGCCTCCTGACCTAAAAGAACCCCTAGGTTCCACTATTCCAAGATTTTTCCTGGGGCAATATTCTCTAGGTTTTTCAAGGTGACCAAGGGTGGCGTGAGAGCCCTTATAGTTTACTCTGCCGTCATGGCTCCTGGAAGTTCGAGTAGATGACACTTTCATATATTTAGTCTGTGAGCTGATATCCCCAGGAGTAGCTGCTGCCGCTATTGCAGACCCTGCACTTCTCTCTCACCCAGTTCCAAGAGACCTCCATCCTGCGCTGAGAGGTTTGGGAATCGCTACTGCTGCCAGTGACTGAGTTCACCAGAGCCAATTCCCACTCCACTAGGGCTGAGTCAGTGCTGGTGCAAACCACACACTCTGTGATCTCCCAGCCTGGCACAACAGATCCTCTCTGCCAACCTTCTAGGGCTGTCCTTGGCTGGAAATCTGTCACACTGTCTCCCAGTAGAATCTACCACCTCGAAATTTGTTCAAATTCACTTCTTAGAGGTACCCAAAGGAATCTGTGGGAGAGCTCTGGTGGGTTGCTCCTTTCACTCTATCATCTTGGCTGTCTTGGGACTGTCTTTTACCTCTCTTTGTAGTACCTGGTCCATAGTGAGCACTTAAATCCTGACTGACTTAACTTCTCTTATTTGGAACTGGTCATACAACCTGCCATTGTAATTTGCTATGTGTGTGCAAAGACTGAGCTCTTGGAAAGCAAGAGTCAACATCCCTATACCTGCTCCTCAGCACCTAAGGCTGTTGAGTACGTGGTAACAGGATCAATCATTTGTTTCACCAGTTTGGTTCTAATCTAAGTGAACAATGTCCTATTCATCTCTGGCCAGTGTCCTCTTGCACTCAGGTGACCAGTATACATATTTGATTGTAATCTGGTTACAAGAAAGTCAAATTTGATATCCAAATAAAATTGAATGAGAGAGGGAAAGGTGAGATCTAACTGCCTTCTGTTCTAAAGCCAATAAATTCATGACTGGGCCCACCAACAGCCTCCCTGAAAGCCCTCTCTGGGCTTCAGCAGCCAAGATATAGCCAGGAAAACCTGTCTTTTGTTGGTTGGCCAGTTGTCCTTGGTGCTTGAAGAAGATCAAAATGAAATTACTACATTGGGGTCAAGTACAGTGAGTTTGACTGTGGCTGATGAGACCAAAATGAATTCAGATGGTCCTACCACAGATATCTCTAAGTTTATGCATCTTGTGTTTCTTTTGAGCTCCTGCAATTCTGCTTTCCTCATACAGCAGTGTCTTCTTTGATGTGGACATGCAGTGCTAGGGGGTCCTGTACCAGTATCTCCCAAGTCTCACAAGCAATTTCAAAGTTCTTAAGGGAAAATGGCCTTGTGTCACTTCTTCTAACTTCCATGTGAGTACCTGCTTTGTGTGAGTTCTCCTTAAAATAGTCTTATGTCTGGCATTAGGTCAACATAGCCAGCACACTGAAGTTACCCTCTCTGCAGTAGAGTTTGAATGCTTATAGTACAGCTCAAGAAAGGACCTCAGTGTCTGGTACCTTATCTTGCCAGGTGATCTTCAGAATCTTCCTAAGACAATTCAAATAGAAGCCATTCAGTTTCCTGGAATGTCCATGTTTCATAGGCATATAAGGTCAGCACAACTGCTCTGTAAATCTTCAGTTTAGTAGGCAGTCTAATACCTCTTCTCTCCCACACTTTCCTTCAGAGCCTCCCAAACAATGAGCTAGCTCTGACCATGTGTGTGTCAACCTTATTATCAATGTGTACATCCCTGGAAAGTATATTGCCAAGGTAAGTGAACTTAACCATAGTATCCAAAATTTCTCAACTTGTAACCAACAGTTCCATGAACAGATGTACCAGTGCTACTGGCTGGTGGAGAACCTCTGTTTTCTTGTAGGCCAAAATTAGCACAAGCAGCAGAGAACTGATCCATACTCTGTTGCACCTCAGCCTCAGAGGCTGAACTGAGCACACAATCACCTGTGAAAAAAAAAGTCATATACCAACTCTGTCTCCACCTGAATCCCGCCTTACAGACTTTTCAAGTTAAATAATTTGCCATCACTACAGTAGCTGACCTTGATGCCATTTTCATCCTTGTTGAAGGCATACACTAAGATGGCTGAAAAATCATGCTAAAAAACATAGGAACAAGCACACAGCCCAGTTTCACTCCAATGGTGACTGGAAAGCAAGAGAGTATCTTCCGTTATCCATAACCCTAGGCAAGCATGCTGTCATGAAACTGACATTCAATACTAATGAACTTCTTTGGGCAACCAAATTTGGCCACAATTTTCCACAAGCCCTCACAACTGACATTACCGAAAGCCTTGGTCAAATTGATGACTGCTCTGTACAGACCTCTGTTTTACTCCTGGCATTTTTCCTAGAGTTCTTGGGCAGCAAATACCATATCCACTGTTCCTCAGACCTTTCCAAAGCCACACTAGCTCTAAGGGAGATAACCATGTTCCAGGAGATCAGCCTATTAAGGAAGACTCTGGCAACAATCTTGCCAGCAATGACTAAGAACAAGACTCACACTGTCATTGTCACAAGACAGCCTATCTCCTTTTTCTTTCTAGAGATGGATAATGGAGGCATCCTTGAATTCATGAAGGATAACCTTTTCTTGCCATGTGCCTAGGAGATTTCAGTCAGCATTTGTATAAGCAGTGGACCCCCACCTTATCAATCTCAGCTGGAATAGAATCAGTATCAAGAGATTTGCCAAATGAGAGGAGCCTAATAGCATTCGAAACCTCTTCTTCAGTTGGAATTTTGGCTAGAGAGGGACTGACTTTATCTTCAGGTATACAGTCAATGGCTTCAGCACTGATTGATGATGGTCTGTTAAGAACAGTATGGAGGTGTACAGCCCATCTCTCCAGAAGTACGTCTTTATCACTAATCAATGTGGCACTATCAGCACTGAGTAGCTGATGCACCATAGATCTTTGACCCGTAAATAGCCTTGAGGGTATCATAAAAGCATTATGGATTGTTATTGTCAGTGTAAAATTGAATCATCTGCCTCCTTACTGAGCCAGGAACTCTGCATCTTTCTAAGCTTTGCTTGCACTTCACTTCTGATAGTTAAACGCTGCCTTCTTAGAGATGGATGAACTATCTTGCTACTAAACCCTCTGGAGTTCTCATTTTTTTTTTCATTTAGGAGCTTCTAAATTTCCTCATTATTTTCATCCAATGAATCTTGATGTTTGTGAATGTTCTGACCCAAGTGAGTAAATGCAGTCCTGTACACCACATCTCTGAAAGCTGCCCACTCCTTTTCTGCTCCACTGTTGTCAACCATGTGTTGGCTATTTTCCCTCTAAGTTAGCAGCAAACTGTACACACCCGGAGAAGCACTCTAATCTGTTGACATTAAGTTTTCTGGTGTTTGTCTTGCCCTGGCGCCAACACTTTTGTTGAATGCAAATGTTTAGCTTGCAGAGGGTAAGTCTATGATCTGTCCAGCACTCTGTGCCAAACATCACCTTCATCATTCTCACATCTTGTCTATCTCCATTTTAAAATAACATAGTCTAAAATGCCAATGTTTGCTGTGAGGGTGCATCCATGAAGTTTTATTGTGTTTAGGCAAATGAAAGACAATGTTGGTGATGAGAGGGTCATGAAACACACAAGTATTCAGTAGTAACTGTTGCTGACTCCATTCCTCCCAAGGACTGCCTGCCATGTCTGACAGTCTGTGCCTACTCTTGTGTTAAAGTCACCCAGAATTACAACATTGTCCTCCCTTGGCACATTGATGTTGAGAGTCTTCTGGTCTTCATAAAATTTTTCTTTGACCTCACCAGGGTTCCTTATGGTGGGAACACACACTGATGATGGTGGCATGGTGCTTTCCTGCAAAAGGCAATCACATTGTCATGAGCCTATTGTTCACTCCTTTTGGAAGGCATACAAGCCTGTTGACTTAGATTACTTTTGATGGTGAAACCTATGCCAGCTTAATAGTGCTCCCAGCTCCAACTTCAGTGAGCTGGCCTTCATTTGACAGTCTTGTTTTACTCAAGGCTATCTGGATGCAATATCTGCTGAGTTCTCTTTCTTCAATGTACTTTTTTCCATTTGGCCAATTGTATTTTTTAAGGACTTATTTTCTAGTCAATTTTTGTCCTTGCTTTTCCAAGCTATCGACTCTCTCTTGCATACCTCTTATTTCTTTTCCCAATTTTTCTACTATCTCTTATTTAACTTTTAAAATCCTTCTTGAGCTCTTCCAAGAAGGCTTTTGGGGCTTGAGACCAGTTCATATTCCCCTTTGAGGTTTCAGAGGTAGGTGTATTTGCGATATTTTCTTCTGAATTTATGCCTTTACCTTCCCTGTCCCCATAATAAGAATCTATATTCACAGTCTGTTTCTGCTTTTTGCTCATGGTGTTTGCCTATTTTCTGGCTTTTAAAGTTCAGTTCTCCTGCTGGAGCGCTGGGGGCACTGATCCAAGCTTCTTCTGCTAGGAGCCTGGGACCATGTCACTGGCTTTGTGTACTGGGCCCTCAGGTGCTGGCAGCTGGATGTTGTAGGGGTCTGGCAGCTTAGCTGGTGCTGAGCTGGGGTCAGCAACACTAAAGCTCTCAGGATGGGGGTGGGGAGTCTGGCCCCTGGAGTATGCCTGCTCACTTGGACTTCTTTAAAGCACTAGAAGGTTTAGCTGCTGGAAGATGCCTGCAGCTGTGCTGAAGCACCTGGAGATTTGGCTGATGGAGAATGCCTGCCCACTGGTGCACGTGGTGGTTTTCCGAGCTGGTGTCTATCAGTTTCCCTGCCAGTGCCAAGGCACTGGAGGGTTCCTGGTGTTGTCACTTGCCTGCTCCACTATCCTGGGGCTTAGGATCTCTCCCTGGTTTGCTGAGGTGGAGCTTACTGGGATGCCTCCTGTCCTGTACTGCTCACCCTCCACCAGAACAAGAGGAGCCTTTCCCATTAATCCCCCAAGTTTCCTGGGCTACAAGACTACTGTACCCTGTCTTTCTGATGGCACAGCTGTTCCAGAGTTTTTCCTGGGGTGATATTTTCTGGGCTTTCAGAAGTCAATAAGGGCGAGTGAGAGCAACTTACTCAGCCATCTTGGCTCCTGCCCTGCTGTGTTCTCTTGCAACGAGAGCTGTTTGTCTTCCAAGTCTACTGGATTCTGTGTTGTCTATAAGCATGCACACAATCTATGTAGCAATGATGACTGTAATTCATCTTCACATTTAGTGGGATGGGAGAAGAAGGCCATGGAGAAGCAAGAGCAGAGAGCACAGTAGTGCACAATAAAATTAACACAGGTTTAAAAAAAATTTTTTTTTTAATGAGAATTTCTTTCAGAATTCTTTACATAGAGTTGAATTTGTGTAATGTGAATTTACGTAAAGGGAAAATTTATCTACATGCAATGTCCCACAAACACGGTTCCCATACTCTGCAAAGGGAGGGAAGGGCATTTTCTTATCTCTTCAGGCAAAGGCTTGATGACTACTCTTTTTTTTTTTTGGTCAGTTATTACTTTAAACGAGCTTTACTTGATATTTTCAGTTTTTAAAATCATTATAGTTATCCCAAGCATTCACCTGCAGAAAGCCTGCCCATATACCAAACAGCATTATTTTTAAGAGGGAAAAAATATCAGCACAACTGATCAATATGTTGAAAGAGTATGAAAAAATGGACTATTTTTTTAAAGCCCTTTCTCAGCTAATTCCCATAGCCCATTAAGAATGCAAACACTGGGGGGGGGGGGGGGG
>CM053622.1:43596494-43834546 GCA_028646595.1 Phalanger gymnotis | reverse complement strand
GACTGGGGAACAGGGCAACCAGAATGTACGCCATCTTGGAGTGGGGGGGGGGGAAGGAAATGGGGAGAAAATTTGTAATTCAAACGCCTGTGAAAATCAATGCTGAAAACCAAACATGTCAAAAATAAATTTAAAAAAAAAAAAGAATGTTAATCAAATATTCAACATATCAAGTTAAATCTACTTTCTATTTTTAAAATAGAAAAAATGATAAGTCACTTTCTTCTCTTTGGATTCTGGTTTGTTAATATCCCAGTTCCTAAAGAGTGCCCAGAACTGACCACAATCCACTTGATAGCATCTGATAAAAGAGGAGGACAGTGGGACCTAAAACTAACTTCCTTTGTTCTGCAAACCAGATTTCTATTGATTCTATTATATTTCTATTGATGCAGCGTTAGGTTTCATGAGCTTTTCAGGTTGAACTTGTAGTCACCTAAAAACCTTTGGTCTTTTTACACAAACTGGTAGCTAGCCACATCTCCCCCATACTATACAATTCCCTTTTTTGATCCAGACTAAATGTAGGATTTTACATTTACCCCTTAAATGCAAATCTAAATGCCACCTTCTCAGCTGTGGCCCATTACTCTAGCCTATGGCAATCTTTTGGATTCTTGATTCAATCTTACATCATAGTAACTATCCCTCCCAACTTCACGTCATCCACAAAGCACAGTGTACTAGAAAGGGAAGGCCATAATACAACACTAGAGCAAGGCTAACATGAGCAGTCCAAATGGCACTGCCTTGGCTGCTTCATTCCTTCAACAAGCCCTTACAGAGCACAAACCATGTGCTCCATGGTGGGTAAATACAAAGAATTAAAACATGGCGCCTGCCCTCTACGAGCTTAGCATAAGCAGTAAGACAAGCATAAATAAAGTGAAAGACATAATAATGTGACATCTGAGCCGGGCCTTGAAAGAAAGATAGGACTTCTAACAGGTGGAAATAGTATCTATGTTATGTGCATGTGTGTATAGAGTGCAACTGTGCACAAGTATGTAGGGAACACCACAAATAAAAGCATGAAGGCAGCAGGAAAGCACTAGATGGGAATAGTTGTTTTGTTTAAGCAGAAATCGTGTTCAGTCATTTTTCAGTTATGTCTGATTCTTCATGACCCCATCTGCAGTCTTCTTGGCAAAGATGCTAGAGTAGTTTGCCACTTCCTTTTCCAGCTTCTTTTATAGATGAGGAAAAGGAGGCAAACAGGGTGAAATGATTCGCCCAGGATCATACAGCTATCAAGTGTCTGAGGCTGGATTGAATTCAGGAAGACAAGTCTTCCTGACTCCAGGCCCAGAACTCTATGCATTGTACCACCTAGCTTCTCCTAAGCATGGAGAGAGACGGAAAAGAGGGAGAGGGGGAGGAGGAGATAGAGTCAGGGCGGGGGGAGGGGGGGAGAAAGAGAGGAAAAGAGAGAGAGAGAGAGAGAGAGAGAGAGAGAGAGAGAGAGAGAGAGAGAGAGAAAGTTCAAGTTTTTCAGTAAGGCTGAAAAAGTAGCAGGTTGGTAATACATTATAGGTCTTGAATGTTTGATTTCATCCACTAGGGGACAGACTGTCATTGTAGGTTCTTAAGTCAAGAAATTATGTGATCCAAGTTGTCCATGAGATAGATGACTCTGGCAGCAGGGTAAGAGATAGACTGAAGATGCAGGTGGTAGGGAAAGGAAAATATCCAGAGATACAGAGACTATTTACAAGAGGTAACAAGGAAATGAACATGAGTGACAGTAATGAAAATGGAAAGGTGAGCACTCAGAGGAAGAGAGCTGGGGTGAAAAAAAGAATTGAGGACAACTCTGAAGTCACAAGCACTGTGTAGAATTCACTGGGGTAAATGAGCCACAGTTCCACTAATGGGAATATGGAAGCCAAAAAAAAAAAGGCTTTCAAAGAGGATAATTCTAGTTTTATAAATATGGAGCTTTAAGTATAAGGTGGGGTGCTCAAGTGAACAGGAGGCACAATGTAAGAGGAAGAAAGCTGAGTGTATGGTTAGCAGATCTGGGCAGAAAACCTAGTTGTTTCTTTTTAGTTGCATGACCTTAGGTAAGTCACTTCCCCTCTCCAGACCTCAGTCTGCTCATCCATAAAAAAGTAGGTTAAGACTAGATGATCTTAAAGGTCTCTTCTATTATTCTATGTTCCACAGACAGTTGGAACTGTAAGTCCAGAGCTCAGGAAAGATCTCGGAAGCCATCTAGTTCAACTTCTGAACAAGAATCCCTTCTACTTGCCTCTCCCCCCACCAACCAGGGGAACCCACTTACCTCCTGGAATGCTGTTTTACCTTTTGAGATAGATCTAATTATTGGGAAGTTTTGGGTTTTTTTTTTACATTAAGTCTAAATTTCATTTCTTTTTAACTTTTACTTGTTGCTCTTGGTTCTAACTTCACAAGTTTAATATTACCCTCATCTACATGACAGCCATTCAAATATGTGAAGAAACTTAAGACTATGATGTCCCACCTATGCATTCTTTTCTCCAAGATAAACATCCATTATTTCTTTAACTGCTCTTCACTCCCTATAACCATTCTGCACTCCTCTGGACACTTTTCAACTATCTAATCACTTTCTTTCCTAACTAAAAGGTTATGCCAAGAAGAGAACACAACACTCTATTATGTGATAGGGCCATAGCAGAGGCTGGTGGGACGATGCCCTTCCAAACTCCAGAAACTACACCTCTCTAAATGAAGACTGAGATTCTATTAGTTTTCCTGACTGCTGCAAATTACTGATATTGAGCACAAGGTCAATCCAATGCAATTTCCACAGCTGCTCTGACTGCTCCCTAGCCCCACCTCCACTATGTTCTAGGGAAGGTAATTTTTTGAATCCAAGTCTAAGAGGACTTGGTATTTATTCCTATTAGAGTCAGCCCAGTGTTTTAGTCTGCAAGGATCATCATCCAGTGTGTTAGCTATTCTTTCCTGCTTTGTGTGTCTGCAAATTAAATAAATACACCATCTACTCCATTATCTAAATCAATAAAAATGATGAAGAATGCAGAGCCAAGCATGGATCTCCGGGGCGCTCCCCTGGAAATCTCTCTTCAAGCTAACACGGAACCATTAACTGCCACTGCTTGGGCCAGCCTATTCACCCAGCTCCAAATCTAGCTACATGCACCATCACTGAGCCCGCAAGGCTGGAGATAAAGATCTGGCATCATCCAAACAAAGTACTGTTGATGATCCACTCAAAATTACGGATATTTCAAACACAGATCTTGCCAACCTTATTAAGCACTAATTATGACACAGGAACACGGTGCTGTAGTACAAAGCATCTTTGCCCATAAAGTTAATAAGTACATTCTAGAACAGGAGCCTCCAGAAATGCTCACACCTCCTCAGGTTCTGTCGGTAGACAAGAATATAACCAAAAAATTCGAGCAGACTAGGAGCCCTCCTGTTGAACAGCTGGTATCCATGATGAGATAGTAGGAAAACCTCTGGATTTAGAGTCCCCAATCTCCTACTCACCACCTTTGTGACCACAGGGAAAGCCTTTTGACCTACCAATTGTTCTCTTAATTCCATATCACATCTCCCACATCCCTGCCCTTTCACAAGTCATCCCCCTCCCCATCTCCATCTTTCTGCATCATTCACCTTCCCTTCAGGACTCAACTTCTTTGCTTCCCTTGTGAAGTCTTTCCTTATCTCCCCAGTTCTTTGGGCTTTTTCCCCACCCCAAATCACCACGTGATGAATGTTTCATGTTTGTGGGCTGTATACCCAGTGGGATGCAAGCTTTGCAAGGGAAGGAGTTGTTTTCCTTTTATTTTGTATCCCTAGCATAGTAACTTATATATCTTTTCTTTTTTTGACCTGTGACATCAACATTTCAGAAGCTCCCCTAATAAGGAATCTTTATTGAAATACGAGTAAGCACCTTCTCTCAACTTAAAGCCTTAAAGTTGCCCGGGGCACTGAAAATAATTTGCTCAGAATGACACAGAGTCTGGGCCAAAAGAAGGAGCTGAATCTGTATTTTCCCAAGTCCAAGGCAAGATGGCTATTCATAAGGAAACTATAAGTCTCTCTTCAGACACAGCAGGTGCTTAATATTTGTTGAATTCCTCACAGTAGGCCTCATATCTTCCCGTCTGTAAACTGAGGGAGTTTGATAAGATTACTACAACATTCCCTTCCAGCTGTAATCCCAATGATCCTATGCTTTTCACACAACCATTTCCCACAACCAGTGTTTGGACTGATGTTCAAACCTGAGATCTTCATAGACTGAGTCCCCACACCCCTGCGCATGACAGGCTACTCCTTGGCTAAAAAAGCCTTCCATGCATTCCGACAGTGCCACAAAGTCCAAGTCCCTTAGCCCTGCACGGTTTGGCCCTGTTCCAGATTTTTCTCCCTACAAATGAGATTCTTCCTCAAATTCAGCCTTCACTTCCCCATCTCCTGCCCCTCATGCTACTCCTCTGCCCAAACACCTACGCAATCTCCATCCATCTTTCAAAAACCTCAAGCCAGAAGGGATTTTCTCCACTTGTACTTGGTTTGTACCTCTCTCACATCACATCCTATAACAAAGAGCACAGAATTTGTGTGTGTAGTCTCACCTACTGGGCCATAAGATCCGTGAGGGCAGAGACCAGGCCTTACTTTACTTTTCTATGTATTTCTCCCTCAGCACTGAGGGCAGCGCCCTCCCCATGAAAGGCACTAAGTTAGTATTTCCTGAATGAATTTTGAATATGGAATGATTACATACAAAGTCACACAATTCTGGACTCATATATGTAGAATACTATCACAAACTTGAGTAGCATGCTACCTTCAAAAGTAAATGCTCTGCCTAGGTACTTAAGAAGCATCCTATGGGAGCGTTAACTGCTGTGCTGGAGTTTTCCCAGCACTCCATATTGCCAAAAGAGATCACCTTCTGATCTCTCCCAGGAGTGTCCCTTCTTCACCCTCCAAGGTCCCCAGAGAGCAGAGGAAATCTGTTTTACTTACCAGCGGCAGCTCGAAGCCTGGACTGCATATTCGATAAACAAGGCCATGGGACACTGGCCCAGGGCACCAGCCAGAAAGAAGCTGGGTCCCACTGCCAAGGCATCTCTAAAATCAGAGGAGAAAGAGCGAAAAAAAACCCTTTATTTTTAATTATTATTATTACCACTGTGGAATGAAGGACTGAAGGGGAGGGGAAAGAATAAGAATCTTCTTATCAATCTGTCCTATGCCTAATGAAGAGAAATGGGGACAAAATGAGATACCATGACTGGGATCTGCGTAAGTTATACTCCAGCTCCTAGGTCACAGGAAGAGTGGGAGCTATAAGCAGAATTTCTTCAGCTTAGGTAAAAGGTGATCACTTCCTTTGTGATTTAAACCTTCATATCAACTGTTCTCTAATTCTTCTTTGTCTGTCCCCCTCCACTTTGTCTCCAGCTTTTCTGCCAGCCCCCTTTCCTCTTATTTACTGCTAATTTTAACTGGTAGCCTATCTGGGAGAAAACCTATTAAATTTATAAAATCTATTAAAAACTACCACCAATTCATACCCAAAGTTATTTTTACCCACATTGATAAAATTTGCCTAAACTGAGAAAGAAATGGATGGCAGAACAAAGAAAGGGAAATCCCAGATCTCTTAACTTCCAAGCTCAGAATTCTACCCACTTTCTTACCACTTAAATTTGAACCTATGAGAATTGAATAGGTACCACAGTTTAATGTCAAGCACTTTGGATTAGAATCACTCACTGTGGTATTTAGACTGTGCGTGACCTTGAGAAAAAAAATCACTACTTATCTAGGCCTCATTTTCTTCATCTATAAAACGAAGGAGCTGGAGGAAATAATCCCCAAAGCAGGTCCCAACCCCTTTCCACTCCAAATTCTATGATCCTGAGGCCTAAAGTAGACAAAAACCTGTGGATGAAGATCTTCAGACAAAAACCTTTTCCTCCCCCTGCCCTCCCTCTTCTCCCCCTCAGCTTCCTTCTATAAGTATTTCAGTTATGGCCCTGACATTCCTACAGTTCCACCTTTCTAATCACTGCCTTTGGGTCACTCTATTCAGGTTCACTTTCTTACTCTTTTCAAGTTCACAAGGACTTTATGTGTTTGTAGAAGCAAATATGAAAGAACTCATTGTGTTTCTAGGTCTGTATTTCTGTCAGTGAGAATCTGAGGCTATGTAAGTTTTTGTTTGGAGTAGCAGGAGGCAGTGGAATGAGCCCCGATAGTAATCTCAGCTCTACCTATAACCTGATTCCTCCCCTCCACCTTTCACCGGTTGCAGGGTCAGGATCAGAATCCTGGTCTCCTGTTTTTCATCTAATGCTTTTAGATCAGGCCACTAATGCCACTAGTTTCAGCTGCCACTGACAAAATTTTTAAGTCTCTGGAAACTTAGTGATACAATTCTGTGATACTTTTATGTTGCATGACCAGCTAGAGGAAAAGACCAAGAGTCATGTCAGTTTTAGGGGGAGCTGGGTTCATGTTTAGTATGTCCTATGTTGCTGCTGAAGGGCTAAGCAAGGAAAGGGAGTGAAAGGTATACAGACTCCGATCCTATTCCAAGATGCCCAAGATGCACCCCCCCACAGGGCGTTGGGGCTTCAGGTCCCCCACAGCATTTTACGTAAATTCTGAGACAGATGTACAGCTTTCTCCCCCAGTAATATTTTATCTCCTCATAGAGAACAGAATCACAAAATTACATAAGTTTAGAACTAAAAGAAACCACAGTATTCACTTAGTCCAATCCATAAGTGGAAGAGAATTTCCAATTTAACACTCCTGGCAAATAGCCATTCTAACTGTGCATGAAGATCTTTTATAGGGAAGAACTCATTACCTTCCAAAGCAGATCATTCCATTTATGGATAGATACAATTTGTTAGAGCTCTAATTTGACTCTTTTCAATTTCCATGCTTTGCTACTGGTTTTGCCCTCTGAGGCCAAAGAAAAATTCAATTCCTTTTCTATATGACAATGTTTCAAGTATCTGAAAACAGCTATCGTGTCTCTCCACCCACCCTGATCCTTCTCTCCTCCAGATGAAACACATTTGGTTCCTTGAACTGATCTTCTTACGGCATATGGACATCTTCCATTTTATCACTGTTCTTTCTCAAGCTAAGCCCAGAACTGAACACGACACTTTAGATGGTCAGATAAGAACAAGCAGAAATCCTCAAGCAGCCCTGTCAGAACCAGGGAAGCAAACCTGGCTTTGAATTCACTGACCCTCAGAGGCTGTCTAATACAACACACACCTCAACAGGAATTCCCTGTCGAGACCCAACAAGTAATCATTTGGTCTCCACTTGCAAATCTCTAGTGAAGAGAAAGCCAGCACCTCCTCTGGCAACCTGTTACACTTAGGGGTAGCTCTAACTTTTAGGAAGCTTTATTTATTCTAGGCTAAATTATGCCTCCCTGTAACTTCTACCCAAACTGCTCCAAGTCCAATCAAGACAAATCTAATCTGTCTTCAGGGTTGGAGCCCTACCAACACAGGAAGATAGCCATCACTATCTATCCCAAGGCCTCTCTACTCCCAAGCTAAAGATTCCAGTTTTCACGTGGTCCTTATATCACAGACTTAAGGTCCTTCACCATCCTTTGAAAACTCTTTGGCTGATCAATATTCCTAAAATATGTGTTGAGAACTTATCACGATAGATTCTAACTAATGACCATCCTCATCTTTCATTCTGAGCCCTTCTACCCTCTTATAATGGATTCTGAAATAGCTTTCTAAGCGGCCACGTCACAGCGTTGATGTATACTGAGCTAAACTGAGTCTCCACTGAACCCCGCCCCCCCAAACTTTCAAGCCACCAACTACCACCTGGTTATGACTCTACTCTTCTGCAACTCAAACGTAGGCTTTCACACCGTGACATCATTTTCTCCTCGGCGGCCCTGGCCTGGGGGCCCTCGGTTTCTAAGTCTAAAATAAGACGGGATGTCCCAGGAAGGAAAGCACTGCACTTGGGTTCTAATCCCGGCCAATTACTACTAGCTGTGTGACTTCGGGCAAGCCCCTTCCTCTGCAAAGGCCCGGCTCCGCTGCCTGCTTTGGACGCAGATAAGTGTGACCTTGGGCTGGTCCTTTAATTCTGTGGGCCTCAGTTTCCTCATCTGCAGACGGAGGAGGCCGGAGCCGCTCAGAACCTCGGCTGTCGTGCTTGGGGGAGGCGGGCCCCAACACCTGAGTGGCCCCTCCAACCCTTTCCCGGAGGAGCCGCGCTCCGAGGCAGCAGTCCCCCGTCCAGGCCCCGAAAATCGCTAGCCTTAGAAGGGCAGAAAGCCTCGCCAGCCCCAAAGTGACGTGGAAGGTCGGGGTCTGAGGGGTCCAGGCCCGATCAGCCACAACCGCGGCCTCGCCCCGTGCGCTCACCGGCTCGCCAGTCCCAAGCTCTGCCAAGGCATGCCGCTCAGCCCCGCCCCTTGGAAGCCCCAGCGCACACAGGCCCGGTCCCGAGCTGGGGCCGGGGCCGGGGCCGAGAGCGCGCAGCGCCCCCTCCTTCCCCTCTCCTCCCCACTCCGCTCGCCTGGCACCTCACCCGGGAGCAGCGGCACCATCCACCCCTTATCGCAGCCGCCATATTGGAGAAGGCCGTGTGACCTTCCCGCGGCGCGGCCGGAATACGTCACCACCAGTCGCCTCGAGGAGTTGTGCCCAGGGCGTGGCCGCAAAAGCCAGGCCACCGACGGAAGCCCATTGCGCGCGTGCGCGTGCGCTGCCTCCTAGTCTGCGACCCCTGCTGGCGGAACGAATCGACGAACTTGAACTGATTGACAGGTGCGATAACAAATGGAAAGGCAGGGCGGCTGACCAGACTAGGGCAAGCGGACATTAACTACACAAGAGGTGTGATCGACCTAGAGGAAGACGGCCCCGGAGAAGACAGGTAGACCAGTAAAATGATGGATGAAATATGCTACAGTACTCCCTAGCATTGCGCAAACAGCGTGACAGACTAAAGGGCACAGACAGAAATGGAAAGAAACGAGCGGGCAGGCAGCAGACTGACAAAGCCAGACTGTGGGCAGTCGCGCTGAGACATTGAGCGTTCGAGCCGAGGGGCACAAGGGCAACCACAGTGCTCCTCTAGGGTTCCGGTGCTCCCTGGAGGCCAGCCAGAGAAGCAGACAAGCGGGCCGGGGCAGATGAGTGGCCAGGTGGAGATCTGCCAAGGCAGGCTGTCAGTCCCGATCAAGACCCGCGAGCTGGAGCTGCCCTTGTTCGCCGTGTCCAGTCGGTTGCCACTTAAGACATAGAAAGTAGGCAGGAAATCAGCTCGCGATCAAGAGCGCCACAGTCAGGTTGCAGCGGGTTGAGCAGACATGTTGTTCCTCTCCATGCCTTGAAACTGAGGGACTTGTACAGTCTTTTGAGAACGTTCCTGTTTATCTTACCATTTGTGCGTCACCCCTGCATTCCTGTGCCATTTAGGCTTCTTGATCTCCAAACAGACTAGCCAGTCTGTTTATTCATGGAGTAAAGGTTCCTCTGCAGTGCAGAGGAAGTATTCCAGGAACTAGCCGGAGGTTAGTTAGGAAATCATCACGCTTTCAATACAAAGCGGCAGTGACGGAATCTGACCACGATTAGCAGTGACATCTCAAAGCTTCTTTCTGAGGCTGTGAGGAAGGGGCACCCTCACAACTAAGTATTTGTCGGGGTGTTTCCAAATGTACTATGGGGGGGGGCCTGCTTCAAATTGGCATAGACTGCTAATAGAAAGCTAAATCCAATTATTTTAAATATTGCGTTTAGTATAAAAGGAAGTTAACTGCCCGTGGCTAGAAGAGACAGAGTCAATGAATGTGGTGGAAATGTCAGCATGGCACCCAACAGTATGCCTGAGCTCATTTGCTGCCCGCGGGAAGCAGAGGTGAGAAGGCTGACTCCAAGAGGACTGTAATATCCATCAGAGAAGTGGCTGACAGGCATGAGAGGGAACGAGCAACATATAGTTGTTCATAGAATGAAGAACCAGGTTCTGAAAATCGCATAACAGGTTATGCTAGCTTAAACAGCAGTCTAGATCTTGGATTATTGTGGACAATTCAGAATTGTGTATTTTCTGGAGTAATTTTTCCCTTAGTAAAAAATTATTTCAAAAATAAAACCTTAATTTGTTAACATGTAAGGTGAAAGGAAATGGTGTATATACTTTGTTTATAAAGAGTTCAATGCATCACAGCATTAGGGACCTGCCAGCTGGAACTAGTAAGGAAAAAGGAGACACTTGGAAAAACAAGAACTAAAGCTTTGGTGAACAGCAGCTGAAAAAAAGCCATTGAATGGAATTGGGTAGAGAAGTTGGTGAGAGTCATTTTGGAGGCCTAGCTTAATTGAAAGCTGAAGATGGTGTAAGCTAAAAGGTTCTCTCAGGAAAGAACAATGAATGCAAATGTAAACAAAGCCTCTCAGCTGCCAACGCTGAGCCCCACCTCCTCCTTTCATGCTTATGTCTCAGGGTTCTGTTAGTGCCACTTTGTGCTGGGGACCCAGGTATGAGGTGAATAGGCAAGAAAATAAGGTGCCTTACCAGGAAATTTAACAGCTGTTTTGCACCACTCCTTTCCTTTGCAAAGGCTTCTATGGGACAGACCTCACAAAAATGCGACAGTATTAGAGTTGGCACCTGTACCAAAGAAATACGGAAAGCAGAGGCTAGAAAAATCATTTCTACCTCCTCCATTCTCTTGATCTTGAACTAGCAAGAAGTCAATAGAGCAAAACGTGTCTAGCTTTTGCTGACTTAATTCTCTTATTTACTCAGTAACAGTGGCAGTGGAGGTGGGCACAGTGCTGAGAACAGTTGCCCTTAAATTTGTTCCATAGAAGCTGAGGCATTACAGATTTTGAACTAAAGATGTTGAAAATATCCAAGGCTCAGATTTTCTCTGCTGTATTTCTACTGGCCTTCGTGGCACAAAGTAATTACTTTCCTGAATCTCCCCACTCAGCAATCATGGAATCTCCACAGCTTCCAAAGGCCCTTTCAAGTTTGTGCATGGGGAGAGGGGTGAAAGAAGACTTCTGATTTATGGCACTTCACCTCCTGTTAGAGGAATGTTATGAGAAAGAAGAATGGGATCCTCTGTGGCCCATCTTTCACTTCAGCAGTGTCTCTTCCTTTCCCAAGGCCACATCCCTCTTTCCTGTCCTCCAAGTCCTCCACAGGACCTGGCCCTGGCCTCTTATGATTCCAGGAAGGAGGGGAAGGAAGAAGAGTGGATTCTGTGATGATTACATGACATGGCACCTCTGTTCCTTGGGCTAGCTTCAAACCTCCCACTTCCAATGGGGAGAGAGGTGAACAGAAGGCTCCCAAGAGGAATTAGCAAGAGCCATGCAAACAAGAAATTGTCATGTCGTTAAATAATACCAACCGTTTCAGTGCTTCTAATCAAAGATATCTTTTATTTGATTCCTCCAGTTTCCAACGTTTCTAATCACGTGAGTCAGTTATTGCTGCAGTTATTAACTTCAGTGGGACAACCAGCTATGTTTTCCTGCCTAGCCTAGGCTGAAAACAACAGCAATCCCATTCTCTTCCTTGATTCATTATGAGAGACAACCTCTGGTTCTAATAATCTTACTTATTTCAAGTATCAAACTAACAAATGTAAAGTCAATTCAAGTGCCACTCAGATTAGAGCTCAATTCAGTGATGTTCTCAAAGTCATAGACTAGGCCAGGTCTCTCTTCCACCAAAAGTCCTTCAGGTACATAAAGGTAACGACCACATGACCCATTAAATCCTTTCCAGGCCAAATGGGTCCAAATGCTCAGGATCACTATCTTTGGAATTCCGCCACATTTTGGCACAAAATAGATCCTTTGATTCATGATAAGGTTATGTCTATCCTAACAGAGGGTTTTTAAAGACCTTGGACATGGCAATGAAACCAAAGAAATGGGAACAGGACTACAAGTTCCTCTGTTCCCTTCCTCCCAAATCAAGAATCCCTGACAGGTGGTCATTCAGTTTACGACTTCCAATGATGGGGAACTCACTGTCCACACCAAGACCACATAATCCATTGCTCAATCACTTGGACCATTTGAAAGATCTTAATATTGAGCAGAAATGTACACTCCTGCCACTCCAACCCACTTTTCCTAGTTCAAAGGACTTAAGAGCTGGAAGGAGAACTACAAAGATCATCTAATTCAACCTCCAATTATGCAGATAAGGAAATTACACTTAACAAATCTAATCCCTCTTCTATACATTGGACCTTCAGATACAGGAAAAATACCATTCTTGCTTCCCCCTCCCCTTCACCCCATATACTCTCCCTCTTTCAATCTAAATGTTCCCAATTCCTTCAACTAATCCTTATATGATAGGATTTCCAGAGCCTTCTTCAACTCAATCAAGCCCAGTAGTTGTGCCTTGGTTTAGTCACTGCACGAAATGGAATGTTAAATGGATCCTTGTTTCCATCATTAAGCTCCTCATATTTATATCATGAATGAGAAGTTATTGGTGGCTAATTTAATTCTTTACATCCATATACTCTTTTATCTTAGCTAACTATACCTAGTAACCCCAATTGCAACTTGTAAGGTGTCACTTTGAGTTCCCCAGCTGGTGGTACAGTGGATAGGGTGCCTGGCCTGAAATCAGGAAGACTTCAGTTAAAATCTGGCCTCAGGTACTCACTAACTGTGTCACTCTGCGCAAGTCACTTGAACTATATGACTCAGTTTCTTCAACTGTAAAATGAGGATAACAGCACTCATCTCCCAGGACTGCTGTGAGGATCAAACAAGACAGTGCTTGTAAAGTGCTTAGCACAGTAAGTGGTACATAAACGTTTCTTTCCTTCCCTTCCCTTTCCCGTCCTGAATACACTTTTCTCATCACACTTTAGCTTGCCGATGTCTTTCCTACAATATAGTGCTGAGAACTGAATGCCACAGAGATTGTCTAAAATGGGCTGAGTTCAGTGTAACTTCCTATACCTTTCCCTGGGGGTACCACATTCGGTTATAGGGTGCTCAGTTCCAGCCACTAGATAGTAGGAAGGACATTGGCAAGGTGCAGCATGTCTAGAGATAGGCAAGTGGCCCCATGCCACACAAAGACAGATTAAAAAGATGGGGATTCCACCATCTGGAATGGTGAAAGATAAGAAGGGACATGATCAAAGCATATAAAATCATGAAGCATATGGCTAAAGTAAACATAGACTTGCCTGCCAAATCCCCAAGTACTAGGCTGAGAACATCCTTTGAACCTTAAACAAGATAAGAACAAGTACTATTTTCTATAATAAATAAATAACTCAGAAAATTTGACTCTTAAATTTGGACATTTTTTTTAAATGAACAGGCTCCTAAGAAATGCTGGAATTAATCATTGATGTTGTCAGGATGGACAAATATTTCTACAGAACACTGCTTTGGTGTCTCTGATGATGGTAGTAGAATACATGACTAGATAAACCATGGATCTGTCCCTCTACGGCAATTTCCTGTCTTCCTTAATTAACTACCTCCCTACTTCCAATCTCCATAGTCCCTAATTAGAGGGCTAGAGACAAGTGGGTTGAACAAAGAAATGACATGACAACAGAACTTAGGCTAGGAAGTTGAAGGACAGTCACTCCATTCTTGAATGTTCTTCCAAAAATACAGCAGTGGAATGTCCCTGCAACATTCCCAGTAAGCATCACTGCTCGAATACTTCTAATAACCCAGCACATTCTTCCTGAACTCAACCCAGAGGTCAGATGACCTCTGCAGCATTTAGGTTTCAGCACCATATTTTAGGAAAGAAATTGGCAAACCATAAGATGTCTAGACAAGAGTAATCAGGATGGGAAAGGGAAAGGAAGGAAAGAAAAATTTGTATAACACCTACTATGTGCCAGACTCATGCTCTTCTCCTCTCCACTCCACCTCTGGCCTTCCCTTTCCTCTTCTGGAGCTAGCAGAACACGTTTTTATCCTTCTTCCACATGGGAGCTATTCTGTGTCTTCTCTCCTGCAGGCTGACCTTTCCCACTTCCTTCAAATAATACTTATATAGTCTCCAGGCTAATTACCATCCTGATTGTGTTTCAGTTTGTCAGTATCCTAAAACGTGACATCTAGAATTGTACACAATATTCCAGATGAGGCCTGACCAAAGCAGAGGATAGAAGGATCATAACTTTCCTGGTTTTCTTTAGCTCACCTAATGCGTGGTTCTCCTGTGGTGTTTAAGAAAACTTGCAAAGAAAGGCTCTTATTATATAGACTGTGTATTCTAGCTATTTTTTCTGGGTCTTTTGTCCTCTTAATAGACTGTAAAAACTTCAAAGGTCCTTGGCAGATCAAGACTTTCTGTGTCACTCAGCATCTAACACAATGCTCTGTACAATGCAGGCAAGTAATGAATGTTTATGTTGTACCATAAAAGGCTCCAGAAAAAGAGTACTGCCTTAACCTTCCTCCTTTCCCTTTGGATTGTACAGGTCAAAGACCAATCAACTCCAAGAGAATCTCAATTCTCCTGTACATAACAATAAATAACAACAACAATGAAAGCGTTTCTAAGTTGATCAGGCACAGCTATCTTTTCCCTGTATCAGCATTTGGTGAACACAAGGTTTGATCTGTACTGGCAGAACTAGGCTAAGATTTGAAATGATCCTGTATCTAAATCTGTTCTCTTTCCTCTTGGCTGTAAACAGATTTACTGTGATCATTCTCCCTCTTATCTGCTTTGTCTCTCTCCCTTTTGAACATTCAGACAATAAGGGAGTTAAGCAGGAATGACATTAGTTTTGCCTTTTTCCCCCCACTGTCTCTCACCTCATAAACCATAGCTGTAGTCAGAATTCTGTAGACTGTGTTAGCTTACATTCAGGAGAGCAAGTTTCCCCCATGTTTTCATATTATTATACAAAATCTAGCTCGAAAAAACAATATATAAATTGACATTCATTAAGAGGAAATGGATTGGTTTTTGATTTTTACTCCTCTTCCAGGAATCCCCTCAAAACATTCTAAGAAACTAAAGAATTTTTAAAAATAATAACTATAATGATATACCACACAGACTCCTAATCTGAGAATGCCTATAGGAGGAAAGAAAGGAGATTCCACAGATACCCACTGTCTCAAAGTGGAGACTGCCAAATAAGAAAGCTATGAAGAATTTTGGATATTTGGTCCCTCTGAAATACATCACTGGCCTCAAACCCTCAGGCACCTAGCCTGGCCTCATCTGCTTGGCAAGTCCTCATCATAGGGCTAGGCTCAGTGCTGAAGCAGTAAACTTCAAGTGAAGGATTCTGACAGAACAGGAGGCCCATCAATCCTGAGGTAGCTGAAGTTCAATAGAAAAGATTCTGTAACAAAACCACCACCAGATTCAATTTCCTCTTAATGGCACAATGCATATTGATCAAATATGCATATTCGCCAGACTCTTCTCATTTTGTAGATAAAAGAAACAGAAACCAGGCCAGTGACTTGCCCAAGGCCACACACCAATCAACCACAGAGCTGACCAACACATAATTTGCAAGCCTAGGCCAAGAAGTTGACAACATTTTGCAGTTTTGTTTGGAGACAATTAAGGATCAAAAAAGACCAACTAGGGAGCCAAATGCTTGCCCTAAGATCTGAACATACAAAGGACATTCCTGGTGCAGGTTTCTCATCCAGGTGCATCCTTTTCCTCCCCGAGCCAGTGCAGGCCCCGGGCAGGTCTAACAGTGGTGGACACATTCCGGAGACATTTGGCACATCCTTTGAAGCAGTTGGACAGCTTCTCCATATCTGAAAAAGAGGGAAATAAACACAGAACTACAGCAAGACACACATAAAAGAGAAAGGAAAAACCAGTGACTTCAACATTCTACTAAAAGTCTGGTCAAGAGAAATTTAACATGATTCCAATGAACCTAGTAGGTGTTCAGGAAGTATTGGCTGATAAGGATGTTTTCTTGGGGTGAATAAGTTACATTTTATTTCCTATGTTAAAAAAAAAAAAACAAGGAGTGGAGGAGTGGCATATGAAATGAATAGTTGCAAAACTAAGCTCTGGCTCTGGAGGATGAGAGGAAACTCAGCCAATTAAAATGGAAAACTAGTTTTGCTGAAAGAGCTAAGAGGGTCTGTAAACTATAGAAATAAAGTGGGAATGACATGGGCAGGCCCACAAACACCCAAAAGCAGAGAGTTGACAGCCACAAGGCCTCGAGTTCTAGAAGCTTGAGGTAAAGGGCCCTTTACCATGAGCAGTAGATAAAAGAGCCTAGAAGGTGAACTTACAGGAGAAAGAAGTAAAAAGGCCCACAGGACAAGGTGGTACTACGTAACTCTTGGGGTTTCAGTAGTATGCTTCTATAATTGCCAGAGGGAACTGAGCAGGAAAAAATTCTCAAGTCTACAAGTATGCATTCCCCACGAAGAACACATATTTGGTGAAAGGCATGTGAACACAATGCACACAAGACAACTTCACAAATGACACTCAAGACATGAGAGCGTAATTCTTTCCTTCCCTCCCCTTCACAGTCTAAGACTTTGGTCTGGCAACCCTTTTCCCAAGAATACAGCACCATTTGGTGAGGAGGAGTAAAGACATGCTTGCCTAAAAAGTATAGAGTAAACCAACTGTATTATTATTATTTTAATTCCATTTCTGCTGATTAAAAGTTACAAATGATCCGTTCCTAAACTATAACATGTCAGTTATCCTGTTTTGTTTACACCTAAAAATATCACAAAATTCAAACTATAGGTTAACATGTGAGGCGTAACACATCCCTGAACCCTGTGAAAAGAACCAAGTATTTGCACAAATAAGGGTGGATTTATAAAGAAAACTCCAAACCACAACACTGTACTTGAAAATAAGCGTCAGCTTATCTTTGGAATTGAATTCAAATGTCTATATGACTGTGACAAGTTTAATAAAATGTTTTGCATGTTTCCACTACATATAAAATCTATGTAATACATGTCAATATATCAATTTGGCATCTATAAAAACTCTGAAAATGATTCAAAAGTTTCATTCTTTTTGAGAAAGCCATCGACAAAAAAATAATATTCACACTCAGACTACATTTTAAAAAAATGTTTCTTCTTTCAAAGCTTCTTTATTAATCTGAAATCTTCTTGATTATCAAAACCTAAGTCTGATTTTTCTTTTAAAAAACACTAAAGGTCTTTTAATCATATGAATAAAAAAGCAATGGGAAGATGGAGAACTCAGCAGTGCTTTTCTGAAAATCACAAAAACTAATTACAGAAGCATTCTCAAAAGAACACAATGGGATTCATTTTCTTTTAGACTTTTGGACAGCAATGTCATACTTTATTGAAAACAAACCCATGTAAAAACAAAGTTAAAATGAAAAAAAATGGTACCTGAAAAATAAATTATTTTATATAAAACAAATCAATAACTTAAAACACACTAAATATACAAAATGTTTAACCATCTACTGTACAATATGGGAAACAATTGATAAAGCCTCCTGTCCCACAACAGATTACTTTGTAAGCAAAATGTTACATGTTAAAAGAGATGGAACCAATTTTTAAAAAAGACTTCAGGTCAAGATTTAAAGTACAGTACTATTCAAAGTTACTGGTCAAATCACGAATTATCCCAACTTATGTGCTCAAAATGTCAAGTCATTTGCTTTTCAATGACCAAGCAAAATGTTTAACTATGTCACTGAAGGGTGGCTTGGAAATAAGAAACAATCATTACAAGTCAAAAGAAAATTAAAGTTTTGAAATGGAAACCCCATAGGATTTCGAAGATTCTGGTGGTAGCTCATCTACTCTATCATTATTAAAATGGCTCATGAATTACAAACTCCACTCAACAGAAAAACAGAAAACAAAACACAAAAAAACAAAAAAACAAACCAAAAAGTTTCCTTCTGTGCTGCCTGTCAATCTTTAGGAAGTATGGTGGCCTGTAGCCTGGAGGTGCCAGCAGCAGGGTCACAGGGAACACGGACGCCATATCCTACAAACCACAGTGGATGGGGGGGGAGGGGGGCCTGTGTATTTCAAAGACCAGAAGAGTTTTATCCAGTACATTGGCATTTGGTTTATGGAAAGGGGGCTGGAGGAGAAGGGGACGATGTCCTTACCATCTTACTCTCACATGAATGCTACAAAAGCATACAGAAACAAAATGATGCTGCATCTGATATGAAACCAAACAACTTGAGTAATGCTCATTTCAATGTCCAAATCTGATAACTGTGCTGAGTCTAAACCAAGCAGTTTCAACACAAAATATGCACATAACCATAGCTGCTTAGCTATCAACCAACTGTACTGGTCTTTGGGTCCTAGACTTTCCCAGCATTGAGAGCAAGTGCAGATCTACAAACATTAAGTAAGGCACCTGCCTTCAGAATAGGAAAAATCTCATTTCTGGAAGCAGAGAAGGCTCAACCAGACCCAGTACCAACTTCATAAAAACAATCTAGATCTGCTTTAATAGTGTACTTGTTAGATGATGGAAAGAAAGGATAGATGCCCTTGGGTGGGAAATCAAAATGAAAGAACTTCCTATTAGAGGTAGAATTAGCACACAGAAAACCCTCTCTGGAGGGGACATGGTATTTTACAATGAGGAATCAATTTAAGGCAAAGCTGCAGGGGTAGAATCAACAATGTTAACTTAATCTTTTAAAAAAAGATTACCACAACCTAAGTATTATTTAGCAGATAATCATCAGGAGGTCTAATTGATAAGCAATGGGGAAATCAGAAGCTAAAAGATAACTGAATCACTCAAAGTATCTCAAATATTTGCAAAATTACGCTTTCTAAATTATTACTGTCTACTCAATTCTTTTCATCAAGTTATTTTAAATAAGGAAGCTTTGGGAAAACAGGCTTCCAAAAATAAATAGAGTCTTCATCTTTTTCAAAAGGAGTGGGATTAAACTTTTTAAGCCAAGTTTGGGAGGATTCCATTAGCAATATGACTTTTTAAGAGTGAGCTCTCCCTTTTAGGAACAAACCTGACAGTCTGGTTTGGGCTGAGCTAACCTACTAAATGCTCCTAGCAAAGCAGAGTAGCTAGAGCAACTTTCAGGATGGGGGATTGCTTTCCAGAAGTAATACATCAATGGCTAAAACTTTGCACATTCTTGCAAACATTCCTGAAGAAGCACCTGGGACCTGTGGTGACAAGTGTGTTCAAACCCATGGGGGCCCCAAGTACCATAAAAATGTCAGGTGACAGACACACCTAAAACCCAAAAATCTCCATATTTTCCATTAGTCCCAGGGTCTGAAGAACCAAGCTGAATCAAAGGAAAAGAGAATACAGATGTGGCAAAGATGCCATCATCACTTGCAAAGTATATGATTTAGGGTAGAATTCTCTTAAAAGTCAAGCACTAGCCAAAGCAGGCAGCAAATCATAAATACAATAGCTTCAAAGCCAGATTCAGAACCACAAATCATGTCTTCATCCAGAACACTTAAGAAAAAGGCTTTGAATGCTGCCATGACCAAAAAAGTATTATTTTCTCATAGAACACACTGACTTAAAATATAAAAATTCTCCACAGCAAGACCACAGTGACTACCTTTCCATTTACTCCAGCAAATAGGCACTGTTTCTAGACCAAAACAGAAGCTACACTTTCTCCCCCCTCCCTCCCACCCCCCCCCATTTAAAACAAAGCGAATGGAGCAGAGACCACACATCCTTGTCATAAAAAGCGGCTATCATCCTTTGGAGTTTGTTACTTCTGAGGGCAAGGTAGATCCTGGGCAGTGTCCGGCTAGCTCTCAAGGCCAAGCCTCGTACCAATCTTTCATCATGTGTAAAAACTGAAAAAAGAAACCTTCTAAAAAGTTGTGAAGCAAATACAAACAAGTGGTAGGGACTCAATATTTTGGAAGCACTAGGTGAATGGAAAGCAGTTATGAGGCCAACCATCCAGATGCTTCCGAAAATAATTAACTGCATTGGGAGAAGGTGATACCTATTGCCTAATTTGTCCTTTTAAAAAAATAAATCAGTAATTCCATTATACCAATAACTAAAAAACATCTTTAAATAGTTCCATCTCATGTCATAGTTATAAATTGCTGGTCCTACGTCATCCCATTTTTTTTTGTCTGTCTCTGTACATTAGTTATATAAAAATCAGATCAGGTTCTTGAAACAGCTTCCCGGAGTTTTCTCTTGCTGCATGCTACCAGCCTACCTGCCTATTGTGGCCTCTTTCTAACTGCCTACCACTAGAAAAGAAACCATTCTGGGATGATACAGTTTATACTGCCACCACAGATATGTCAAGGCTTTTTTTCTTGAGGCCAGTAAATTCTCCTTAAGACCTGACAATTCTCCCTGAATGTTGGACCTTCTGTACAATACCTATCCAAAACAAAAGAAAATTGAAAATAAAAAACAAAACAAAATTTGAGCAAAACAAAATCAAATTTAATGGTCTTAAATGCAAAAGTAAAAACAAACAAAAAACACAAAAAAGCAAAAGAAAATTTAACAGAAACAGAACAACCCAAAATAGTCAAGGCAGCATGAAGAAAACTTTGGGGGTTAATCTTTAAAACTACAAATTAAAGTCTTCTTGTTAATAGATAACTGACAAGAAATAAGTACTTTTCTGCTGAGTGTTCATATGAAAGCAAATTTTCAAAACAAAACCCTACTAAGATAGAAAAAAGAATCTAGCGCTCACAAGAAGGGATGCGAGAAATACAATGCTCAAATGTTTATGTGTTATTACAAAATAGAGCTATCCTTGTGAATTTAAACTATGTTGAATGATCTTTGAAACTGCAAAGTTCTCTCAAAAGATAATGTACCAGGATGTAGTGCACCAGGCATACGCTATTTGGACAAAAGATTCAGGATGTCAAAGGAGCAACATATGTTCACACTGTTTTGGAGATTAAATTTGACTCTGGAATCTTCTTGGAGTTTCTTTGAAACTCTTTGGTCCATTCCTACTCAAACTTGGGCTTCTGAAAAATCTTTGTACTTTAATTTCGACAGCTTGGCCACGGCTCAGCGTGCAACTTACCTCCCCAATGGTGTTAAAAGTCAGGCAGGCATGCTACTACTTACAAGACCACTTAAAAAAAAAAACAAAATAAAACAACTGAAGATTAAGTCAACAGAAAAGTGGCAATGAAAACTGCTTCAGAAAGCAATTTACTGTCAACTAAGGCGTCAATAATTTTAAATGCTTAAGCTATTGAGAAAAAGCACACTCAGCGTCAGTCTAACATCTTTAGTTTAACAACTAAGAAGAAAAAGAATTGTTTTTCCAGTTTGTGGAAACACTAAATGAAACAAATGTTAGACAGTCTTATAAGTTAAAGCATGCTTCAATTTTACCACCATCCAGAGGGGCTGGTTAGTTAATGCAGTCTACTAAGATTTCTGTTTCATATATATTTTAAAGGAAATAACTTAAGAAACTTAAAATTGGTCTAACATTGTGGGATCTCAAACATTTGAACATGTCAGTTGCATCCCAGAGTATAAAAAACCTTTTCATTTCTCATTTAGACTAAGACAAACACGTGAAAATTGGCGCAAAATGAGTTTTACACTAACAAAAAAATGCTTCAACTGGTGTCACTCTGAGTGAACTATTCCGTACCAAACAGCGGGAGCGAGTTATTTGTGGGCCTTGTTGGTTTTGAAGGAAACCTGCAAGATTTTGTCCCCCAGGCGGTAGCCATTGAGACTTGCTATGGCCATGGCGGCTTCTTCATAGTTTGTCATGGTCACAAAACCAAAACCTTTGCACTTGTTGGTGTTGAAATCGCGAATAACTTTCACATTGGTAACCGCACCAAAGGGGCCAAACATCTGCCAGAGGATTCCCTCATCAGCATCTTGACCAAGGTTGTAGATGAAGATGCACCAGCCAGAAGATGCGTTTCCTGGGACATTTACACCAGAAAGCCCAGTCATGTGATCTACACCCATAGGGGAGAACCTAGCAAATAAAAAGCACAATATTCATGTAAAATTTCAATTCAATCAAATGAATCAACATGGAAGAAAAACAACTGAAGATAGATAACACAAACTCTCGAACCACCAATGGAGGCAGCTTGGACCCCTTTCCTCACATTCCCTCTTCCCCCAAACAAAAATAAAAGGAACAGTGGTATGACTGCTCAATACTACTGGTGGTGGAGAAGATGGAAACTTAAGAATCATCAGGGCACAATAGCAACTCACATATTTAAACTAAGAAGTGTTAGGCAATGAGCAGGAGCCACAAGAGATGGTGAAATTGCTGACTCCAGGTATCCAAGGCTAAGATGGAAACACACTGATCACTTTGAAAAAGGTAAGTCTAGGGCCATAAAATGATTTCTCCTCCCAAAGTAAACCATTTTTATTTCTTTAGAACTACACTTGCCCCTAACTTTCAGCATCTTAACTGTTGGAGCTTCTATAATGTCCCTTATGGGTTCCTTGAATCCAACAGATCTCACTATTCTCTAGAAACCTTTTTCTGATATATGAGGAACTCTCTTAAAGGGAAGAAAGAATGTGGAGACTGGTTTATTTTTGCCCCTTTCTCCTTATCCTAATTGTTCTTTCCTTCAGATTCCCTAGAAGATCAATGGAAAAAGAGATCTGGGGCATCTCTGCTGAAAGCACCCCTTCTCCTGAAGGATCTCTGGCACCAGCCAGGATAACTGGATAACTTAGCACAGGGCAATCTTCAATGAGCAGAAGTGATCAAGATGTACCTGCCTGTAAAATAGAACAATAGACCAGGTAATTCAACTGAGGTCTTTAAACCCAAATGATGACTTAGACCACTGGGACCTGAGACCTAGTAGAACAGCAACATCACTGGTTGAAATCCCACACCTCTTGTAAATCACCCTTTTCCAAAATGATACTTCTACAGATAATTACTTATAGAAGTACAGATCACAGGATTCATTCTACCCAAGGGATGTCTTACATTTTTAAAAGATTCAGTCTTTGAAAAAGCTAGACTGCTGAAATATGAAATAGAATTGGTGGAAGACCTGAGATATACTCTGAAGATGGCTATTAATTCTACACATCTAAATGACTTATAATAAACAAGTGCAAAGACTGGATTTAGACTGTAATGGGTATTAATCAGCAGATCCAACACATATGCTTGTCCAATTATGGAGCATGCTATTCCCTGAAAAGACATTAAAACATTATTGGGAAGATAAGATATAGAGCAATGAAATGTCTTTTACTGATCTAAGGGCCATTATTATCTTTGTGCTACTTCCATGCAGTATATTTTTCAAAGAGACCTATTTTTTAATAGATGGAGAAGATGGCCACAGTTTTAAACTTTGAGACAACTGTTCGACTCTGAACACTTAAACATTTGAGAAGGTATGATAACTAAGAAGGACTCTCTTTTAAGGAATTTCAAGGCTATCTGGGACAACAATTAGCTAATGTCCATAATTAATGGAAAAAGGTATTCAAGTACCAGATACACAAACTTTTGCCAAGGTGCTTTTTTTTTTAAACTAAAAACTGGATCCTACATTTCAGAAAAACCTCTGCTTTGTAGAATATTCCTACAAGCCCCTGCTTCTCCACTCAATCTGAGAATAACTCATAATATGAATAAAATAAAGTGGATCCAAAATTGTATATGACTTTTGCTACACTGAAAAAATACCTCTGAACTGCTATTTCAGTTGTATCTTATTTATATTTTTGTGATTTGAAATTCTGGTCAATGGATTTCTATTTTGCCAATCACAGCTGATTAATTTTACCTCAACTGTCATAAGGAAATGACCTATTTCCTATTTTTTCCTATGTTTAATATGAAGATTCAGATACATTTCTTACTCATGAAGGCTTTTTCCTGAAGCAATCACCACATTCAATACTGAACCCTTTTGTGGGCCCTTTTCCTTTTTGTTTTCAGATGTTCTTTGGTAACTAACTCTTTCCTCTTTAATCCTTATTCTTCCCTTTCTCCTTTCCATTCTCACATTTTAGGCTTTTTTGCAATTCCCTCTTTATTAGCTTTTTGCTTTACTAGCTTTTTGCTTCTCTCTGCAATTTTAGTTCCAACTTTAGTTTCCTTTTCTTTCTCTCTCATTCCTTGGATAAAAGTCCCCATTCTTCTCATCCATTCTTTCCTTGTGCTCTAGCTCCATTACCTGATTGTTTATTAGACTTAGCAGTCACTCTATACTCACCACCAATCAACAGAGGTAACGTGACTTAGTGGAAAGTGTACTGCTGCCCTTGGAGCCAGAAGTACTGGGTTTAAATTCTACTTCTGACATTGCTTAGCTATGAGACTATAGACAATACGGGGATAATAATACTTCTAACTCTACACTTCCTACATAAGGTGGACGTGAGGAAAATACTTTGCAAATCTGAAAAGTGCCAGAGAGTGGGAGCTGTGAGAGCTGCATTATGATTTTCAGAGTATCCAGTTTACTTCTCAAGAAAAGGAAAAAAAAAAGACCCTCCAATGATCTGCTTTCAAATTAGCAAAGCCATGTAAAAGAGGTCAGATAACTCATTTGCAGCACAGGGTATTAGGAGGTATGGAGTATTAAACTTTCATCAGGCCTTGGAAAACAAATTTCACCTGTGGGATTGAACAAGTCCTTCTGACCTGATTTCTCAAACACAAAGATGAGGATATCTGATGAGAAACGTACTTCTGGTATTTACAGTCATGAAGAAAAATCCTCAGCCCGCTAGGGAGATCAGTCAACATGCCATTTCTGTTTAACAGAAAAAGAGGCTCAGAAAGTTGTGACCTGCCTCAGGGTGGGCAGCAAGGCAGCAGCAGCAAAGCCAACTTTGAAATTCCAGTTCTGCATCTACTCTGTTGTAGTCTACCAGATAGGGACAGCCTCCTAACATGGGGGACCACTATTATTGGGGTATTTTCAAGCTGGGAAAAACCAAGGTCCCTGCATCTATTATCTCTTACATTTGGAAAAAGAGCTTTAGAATAGAGCATTTAAAAAAAAAAAAAAGATAGGCTTGCCCTAGAGCTGTTGGTCAAATACCTAGAAGTTTGTTTGAAATTTTTGTAAAACAGAATCCCACCCAACTGTGCCTGCTGATTCCACTGTGGGTGGGCTGCTTCAGCTTATTCTTTGAGTCTCATTTAACTGGAGACTGAGTTCAAGCACTTTACAATTCATGCTATGTAACAGGAATCATGTCCATTTTCCACCCCTCCCCCTTGATTTCAGCTCAAGAAGACACCACTATGGAAATCAGCGTTTTCATAAAGATACATTTTTGGTTTTGGGAGAGGGAAGGGTTCCAATACAACATATTAATTTTGAACAATTTTAGTTTAGCAATAATTCTCGTATAACTGATGCACACACCAGGACAAAGCTATTTACAGCTTTAAGAATGCAGCTCTGGTCCTAAATGGAATGGATTGGGGTAAGAGTGACAGCAGAGACCTGAAGTGAATTAGTCCTCCTGACCCACCTGAATCTTTGTGCCTGATGATGAACTGGCCCTCCAAATCGTCTAGCTGGTGAGTGATACAGCTGAGAGAGCAGTGCCACATTTTTATTCTGGTTAGGGTTGGCTGCAAACTTCACTGTTATGGGTTCGGAAGAACCTGGGGGTTTATGGCCATTGAAACTTGTAATTGCCTCTTCTGCTTCTGATCTTTTGTCAAACCGGATAAATGCAACCCCTCTGGACAAACCTTTTTAACAAATCAATAAAAATCAGCAGTTAGGGAAAAATGCATGCACTTTTGAAATTGAAAAACAAAAGTCAAACTCTTCCACAGCCTAACTCAATTTATATTGATAATTCTGTAGATAGGATACATTAACAATAGACCTAAATATGAAAACAAATTAACTCACTTTTCTCAAGTAACTCGCCAAATGACTATTCACTTTAATAACAGAAAACTGAATGTTGCCATTCAGCCTAAATGACTACACTAAAGTCTAGGAAGTACTGTGCCAAATCACATTTTTAGGAACAATAAATATTCTAAAATAATTGACAAAATGTCTCATTCAATTCAAAAGCAATATGAAAAAGGATATGCTAAGATAAACCTTCTTGTTGCTGCCAAGACAAAGCCCACAAGCTGCTATTATGCCTAAGGGCTATCTTATAGCAATTTTAAATTAAAATGTTTAATACATATTGGTGTATACTCATAAAAATGAACACATGCTTAAATCAATACCCAATGACAGCAGCTGGGAATTAAAAGAAATGTGTTTATACCTGTAGGTATGCTTTGTAGATGGTATAAATTAAGTCAAGGTATTTCCCTCTCCCCACCCAAAACAAAAAACCAAATTATATAAGCAAGAACAATATAGCATTCTGGACACAAACCCCTTGCTTCTTGTTACCTGAAAAGGGACCTAGAGGGAAGAAGGGCTTGATGAACACTA
Organism: Phalanger gymnotis; assembly: GCA_028646595.1. Lineage (NCBI taxonomy): Eukaryota > Metazoa > Chordata > Mammalia > Diprotodontia > Phalangeridae > Phalanger > Phalanger gymnotis. Next base: position 43,808,096 of record CM053622.1, on the reverse strand, counting down.
CCTGGACCTCACAGTACTACTATTTTTGTCTCCCCAGTTTAGGGTCCTCAGCAACTAAAACAGGTTACCACTACCTTTAGTTAAGCTGTAACGTGGAGCCACTTCCAAATCACAACTTCATTCTCTGCTTTTGAATATACATTTCCACTAACCATCACTCTAATACTTCCTATTCACTGTCAGAAACAGAGAACATTGTCCCTTGAGAACTAAACATGGAATCTGTTCTCTCTTTGGCTTTTCGTCCTATGTCATCTCCACTAAGATCAAGTCCAGATGAATTCTGCAGAGAAGCTCCCTCTCTCTAGATGAAAAACAGTAGTGCTGGAGAAAACAGACACAAGGCCCACTTGCTCAGCAGAAGTACCAAGTTCATCCCTGCTACGGCAAGGCCAGAGAAAAGTTCCTGCTAATACAAACACACAGCTGAGATGTTTCAAAGCTACAGTTATTGAACCAAGTCCATGCTCTTCTGGAAGCCAAACTCTATCACTCCTAGTAAGGAATACTAGCAGAGCAAGTGAAATTGACATCATTCAATACAGTTACACCTTATTTATCAGGCATCCCTGGGAAACCAGAAATTCTGTATTTGTGAATTTTCCAGATAACTAAACTTCAATCACTTAAGTTCAAAATTTTTTCGTATTAATCACTGTTGATGTAAGTCTTGAATCTATCACATAATTCTGTCTCTTTTTAACAACAGATAACCATTACTTTGATGATTGGAGTAGGAGACGTATACCTCTGCTCTCAGTGGCTACTGTTTAGGATGCTGAGATAGAACCACAGCTGTTACCAGGTGTCTGTAAGAGCTACAAGAAGATGGGTTACAACAGAAATGTCCTCAAGGCCTGCTGAAGACTAATATGGCTGTTTGTCCTCCCCACTCCCACCCCCACCCCTGAGCAAATGGTCCCAGATTGCTGTACCTGAGTTCTCATGCCTCTGTTTTAAAGCACTTTTGGCTGTCAATTCTACCTTTCATGCTGCTTTCATTGTGTGAATGGCAGCACTCTCTATTTCCCTCCCTGCCTCCCCCCGCCCACACACAAACATACCCATTTCTCACCTGCCATGGGCCAGGAAACTAGATCACCAATGTCATTAGAATTGCCATTGTAAGGGTAACCACTAAAATCCATGCCATCTGTTTGGTCAGTTATTCAATCTATGTTTATTGTGCCTTAGTTTATGCAAATCCACGAACATATCAAAGGATGCTACTTTGCCTTAGATTTCTCCAGGCTGGTAGTATTCCTAGACCACAACTCCTTGTCTCTAATCTGTCCCTAAAACTAGCCCAATCCACTCTACACTCAAGAATCATCACAGATATTTTCATACTCCTCCAAAGATCACCCACCAACCCTGTTCCTACTATTAAACAGTTTCTGAAACCTGGCCCTCCCTACAGTCTTCCAAGATTGATCAGAAAAGAGTTCTTAGCTTCCCCTTGCCTCACGCAGGCAGGACATGGAATTCAAGGAGTTAGGTGTCCTTGACTTCTACTCTCATGAGTTTATGGTCCACTCCTAAATGACCTTTAAATCACTTACAATCTATTCACAGTTTAAGATTTCTATTCCACCATCTACATGTCCTATACTTGGGTGTCAAAGACTCTATGTTCCTAAAGAGTAAGAACTAGATCTAGATAATACTTGACAGCACAATGCCAAGCTTAGCACTATGAAAACAGGTACTTAGGGATGTCTGATGATGATGGTGATGAAAGGACAGAGAAGAGTATTCTAAGTGAGGAAAATAGCAAACATAAAGACAATAATTTGGGTGTGTAAGAGAGTCAGATGAAACTGAGTAAAGAATCCAGGCAAAGGAATAATGTATTTAGTGAGAACTGGAGACAAGGTAAAAGAAAGTGAATAGGATTATTAAAACATAAGATTAGAGAGAGGAATTTGAATTTGATAGGGAAGTCCTGCAGGCATACTCTTGAACTGGGATTCTGGATGATTCTTAAGTGTAAGGTGGACTGGGGCAGTCTGAAAGAGAGATTACAGACAGACAAGAGGTTGTGTTCTATCATCAGCCCAGAGAGATCTGGAGGTCAGAGTCGCATCCTTTGATGAGAAATCAAGGGCATCTTCCTTTTAAAGTATGCTTGGTATGGTGGATAGCCTTAAACATAAATATGCTGAAGACCAAATGGAGCGACCCAAGCAATTAACTGTGAATTTAAATTAAAGTAACTCATAATTCTTGACTGTGTGCCCCTTGAGCATCCTCTCTCTACTTCAGTAGGCTTTCCCATCCCTTTGAAACTGAAAAGGCAGCAAAGAATAATAAGTCTTTTCCAGGGGATAACGTTGGGTCCAATTTGCCTGACACCAAATAGTGCTTAATTGGACACTATTTAATTATACTTATAATTTTCTTTTAAACAATCATATCTGCCAAAGAAGAAACAGCTTTCTTAGATTGGGGAATGGACAGGAATGAAAGACTCAGTTTCACCACAAGCATACTAGCCTAGTTATTAACTGTATACATGAAAAGAATAAGTCTACAAACCATGGGAGAATATTTAATAAGTCTTCAACCTAACTCCTACTGCCGGCCATCCCCTAAAAAGGATTCTAAAAGAGGAACATGAGTTAAGCAAAACAAATCCCTTCGCTGACCGCACACAAAAACATCCGTCTCATGCAGCACCTTAAATCTACTGTCTCTCTGTCAGGAGGGTAGAGTGTGTTTCATCAGTGGTTCTTTGGAATCATGGATAGTCGCTTTACTGACCATAATTCTTACACCTTTCGAAGCTGTCTTTACAGTATTGCTGCTACTATACAACTTGTTCCCCTAGTTTTGCTCATTTCATTCTTCATCAGTTTATAAAGACCTCAAAACTGTTGGTTTTTATAGATGGTAGAGTAAAAATTGTCCTTCTGGTTCTTACTTCACTCTATATTATTAGTTCATACAAGTCTATAATTTGAAACACCTATTTTCTCATTTCTTACAATAGTATTCCATCATATTCACATACCACATGCTAGAAATATTTTTATACATATAGGCCCTTTACTTTTGATTTCTTTGATCTCTATGATCTACTTTGATCTCTTTGATCTACTCAATAGAGTACAGGTCTGTCAGTGGTATAGCTGGGTCAAAGAGCATATACTGTTTATCAACTTTTTGAATATAATTCCAAACTGTTTTCCAGAATGGTTGAACTCCATCAGAGGTCCACTAATGAAAGATCAAGGGACCTGTTTTCCCACAGCAACCCCTCCCCATATCATTTTTTTTTGTCATCTTTGCCAATCTGACAGGTAAAAAGTAGAATCTCAAAGTGCTTTAATTTGCATTTCTCTAATTACTAAGTGATTTGGAGCATTTTTTCATATAGCTATTGATAGCCTGGGTTTGTTCCCAGAAAAACTGCCTATTCGTATCCTTAGAGTAGAGCAATTATCAACTGGGGAATGGCTCTTATTCTTATAAATTTGAATCAGATTCCTTATATATATCTTGGAAATAAGACCCTTGGCAGAAAAACTTGCTGCATATTTGTAAGGTTTTTTTTCTTTTCTCTTTTTTTCAATGGGATGGAGGTAAGGGAGAGAAAAGAGGTTTATTTAAAAAACAACACACGTGTGTTGGAGGATGCTACAGATATGGAATGTTCTATAAATGTGGCATCTTTTATGCACTTTCAGATGAGGTCACTGCTTTATCAGGATTACTTAGTAACAAGACATCTCTGCTGGAGTAGAAATAATCTGAAAATGTGCATAATATAAAAACAAAATATATCAACAAAACTTTTATTTAAAAAAAGGAACATGGGATCAAATTTTAAGTGATCCCATGGAAGATTTTTCATATAGCCAATCAAAGAGAATGCTCTCTCACCATGGTACAAATTAGACTTCTTTTGAAACTAAGTCTCAATACATGAAATGGTTACTTTCCCCAGAAAATATTTCCAAACTTCCCTAGTCAGAAAATTCATTTCTCCATAGAATATCAAAAGTACAAAAGAGGGCAGCCATGGGATACTTACCTTTGCTGGAAATTTTTCTCATTAGATTTGTGATTATTTAAGCAGAAGTGAAAACTATTCAAATATTCAAAATCATCTCACAAACCAACATCAATTGCATGAGAACTCTTCTAACTTAGAAAACTCTGTAACAACTACTAAGTTAAAGCCAATACCACTAGTGTTTCCCAGAAAAAATATTAGGGAATAAGCTCATTCTCTAGGAAAAATATTAGGGAACAAGTCTTTCAAAACAAAAGGATTGTTACAAATACATATATAACTTTTCACCTATTTGTATTGTTTGAAATAACATTACAAATGATGATTGTACTAGGTTTTCTTGAAAATTTGGAAGAGATTTAACTCAAAATGAAAAAAATTTCTAGAAAGATAAATTTTATGTTATTTCTTTGCTTGACTAGAGATAAATCTACCCATAAGAGAGCATTATTTTAGAATTAAAAGTACCAAACAGCATGAACTTGAAAATTACATGTTACAAACATCACTATAAAACAAAGGACTCTATTGTAAAAATCCCCTCAGTTCTGGCTTTTAGGAGTTTTCAAGATAATTTTCCAAAATATATATCTTTTAATACTAAGAAGCATTTCATACAAAAGTACAAAAGACAAAACTTTAGTTTTCAACTGAAATATTTTTAAACATTTTCCTCCATCACCCTTCATCCTCACTTAACTTATAGTGCAGAATCAACCATCCCTCCATATAAGAGGCCCTGCAGAGTGTCACCTGCAACAAGGCCCTACCAACAAGAAGCAGGTACCTGGGGACAACCAGCCAAGCCCAATCTCCCCTCCAACCATAATCTTCTTCAGTAATACAAGAGGTAAAGCAAGTTCAGAAATGACTTATTCTACTTTGCCCTCCACCTCTTAAATTTTTATGCACATGGCTGTTTCCTTTAAAAAAAGAAATAATTAAAGTGGGGAAAAAAATGGGAGAAAAGGAAGAAGAAACAGAACAGAGAATGGTAGGCATTAATGATGCCTTCTGGTACCATGGCATGGCTACTATTCATCAGAACTTCCTTCTTATCTTCCCCCTTTTCCTTCTATTATTCCAATTGAACTTTTTCCTTTCCTACTATCTCTTTGATCCACCTTACAGTGTCTTTTAAAAAAATGTTAGCTCCTAACCCCAGACAGAAATGAAAAATGTTTTATGTGCTACCTTGCTAGTCTTCACTGCCTTTACTCACCTGAAGTAACCAGAGGGGTTAAAAGGCGGCTTTGGACCTTATCATTCTACCAAAACTACTCTCTTGAAAGTTACCAGTGATCTCTTAGTTGTCATATCCAATGGCCTTTTCTTAATTCTCATTCTTCTCAAACTCTCTGCATAGTCTTTTGACACTGTGAATCATTCTCTCCTCAATATTTTCTTGTCCCTAGGTTTTTGAGACACCACTCTCTCCTAGTTCTCCTACCTATCTGACCACTCTTCTGTCTTCTTTGCTGGATCTTCCTCTAGTTCATTCCCTTTAACCATAGGTGTCCCTCAGGTTTCTGTCCTAGGCCACCTTCTGTTTTCTTCCAATCTGACTTCCCTTGGCAATCTCATGAGCTTCCGTGGATTTAATTACCTATGCTGATGATTCTCAAATGGACCAGTTGTGCCCAATCTCTCTGTTAACATCCAATCTCAAATCACCATCTGCCTTTCAGACATGTTGAGCTGGATATCCAGCAGACATCTTAAACTTAATATGTCCAAAACTCATTATCTTTCCCCCTAAAATTCCCCTTCCCCTGCCACCTTCCTTAGTACTAGTGAGGGCAACACCATCCTCCCAGTCTCCCAGGCTCACAACCTAGGATGGACCCCTCACTACATCTCCCCCTTCCTCCTCCCATATCCAATCTTTTGCCAAGTCCTGCCAATTTCACCTCTGCAACATCTCTTGAGTGTTTCCCCTTTTTTCCTCTGACCCTGATACCATCTTGGTGCAGGCCTTCATCATCTTATGCTTGGACCACTGTGGCTTCCTATTGCTTCCAGGATCAAATACAAAACACTCTGTTTGGCATTCAAAGCCTTTCCAGTACTTTCCCTACCTTTCCAGTCTTCTTACACCTTACTCCCTAAACCATACTCTTTGATCCAGTGACACTGGCCTTCTGGCTGTTCTAAGAACAAGACTCTCCATCTCTCAGCTCTGGGTATTTTCTCTGGCTGTCCCCCATGCCTGCAAACACTGTCCCTCTTCCACCCTGCCTACTGACTTGCCTGGCTTCCTTTAAGTCCCGACTAAAATCCCACCTTCTACAGGAAGCCTTCCCCAATCCCTCTAAATTCTAGTGCCTTTCCTCTGTTAATTCTTTCCTACATATACTGAATATAGCTTGGTTTGTATATATTTATTTGCATGTTGTCTCCCCAATTAGAGTGTAAACTCCTTAAGAGCAGGGACTGTCTTTTGCCTCTTTTTGTATTCCCAACACTTACTTAGCACAGTGCCTAGCACATAGCACATAGGTGCTTAATAAATGTTCATTGATTGATTGTATGACAAGTTAACAATGACTAAGGGAAGAATTTTGAGGTTCTTATAAGAAGATTAAAGTGCAAATGTAATTCTCTAGTCAAGGCTTGGTAGTTCAGGAGAAAATTCTTGATGGTACACTCCTAAAAAGGTGTCCAGATCAGTTTTGGGTAGATGTCAAATGTGTACTCTCAGATTTCCACTTTGTTCAGGGAAGTAACATGACAACAAAGCCTGACCATTTGGCTACTCAAATGTATTTCCATACCATTTCACAGGTTTTAGTAAACATCTAAAATCTTTACTTCAAAACAAGAGCTTAGCAAGGGCTGTTTCTTAACTCTGCTACCCTCTGTGGTCTGATTATTCCACAAGTTTGTTGCTGTCTGCCTTAAAGATTCACCCACTTGACAACTCTCAGGATAGACTAAAAAAAATAGTTTTCACTATTTTTATAGTATATATGGGGTTTAGTCAAAAGAAAGGTAAAAAGTATGCTTACTGATAAAGGTATGCAAAAATCTTCTCAATTCAATTCCAATCATTCCCACTGGAATCATCTGCCAAAAATCTCACTTTCACATCTGCCAGTATCATCTGCTCCCACTGAATTCAGATTCTTTTAGCTACCACAGAGGCACACTATAACAAGCACAGTGTGAATTACAAATCCTTCCTTTATTCATTGGTGATTTGAAAGCGAGGCTCAATGATTAGGCAGGTAGATTTGCCGATGGAATTATCTAGCTTTGATCTTTGATTTTCAAAACTTGAATTTTAGAAAATTTAAAATTTCAGATTAAAACACTTTGGTGGGGGCAGCTGGGTGGCACAGCGAGTAGAGCATCAGTCCTGGAGTCAGGAGGACCTGAGTTCAAATCCGGCCTTGGACACTTGACACAATTACTAGCTGTGTGACCTTGTGCAAGTCACTTAACCCCAAATGCCATGTCTTCCCCCCTCCAAAAAAAAATAACACTTTGGTGGAGACAGGCACTCAGTAGAAAAGTCCTAGAAGGGCAAGGAAAGACACTCTTACAAAAAGAGGCAGCAATGGAGCTTCTCAATTATGATAGCAATAATTATACATGACAAGAAAAGAGATTCTAAACCTGCTCCTTTTAACTGTAGGCTATTTGCTTTCTCCAAAATCAAAGTTATACACACCTCCCCTCACCTCCACATACACTCTTCAATCCAATGACACTGGCCTCCTCCTTGGCTGTTCTCCAAAGACCATTCATCTCTTGACTCTGGGCATTTTCACTAGCTGTCCCCCATTACCTGGAATGTTCTACCTCCTCATCAAAGCCCCAGCTGAAATCCCATTTTCAACAGGAATCCTTTCCCAATCCCCCTTAAGGCCACTGTCTTCCCTCTGTTGATTATTTCCTATTTATTCTGTCTATAGCTTGTCTGTACATGGTGGTTGTTAGCCTGTAGTCTCCTCCATTACACTGTGAGTTCCTAAAGGCTAAGGAGTGTCTTTTGCTTTTCTTTGTATCCCCAACACTTTGCTGGTTGACTAAACGCATTAGAATAACAGAGACCTAATCAAATAGGTCATTCTCTTTCTAAGCAGTTCCAGGACAGACATTGGATGGCCTAGCCCCACTTTCCTATATGGATTTGATAGGGGAAGTTCATGAGGTTTCTTCTCACTTTCAACATCGGATGGCACTATAAAGCTGAGGCTCCCATTCTTTTCACTTCCTTCTCTAGCCTCATGTGTTTAAGAAGTCTTAAACCTAGGCAACATCACCCAATTATTTAACTGCTCACCCTACAGAAGAATTAGACATTCAAATCATATTGAAATTATCTATATATCCCTGAAAAACCTGCTAGCTTCCAGGAAAAACATCAGCCAACAAAATCCTTAGCAAGCACAGGTTTAGGTACCTTATGTTGCCTGGCATACCTGTTGTCTGATCCACAAGTACACGGGAGTTGATGATACGTCCAAATCGTGAAAACATGTCCTCCACATCTTTCTGTGTCATTGTCCTTGGGAGTCCACTAATATACAAATTGGCATCTTTGATAACTTCTGAGCTTGGCCGAGCATAGGATACCTTTAAAACAAAATTATTCTCTTTTATTATGGCAGATACATTTATAAATCATTGAATTAATGAATACCTGGTAGTCAATTTTCCAGATTTAAATAAAACAGCAACCTTACACAAGGTATTTAATTAACAACTGATAAAATCTTCAGGTGCGAAATGATTTGGTTGAGAAATGACCTTGTTAACATGTATCTCCTTAAAAGTACAAAAATAAAGTGAACTCCTGTCACCAGGAGCTGACAATATCTCACAATCAGATACACGAACATTTCGTTCAGCTTCCTGAAGCATGGTACAAAGGTACAGCAGAATACCCGGATTTGCTGCCCAACATAAGTGAGTGCATGGTGTACATGTAGCTATTTATCAGGTAAAACTGTAACCATTTAATATCCCAATCATTTGTGTAAAGCAAATGCCACCACATGCTTTTTAAAGGCTGAGGAAGTGCCTAACCATGGTTCTTTCTCTAAGGCACTGTTCTCCTTGGAAGGAAAGAGCAGAATATTTTTATCCAGCATTTCTATGTATATCCATGCTCAGGATGGGACTGGGTTGTGAAGAGAGAGGAGAGCAAGGAGTAAGTCCCTAAGAATGGACAACAGAGGCAAAACGAGTTTGACTTGCCACAATTAGGGGCATTCTAATCCTCCTCTCTTCACCTTCCTTTCATCCCCTCTGTCAGCTGCCTGGACTCTTTCCAGGCCAGCTAAACAATGGGGCTACTTGACTGCTCACACAGCTTGGATAGGAGGGGAGATACCAACTATAACTCTGGATATCATGAAGGACCACCAGGCCATCTGTCCTAGCTCTATGCCTTCCAGATCCCTGGCACTGTCAGCCGATATACTAATACAACCCAGGGTCACCTAGGCATTGTCATCTGCCTGCTGCTGTACCCTTAGAACTCTAGGGGCTTTCTATGCAACCTACAGCTAAAGTTTCTTTTATATGTTGTCTCCCACAATTAGAATGTGAGCTCCTTGAGGGCAGGGGTTGTCTTGCTTTTTAAAAATTTGTATTCCCAACACTTACTTAGTACATGTTTAATACATAGTAGGCCCTTAAAAATCAATTAATTTCCTTCTTTTTTTCTTTCCTTCCACTAGTCAAAAGTAACTGCTTTCTACAACCCAAAGAGCTATGGGTACTACCCAAAACTTCTGCTAGGGGTGAAAGAGCCAGTAGCTAACTTTGCAGACAGCTTGCATGCACAAATAGCTAGGGATTAGAGAACGAGAAGACAGCTGATGAAAGATGGCCTCTTCCTCAACAAATGCTTTCCCAGGTACTTCTAAGAAAGGTCTACTATGGAGATACAAAGAGGCCAGGCACTCTTATTATAATAGCATTTATTGATACACATCACTGCTCACATGCAAAAGCTCAAACAGGGCAACTAGACTTCATCTCAAAAGTATAATTTCAAGCCCTATGTCCCAGGTACCAGTTCTTAATATATAAAGCAGACTGTTCCACAGACTTCCTCTTCCCTGTGTCGAGGACCCTTGCCACGGATCTGCACCAGCACTGCTAAGCAGCCACCACCACACAACACACACTGCTACTATGACCTGCCAAGAGCTGTTGTCTGGGCCGGAGTGGATAAAGCAATGACTCTCTATATGTTATATAAACTCATAAGAGACACTGAAGGTTATCAAGTAAGAGACAATCCGCCCCCCTTTAAGTATCTTACAACAACAAATGAGATAAGCCACAGAGACAGCAGCAATATAAATAATAGAGACAGAGTACAAAGTGAAGGGAAATACTAATCTGTAAAATCTGTAATTGGAATTAAAAAGCAACTTATCAAGAAGTATGAAAATAAATGTTGAGCAAGTGTTAAGGCATGACCAAAGGTAAAAGAAGGAAAGGCTGCCTATAGGAGGGGAGTTTTAAAAGCACAGTATGGTAGAAATACCATAAAACTTGGAGTCGAAAGACCTGGAATCTAATCCTCCTATCTTCCCTTTCCTAGGCCTCAGTTTTTCCACAGTAACATAAGGGAGTTGGGCTAGAGGATTTCTAAAATAATGTGTTGCTTTGACATTAATAGGATTCTGAGTTGCAAAAAGGTTATGGACTTTAAAGAGGATAGCAGAAGTAAAGGCATAGAGACGGGAACTAGTAAGTTCTGTACAGGGGCCAACATTCAGGGCTCTGGTAGAAAATAATGAGAGATAAGGCTAGAGGCTACGACAGGACTAGTTAAGAATCCCAGAATCTCAGAGCTGGAAGGAGTTCATCTATTCTAACCTGTAGTCTTGATAGGAATCATAATCGACAAATTGGTCATTTAACCTCTATTCGAATAAGCCCTGGTGAGGAGCAAATCATTACCCTCAAAAGCAGCCCAGGCTATTTTTGGGAGAGCTCTATTGGTAAGATATTTTCCTTGGAATGGGAAAGCATTATTAAGTTCTTATTATATACCAGACCTCATGCTAAGCTCTGGAAATACAAATAGAAAAATCATGATAGCTGCTACTCACATTCTAATGGGGGACACAACATATAAAGAAGGCTTCATGTTTATGTTCAATTCCTGGAAGATGGAAAGGCCAGGTGGTATTCTGGCAGGGAAAGTAAAAGGACAGGTGGCAAGGCCTAGAGTGTTCTGGGAAGTAACTGAAGGACAGACAGCTGGTCTCCTACCAAGAGGCTAGTGGGTTAGTGTTAAGAGTTAAGTGGGGCTCTAGGATATTTCCAACAGAGATAGCGATCTAGGGCTCAGAATTCAGATGGCAATGGACTTCCCGTGTTCAAAGAAAATGGGGCCAGTGGGGCAATGAAGATTGGTTAGAGAAGGGGAAAGTCCCTGGCTCCTGTTGGGTAATTGCTGATTGATCTGACTATCTTTCTGCTATCTGTTGGTGGGGAGGAGAAGGAAAGTCCCTACTCTTCACTGTGATGCTAGTACAGGTTCCATGTTATCCTCCTTTAATCAAAACTTAAATATGACACACAGAAAAACTGACTAAATGTTTCTTGATGACTTCCACCTATTGCTCATAGTCCTGGTCCTGGGGGCAGTCAGTATAAGTCTAATCCCTCTTCCATGTGACAGCCCTTGAAATACCTGGACAGTTATCATGGACAGTTTTCACTGGACAGTTCTCCTGGACCTCAAATCCTTCTCTTCCCTTCAATGGAAAACAATTCCCACTCCTTTAACTAATCCTCATATCACATAAACTTGAGGGCCTTTACTATCATAATAGCTCTTCACTGAAGACTCTCCAGCTTATCAGCTTTCCTAAAATATAGCTTTTAAACTTGAAGACAATATTTTAGATGTGGCCTGATCAGACCAGGGTACAACATGACTTTCACCTTTCTAGTCCTGGCCACTGCTTCTCTGTTGAAGGGCAAGAGTATAATAGCTTTCTTTGCTTCCAGTTTATACTGCTGACACATACTGGGCTTGCAAAGCACTAAAACCCCCAGACCTTTTTCAGATAAACTTCTATCTAGCCATGTTTCCTCCATCACGGATTTGTGAAGTCGATTTTTTGAACCCAAGTGTTAGCTCTATATACTAAATTTCATTTCACTAGATTCAGCTCAATGTTGTAGTCTGTAGAAGTCTGTCTGAAATCTATAATCCCACGTCTTAGTTTCATGAAATATGAAAATTGGATAAGCATGCCAACTATGCTTTTGATCAAATCGCTGAAAATAATGTTAAGTGGCATAGTTCTTTGAGCTACTCTATTAAAGACTTCCTTCTAAGTGACACCAAACCATTTAAGATGATGCCCTCTTGGGTCTGGTCATTCTACCCTGTACATATCTACCTAAATGTACAATAGTCTAGTCAACATCTATCTTTTCCTCAAGAACAGCATGAAACCTTTTATCAAATACCTGGCTAAAATCTAAGTAAACTGTATTTACAGCATTCCTCTAATCTATCCATCTAATAATTCAGTCAAAAAAGAAAATGAGATTAGTCTAGGATAACCTGTTATTGATGAAGCTATGCTACCTCCATATGATCGCCACTTCTTTTTCTATGTATTCACTAAGCATAAGGATAGGAACTAGACTTCTGATTTCACTGGCATAGGGAATTCCAGGTAAGAAAACTCCTACTAGCAAAGCAAGATCAATATCATCTTCTGTGTAAATTATAATCTTAGAGAGTTGCCTGGGGCACAGAAAAGTTAAGTGATCTCTCCTTGGTCCAGTAAGTGTCAAAAGCTGAACTTGAACCAGGTTGTCCTTGCTTCAAGGCTAGCTCTCCATCTACAAAATGCTAACCATCTTTTTTTTTTTGGACGGGGGAAGGCAAGGCAATTGGGGTTAAGTGACTTGCACAAGGTCACACAGCTAGTGTGTCAAGTGTCTGAGGCCAGACTTGAACTCAGGTCTTCCTGACTCCAGGGCCGGTGCTCTACTCACTATTCCATCTAGCTGCCCTGCACTAACCATCTTTTAACAATATTTTCTAGAACTCTGCTATGAATTGCAATGTGCAGATTCTATTACCTTTTCTTTTTTGAAAACAAAGGTATTTGCTCTTCTTCTATCTTCCAGTGCCTTCTCAATCCTACCCAGTCTTTCAAAAATCACTGACTCAGCAACCACATCTGCCAGTTCTTTCAAACCAAAGATACAGTTCACCTGGCCTGATGACCTGAACTCATCAAGGGCAGTTGCTGCCCTCCTGTCATCTGCTTACTTATATTGGGTATCAACTCAATGATGGCCATCTTTATTCTTTCTTTTCAGTCCAAAGATTTTAGGCAGGGAAAACAGTTGAACAGCATTGCTTTCTCTCCACAAGTTACTGTTGTCTCATCTATCCCAAGCATTAATCTTATGCATTGTTTGACCCTCCATTTTCTTTACTAGATTCAACTCACTATGAGCTTTCCAACTCTTGACACTATTGTTACAGGATGATGCCAAAGATTTGTATTCATCCTCTATTATCTTTCCTTGCTTCTGCCTTCCATACGCATTTTTTAAAAATTTAAATTGATTGGTAAGGTTAAATGTCCACATTGGTCTCTAGACAATACCTAGCTTTCCTCCTCATCAAAATTTCTTCATGGTCTTTCAAATCTGGCTTGTCAGCTTCTTATCTCTCCTGGGCTGACTTCCCCACAGAATTTTAGTACATGGCATCCTATCTATACTTTCTCTGAACTGTGAAAAATTGATTATTCTAAAGAGTAGGATGAATTCACTTTATCCCCGGCTTTCCTTTCTTTATCACAAATTTGAAAATGATCTGGTCCCATTCCTTCAAAGTCCCCATTATCTCCATCCCAAGAACCATTTCTTTCTTGATGGTGCGAATCAAATACAAAATAGAAGTTTCCCTTGTTGGTTCCTCTATCTCTTGAAGAATGAAATAATAGTTTAAAAAAGTCAACAAATTATTAGCCTCTTCACTTGTAGCTGAGAGCTCCAGCAGATTTTCAAACAAATGGAGTTCCTCATCACTACTATATTATGCTTTGTGACACACTTGTGATGTTTCCCAAAATACTCACTTAGTTCATCGTTCTGTCAAGGTAGTCTATAGTATAACTGCCTCTTTTTTTATATGGGGATATCTTTCTTACATGGGGATTCTGGATCCTGTGAACTTCTGAGGGTCTCTGCTGTTATTCTTTCAACACAACAGCTGCTCTCTAGATATCTAGTTGGGCAGATATACATGGGCATCATTCTCCCTCCCTTTCTTTTTTCAGCTTAAGATCCTTTTAATTAGATTTGCAAGACACAAATACACAAGAGGCAAATACACTTGCCCAAATTAGGTGCATTCCATTGCTGTTTAAGGCATACTCCAGAAATCCAAATCCTATTCTCAGATACCATCTTAACTTGTTTTTCACTTCCCAAATCTCTCTCTTTCTTCTGATGTCCTTGCCTTCAATTGACTACCTATATCCCTAAGATCTTCAGTTTCTTGCCTGAGACTTTGTAATCTTTATCAATGTTTTCTAGGTTCTTTCTTGCAAAATTATTTGTGCCCATGTGAATCACTAGAAATCATGTGATTTGACAAGTCCTGGGAAGTTCTCAGCCATGTCCTAGATGTCCGAGGGATGGTGCAGCACTTGCTACTATTGTTGTCGGGCAGATAAAGAGCAGTTTCAGAGCCTCCTCAGCAGGAGTCATCAACCACCACTATTCATCTCTTCTTAGTCTCACTCTTATTATACCAAACAATCTCTTATCTCACAACTGGGAATCCCTAGCATCATTCATTAGAATGTAAACAGTAGCAGCTTCCTCTTAAGTGTGTCCAGTGTCTTCCACCCTCCAAATTCCTAATAGATTAAGATTCCCCTCTGACCCTTCAAATCTTTTTCTTCTTCATTTTCACATTCAAGCATTTCTTTATTGTTGTTTCTGTTTTTAAGTCATTCTCCCAGATAACCTCAAAACTGGTTATTACCACTTTACCTTTTCTTCTAGGAGAGAGACCAGTCTGTACTTTAAGCACAGCAATCACTTGGATATGTAAGATATACAAACACTGCACACTCTATGAAAGCCCCTGAAAAATCCTCCATACTTGCTGGATGACATGCTCAGTTGTTAGCCATTCTTGCTAGTAGCTCCTGGAAGAGCTGTTATGTAAAAGTATACATACTTTTAGCTCTGAAATTGTCATTCTCCTCATCTCCTAAGAACATTCTTATTACCACGATGGCCACACCCAACATCTTTTCCCTTCTTTTACCAAGCTCTGACCAGTTTTGATATTTATTAAGCACCTACTATATGCCAGGCACTGTGCAAAATACTGGAGTTACAAAAAGAAAAAGAAAAATACTCTGGACCCTCAAGGAGCTTATAATCTAATGAGGGAAGAAAATACCCAGAAAGAAGCTGAGTGGCAGGGGCAGGAGAGAGTGAGGAAGGGGGCCATGCTGCAGCAGATGTTAGACTTGAAACCAAGAAGAACAACTTGTGTCAAATGAAGAGATGGATGGCATTTTAAGCCCTCTATAAAGAGACTATGGGAGGAGCTTTTCACTCTACCCTCCAGGCCTCCAATCAGAGACACAGAAGCATCTGAAGGTACTAATGAGGTATGTCTAGCAGAGCTGAAGCAATTCCTATGATGATGATGAGTCTCCTGGTGATAAGTTTTTCCTGGGCAAGACATAGTGAAGATGATAGATCTGAAACTAATCAGAACAGCTGGTGGCAAATGAAGAGATGGCTTCTTCTTGATTCTTCTTGATTGAATGAATAACCTTTTGTTTCCTCTTCAAATGTGTCTCCTTCTGCTTCTCTTCATTTAGCTCCTCCTCTACTTTATCAGATCCTTCCGCGTGAGTCCTTCTCAAATCTTTCTTCAGTTGCAGTCCTTCTTCCTAAAGTTTCCCTTCCATAAAGGTGTAAATCAATGAAATAAAGACTATAAAGTGCTAGATAGGAGAGTCACTCCTCTCCTAGTTCTATTCTTGACTCTCCAGACTTCTCCACCATGTCTCAGTAGGGGAAACTTTCTCCCTCCTGCTCTTCAGGTCCCTTTTATGCATTCTCCATTAGAGTGTAAGCTCCTTGAGGGCAGGGACTAGCTTTTTTGTGTGTGTTTGTATTTGTATTCTTGGTACTTAGCACAGTGCCTGGTACGCAGTAAGTGTTTAATAAATATTTGCTGACTTCATCTAACTCTTAGAGGCAAATGACCAAGCCTTTGTCGGATGATTCAAACTTCCAGAGAAAGGCAAACAGGGGATAAGCTAGTAAGTTCTTTTTTGTAGACAGATCTTTTATTAAAATATTGCCTTGACTATCTGCTCCATCTGACCAGATGGGAAGGAGTGGGAGGAGGGATGTGCTTTTATTTAACTGCCACCACCTAACCAGTTTTTGATTTCACTCCAAACTAGGAATAGACGTAGAATTAAAAAAGCGGTCATCACATCCTCCACTGTCTTGGTGCCAGGTCTAGCTGTTATTTAGGGCTCAAGGGATAGGTGAGTAGGGTAGATAGGGATTCAGCAAAGAGCAATATCTAAAAGTTCTTCCAAAAGCCTAAGGGAGAGGGAATAAGGGAAGAGGCCTGAGCAAGAAGGAAAGAATAGAATAAAGAAGAATCAAGGTTCAGGGAATTAGTAATCCTCAATTATGTATCAAAAAAATTTCAGAGTAAAAGGAATAATTTATGTTTGGAATAAGCCACAGCAACATGAGAACATACATGTGGCGTCTACTAATAAACACGGGGCAATACTTTCTGCACAGGAATCTTGATGTGCAAAGCCAAAACAGACTGGCCTTATATGAAACAACAGGAAATAGGTACCCAAAAGATGCGAGACACATAAAAGGACCAGGCAACCACAACTGGCTACTGAACATACCAAGCAGTGCTATGTATAGAAAAAATCAATGAGGAAAATAAGTAACAACCACAATGGAACAGCGGCTTCCACTTCTCTAGCATTTCAAAGTTCCGAAAGCATTCTGGATTGAGAGCCAGTCTAGACTAGTTTAGTGAATAAAGGGGACTACTTTGGAGTCAAGAACTGGTTTCAAACACTGACCCCTGCCTCAGCTAGCTTTCTGACCTCACTTAACCCCTCAGTGTCTCCAGCAGCTCTCTAAGACTATAACTTACAGAAAAACCTTTAATCTGATTTTAATTTGCAAGGCATTTTTCCCACAAGGAGTAACCCCCACTGATGAAATCATAAGACTCCTCAAAAGAAAAGCTGAGATGCAGAGAGTGTAATGCTGAGAGAAAAACAGGAAAGGACTTATTAACTGAACATACCTCTAGGGACAGAAACGAAAAAAGACAAAGGGAAAAAATAAGGAAATACAAGGAATTAAAGTGGAAAGTGAAATCTCACCCTCAATATGGAATGGCACAAAAAAGGCCACATCTCAGCTCAAAAAAAAAAATAAGCTCTTTATATTATACTTTAATCTGTTTCCCAAAAAACATGTTTCCAAAAAATATAAAAACCATGGTTAGTCCCCTTTATCACAATCACCCAGGCCATTACCCTCCAGGAAGGACTGCAGCTAAGCCACCATGGAGAGATGGTTCTCCAGCTTAGCTTTAAGTGTCTCCAGAAAAGAAGATTGTACTATCTCTCTTTGTGAGTCATTCTAATGTTAGGGTCTTCCTGAAGAGTCTCCCTAGAACATAGTGATGGATAAACCCACAGAAACTATGACTACTCTACATCAATACCTTTGATAATTTCTAAGAAAAGGGACTTAATCAGTATGGACACTTACTCCACTGAGACAGATCAACTTTCCTCATTTCATAAGTGTGCTATGGCTAAAAAATCCATCACCCAGCAGCCACCTTTTTTGTAATGAGGCTCTGCACTCAGCTAACCAATCCTGAAGTGGCTGATGTACAGTACACCTCCAGGCCTCCAACCTGGTAGACTTACTAAAGCTAGGAGGTTGCTGGCTTTGAGAGCCTGGGTTTACATCACTTCATTCATTAAGCATTTATCAAGCCTAACACTGAAGGATGTCCAAACCAGTTAAAGTGTTAAGGGGCATACAATACTAAGACATTTATGGTCTGACTAGATACACATTACACATAGCAGGTGTCTGTTGAATGACTGATTAACTGAGTGTTAAAATGTGTACTAGTAATGTTAATAGGAATTCAGAAGTATGGATTGGAGAAACAGGAGAAGACAGAGCTTTAGTTGGACCTTAAAGGGATTAGTGTTTTAATATTGGAAGGGAAGGAGAAAGAGCAGTTTCTATCATGTCTTCAACTGTAAAGAAAAGGAGGTTAACTAGGTAATTTCTAAGGGCCCTTCTGACTAATTCTATGACTCCATGATCAAGATGGGTGTGTATATGTATATGTGTGTGAATGTATATCTTGTGTACATTTGTATATGTGGTGTGTATAATGCACGTGTGTGTGGTACATAGCATACACATATGTACATGGATGTGTCTACATGTGTATGTATTGTGTGGTGTGTACATGGAGTGTATATGCATGCATTGTGTGCATATGTGGTATATGTGTATGTGTGGCATGTGTATGTAATATTTTTATGTGTATGAATGTGTAAACACAGTGTGCACATCCATTTATCAGGGGGATATATGTATGTGCATAAATGTGTGTGAGGTATATGTGCATGCGTGTGGTTGGGGGGGGGTGTTGAAGGGAGTGGGAAGCATTTGGTAAAGAAGGGCCTCAGCAAAGGCACAGAGGAAGAAAAATGACCATGATACCTGTGGGTAAGAAAAAGGAACTGAGAGGAAAAGAAAGGAAGAGACATATGAAAACAATTTTAGGAAGATGAATGTGGCAGTAGTACAGCAGACAGCCTGGAGAAGGCAAGAGAACACAGGCAGAAAGATCCATTAGGAGGCTATTATAATAATCCCAAAGTGAAGGGATTAGAGTCTGAACTAGGGTGGTATCTCCCCCATCACTATACAGAGTAGAAGAAACAAATTCACAAGTGGGAATGGAGAGAGATAAAAAGGGCTTGATGACATACAAAATACACAGAGTGGTATTTGGTAAGAAAAATCATTTTGGAGGGAAGTTAATTCATTTGAATTCAGTTTTGGTCATTTTGGGATTGAGTTGATGGATGAAAGAATATCAAAATGGAAATATTTTGTTGACAGTTGAAAACAGAGGAAAGATATAAACTTGGGAATTATCTGCAGAGTGTTTAAGTCACGAGAATGAATGACCTCCTCAAGGGAGTGAATGAGGGAACAGGTCTGGAAAAAAAAGAGCTTTAAAGGGTCATCCTCTCATTTAGGGGTCAAGAACAAAAAGAGGCAGCAAAGGAAACAAAGAATTAGCCCGAGCTAGGAGAATGGGAAAAATGCAGCATCACAGAAACCAAAGGAGGAAAAGGTTTCAAAACATCAGTGTTCAAGTGATATAGAAAAATCAAGGTTACTGAGAAATGCCCATTGAATTTGACAAGGACATAATTAGTGACCTTTTAGGATGCAATTCTTGTAGAGCAGTGGTTTTGGAAGCCAGTCTGTAACAAGCTAAGAAGGGATTGGTAAAGGAGAAACAGAAGACGACACGCATAGATCACATAGTCAGGGAAGCTGGTAAAAAAAAAGAGACACTGGACAGGGATTGGGAGGGTTTACAACACTGCCTATTGGTCTGGGACTGGTAGAACAGGCCACTAGGTTAATAAAGATGGACTTACAAGATGTGGCTCAGTTAGTTTCATTCTCTTCTTTGGCCATAAACCAAATCCTAACCTAGGGCAGGGAGGTATGGGGTGTTCAGGAAGGACTTGCGCCTCTGGTGAAGGCTTGCTGAGCCCTTTTCAGGGCTGCTCATCCACCTTTGGTGTCTACCTAGCACTCAACTCTCATCTGTGGCTCCAAGAAGCTGTGGCATGAACAGCAGCCGTACCCCAGGAAACCATTTTGGCAGATAGGCTAAACGAGGTTAAGGATAACTGACAGGTCTCAAACCCATCCATGAGTTAGGGGGTGTCTAACCCAAGCATGTAAAGATTTTCCCTGGCAAAATGGGCAGATGAGAACAATTTGTTCCAAGAGCCATGGAGACAGCTGAAGCAGCAACTGTGGGCACTTAGAGAGCTTGGTAAGACATCAACAACACTAAGGTCATCCACTTCATCTCAGGCCATCTCGATTTGTCCTGACTTTTGTCTTGCCACTAGACTTTAATGTCTCTGGAAAAGAGAGTAAGGCCAACAACTTTGTGCAACTCTGCCTCACTAAAATCTAATTCACATGCAAGTCAAGATGTCCCTGTGATGTTATTGGTCCTCTTTGAAAACAAAGGACAAACAACAACCTAGGGCAGCTACTTCGCTGCTATTACATGGAACCAGGCAAAAATAAACAACAAAACAAAAACGGAGGAACCAGACAACTATGAGCTGATAAACCATAAATAACTACACCTCAAAGCACATTCCTGTCAACCAAAGGAAAACATGTAATTATTTTCAGACCTTGTAACCTGGGTTGAATGATCACTATGTAAAAGATGATCTACAAACTTGGAAACATAAGAAACATCAGGATGATGGGGACCTCCAGCAGTCCCGTTCATCCCTGTCATTCTCTTCCTACCACTTTGGTACCTAACTTACCCTGGACAGGGGCTAGCTAGCTGATATTTAACAAATTCAAAGGCCCTGGATACAAAGTACTATCTACAGGATCCCTTACCAGGAAAAACAAGCAAGATACTTCATTTCAATGCAGGCCAGAGCTGAAGCCCCCAGGAATCACTATGATAGAATCTAGAAACAGAATTCAGGAAGCAGACATGCAGAGCCTAGCCCATCTGGAAGAATCCTGATTGTTGGGGCTGCCCATTTTGGGCTTCCTAGCAATCTCACACTGGTCAACTGCCAAATCTCAGAGGTACGGTTAGGGCCAGAGACCACTGCACTGGCATAATTCATCAAGCACTTATAAAGCAACTTCCAAGTGCAAGGCATTGTGCAATGAACTGGGAATGCCAAGACAAAAATCCTAAAAAGCCTCTCTGCCCTCAAAGAGCTTGGGAGGACACAACATTTATACAGGTCAGTACATACAAGATAACTTGAGGAGAAAGACAGCACTAACAACTGGAAGCATCAAAAAGACTTCCCACAGAAGAAGGCTTATGTTTGGCCTTGAAGAAAGTCAAGGATTCTAAGAGATTGAGATGAGGAAGTTCGTTTTAAGCGCATAGGACAGCATGTACAAAGAAAGGGAAGCAGAAATCAGGTCAACGAAAAGGAAATGTGGCCGTTGGCTGGAATGTAGATGGTATGAAGAGGAGTGATATGAAATAAGCCTGGAAGGATAGGTTAAAGCCACAAGATACAAAAATCACACCAGGACTTCATTTGCACCTAATCCAGATAAACAAATACTGATAAAGGGCTAAGCAGACCTGGCTAACTAACTTTTTGGCATTATTTTCAGCCAGCAACAACACAAAAAGCAAATTCCTGATGAGCATGCCTCCTAGAATTGTGGAATTGTAAGGGACTCTAAATCTGGGTCAGCAACTGCATTTAGGATGGTGAAAACCCTCAGTGATGGCCATCTCTACCACGCTGCTCCCTCAACATATATATGTAAGTGTGTGTGTGTGTCTGTTATTGTTCAATCATTCCTGACTCTTCATGACCTTGTGGACCATAGCATGCCCACATTGTCAATGGGATTTTCTTGGCAAAGATACTGGAATGGTTTGACATTTCCTTTTCCAGTAGATTAAGAGTGAAGTGACTTGCCCAGGGTCACACAGCTATTAAGTGTCTGAGACCAGATTTGAACTCAGGTCTTCCTGACTCCAGGCCCAGCACTCTATCCACTGAGCCACCCAGCTGCCTCCACACACACACACATGCCTCCTTTTGCTCTATTTCTTTGTTCAATTTAAAGGTGAACAGTTTGTAACTGTTAATCTGTGATAAGTCAGATGGCTAATCGAGAAACCTAACCAAAGGGCTTATGAGGCATGTAAAGGGAGAAAGGATAAGAAAGGATACAGAAGTGGGAATGAGAGAAAAACGAAAGTGAGTTAAATATGAGATAGAAGCCCAAGATTATGACAATTCACTAACTAAAATCAAAAACAAAGTACTTATCACCTCATATGTGCCAAGCAGAATGGCGGAGACCTGAGGCAGCTAAATGTGCAGTTGGTACAGTGCTGGGCCTGGAGTCAGGACACTCACTAGCTGTGTGATCCTGGGCAAGTCACTTAACTTTTGTCCATCTTAGTTTCCTCATCTGTAAAATGGGAAAATAACACCTTCCTCACAAGGCTGTTGTGAGACTTAAATAATATTTGTAAAATACTTAGCACAGTGCCTGGTACATAGCAAGAAATGAATAACTGCTTGCTCTCTCCCTACTACATAATCTGTTCCCTCAAGAAGCTTACATGTGAGTTGTGAATGGCCTTGAATTCAATGACTTCTTGAGGTCCTTTCTGTACTATTTTTTAAAACATTTTACTACTGTGATTATGGCTACTGCCAAAGGAGGTCTTGGAAACAACATCTGGCATGTTATCATGTCTTGGGTGGTTCTGAAAGCTAGCATAATGTTCCCTGTGGGGAAACAAGAGTTTGACTAATAGCTCCAAGCCTAGAATTTGGATGATACAATGTTGCAAGAACATTGGGAAAACCGTCTCCTTTTCTTTGATTTTTAGTTTCAACCACCAGGAATACAATTATATCATACATTATTTACTTAACTTCTCACATAGAAAAAGAATGGAAACAAAATATATTCTTCTGAAGTACCAAAACTCTGAAGAGAATCCTTTTCAATTACAGACTAACACATCTAACACACTAGGAAGTTGATGGGTCATTGGTACACTTTTTAAAGTGGCAGCACTCAATACCACTCTGCTGAATGAAGGGAAGTTGTAATAAAACCTTTTTACCTTAATGGTTTTTGACTGGAGTCTCAGGCCATTCAGTGTATTTATTGCTCTTTCGGCATCTTTTGCAGTCACGTAATTCACAAAGCCATAGCCTAAGCTGTGTCCTGCATGGAAGAACATATATAATGTTTTAAATGAACCACCACCACCACCAAGGCATCCCAATGTTCGTTTTTTGCAAAGATGTTGGTTATCCATTATAGAAATCTCCCTCTATAACTAAAGACCACACCCAAACATCAAAGACTTAGTCACTTTTTCACTAATTATGCCCAGCAGACCTGGGCAGGTACCTTGAAGCTGTTAGAATTGAGTGAAGGACTACGGGACACCTGAAACCAGGACCCCACTTCCAAGCATGAAATCACTGACTTATATGCTTCATCTTTTTAGCTCAGGTTAATTCAAACAACTGTAGATAATAAGAAAAACTGTAAGACCACAGAGATATGAACATTATTAACAACAAACCAGAGGCTAGATCTATGCCTTTCATAGAGAATAGAAGCCTGGGGCATGGAGCAAGCACCATGCCATGGCATCATTCTTATCATATGATGTCACTACTCTCATTCTTTGGGGGACGAATAAGAGGGGAGCTGTAAACTTTGACTTATCTTTCACAAGACTATGCAATCTGTTCCACTCCTCTTGAGCCAGTATCCATGGACAAATTGGATCCTTTGGGGCACGAATCTGGTTTCCTTTTATTTTAACTGATCCATACAGTGACCTGGAGGCATAACTCTTAGTGGACAAGGAAGATGAAGTTACTTACCTGAGGCTCCATTTCTTTGAATATGAAAACACTGTTGTCCAATGACAACAGAACTATCTCTGAAAAGAGCTGCTTTTGGCTGGCTTGCAGGTTATTTCCATTATGTTGGACATGGGCACTCCCTAATGCTGCTCGTGAAAGGGCAACCACAGCTTTCCAAGCCTCAAGAAAACTAGCATGAACTGGTTAACAGAAGACCAACAACCATGATAATAATCATAGTCTACTACAGAAGAAGACCCAGGAAAACACCCAAGCTCCCAGCCCAACTCCTCCTTTGCTCCCATACTGTAAGTCACCACCCTGATGTGGAAGACAGGCCTCAGGGCAGAGCACACAAGGTACTGGACTCAAGAATGAGGGAAGATCTGGCTTAAAATCTTGCTCTAGATACCTCTTAGTTGGATGACACTGGGTTACTTAACCTCTTTGTGCCTCACTTTCCTCATCCATTAAATGAGTGTCAGGACTTGCTGGCCTCTATGGTGTCTTCCATGGGCAAATTTAAGATCCTAGGAGCTCTCCATCTTCACATTCAAGGAAATGGGGTTATACTAAGCAAACTAACTCCCTCTCTTGGAACGGATTACACATTGGATATTAGTAACAGGTGATATATCTGGACCAAACATGGGATGGGGGAACCTGAGACACTGACCTTGTAGGAGACCAATCAAAATGCTATTACCTTCTGGTGCCTAGATAAAAAACTTGATCCACCAGGTGTTGAGGGAAGTCCACATCACTGACTTTGTCCTTCTCAGCTCAGAAGCTTTCCCTGAGGCTGTAGTTGAAATGGCACTTCCTCTACTCAAATTAGTCCCAATGAGAGCAAAGCCACAGAATAAGAGACTCTTCCAACTTGGAAAAATCCTAGAAACCCCTCAATCCAACTTCCCATGCAGTATAGGAATCTCTGCTTCAGTATCCCTCAAAGATGGTCATCCAGCCTCTACTCAAAGAGCAAAGTGTTCCAATGGGCAGCTCTAGTTGCCAGAGAGCTCAAAGAATCTAGAGTTGACACAGAGCTTAGAAGTTATTATTCTACACACCCATACCCACACAATTACAGTTCTTTCTTAAGCTGAGCCCAAAGCTAACTCCATATAACTCTGACCAACTGATTTTAATGATGTAGTTTACTGTTTCAAACCGGACAAGTAATCCAAAAACTGATTCACAAAAGATTGCTTTGTAGCTGTCTCAGAACTAGATCATGCACTGGCAGCAGATCATCCTAAGGATACCCAAGATGTGGTAAAGGTTATTTTTATCCTTATGGGTCAAATGAAGTTGGGAATAAAAGGTAAAAAGTGATGGTGGAAGTGAAGAACAAGCTAAGGAAGATTATCTTGTGATGGAGAAGAAATTGAAAGATCACTTTATAGAAAAACTATGTACAATGGCCTTTGTGATGATTCTATACCCATGAACAGATGGATGGAGAGGAAGAAAGAGAGAAAACATGCTAAGAGCAGTCCGAAATCATTGTAGGGGCAAAGAACACATATCCACTCTCCTTTCCCCAGCAGAAATGTAGAAAATGAGAAGTGTTGGTGGCAGCAAATGCCCCAGAATCAACAAGGTCAGATTTGTCAAATGTTAAGAAGTCAGGTCTAGATAGAGCCATCCTCTGCTTTTTTGTAAATATCTATCTTTCACTTCCTGTCAGGACTGGTTAGGACAGCTGACAGTGAAATCCCTGAAGAAAGAAAAGGGGAGCAAATATGAGTACATAAAGGGACAGCAAAATCTTTGAGTTAGGGACGAGAAACCACAGCTAGCTGAGTTCTTTATGATGTAAATCCTGGTAAACCCTCCCAAAAAGGGCCATGGTGATGGTAACTGACTTCTTGAGGCTCTAACAAGGAAATAACATATGGGCTAGGGGCTTATGATCAGCACCTTTCTTCCTGTATCCAAGAACAAACCTCAGTCACTTCAATCTTCCAATCTTCCTTCAGTTGTTTTTTTTTTTTTCCCCCATGAAAAGAGAACTGACAAAGCACAGCTCTTAATTTTAATACCTTTCCCTTATCAGAACTCAAGAGGCCAGAGTGAATGAGTCCAGCCCAGGATATCTGATAGTGTACTGTCCTTGGGAAAGGAGTATCTCTAAAACACTTAGGTCCAGGAAAATATCAGATGATATTCTTTCTCTGGAAAAACCTAGGGATAAAGGAAGCCCAGTCAGAGCTTCAACCACTGTACAGTTAAAGACATTTTAGTGGTGTCAAACTCAAACAGGAATAGAGGCCATTCATTAATCTGTACATAAGGATCCCTGAGGGCTGCATATTAATTTTAAACTATATTATCTCCATTTTATTGCATTTTTATTCATTTTGTTAAATATTTCCCAATTATATTTTAATCTGGTTTGGACTTCACTAGGGAGTATTAGTTACCCTGGGCAAGTCAATAAACTCCTATCTGCATAAAACTGGAGAAGGAATTCGCAAACCACTCCAGTATCTTTGCCAAGAAAACCCCATGGACAGTTGGTCCACAGGATCTCAAAGAGCAAGACACGACTGAACAACAAGGGAGTATTAGAGATGCGTTGCATGTTTGATACTGTGCTTTGGACCACAGCATGACATTCCTCGTTGGCAGCTGAAAAAAAGGACTAAGACACTTCCTGTTCTCCTTTCATGTAAACACTCACAAATACAATGGACCATCTATTATTGCCTGGGAACCTGCTCTAGTAGGTGGGTAGGCATCTGTACATATAGAGTCCACTCATTTGAGTATAATTAATTTATTACAACATTTAGAATCTTTAAAAAAAAACAACACAATTTAGCACTTGATTATCATCTTGTGTTATTTCGTGTGGTTTGTCTGATCTTTGCTCACCTAAACTGTAAATCTGAGACCAGGAACCAATGCATGGTGAGAACTCAATATAGGTAATCTCTTTCTTAAATAGGTTATATCCTAAAATTCATTTCTAAGTGAGTTCTTTGGAACACAGAATACATCTTTGTATAGAAACAATGAGAGCTTAGGCTTCAATACAAAAGCCAATTTAACAATTTAGTTGATCTTTTTGTGGTAGCAAAGAACTAGAAATTGAGAAGATCTCCATCAGTTGGGGAACAGCTGAACAAGTTGAAGTATATGACTGTGATGGAATACTATTGCGCCATAAGAAACGATTAGCAGGATGCTTTCAGAAAAACCTGAGAAGACTTATATGAACTGATGCAAAGTGAAGTGAGCAGAACCAGGAAAACACTGTACACACTGTTACAGTAATATAGTACAATGATCAACTGTGCATGGCTTAGTTATTCTCAACAATACAATGATCCAAGTCAATTCCAAAGGACTCAGGATGAAAAATGCTATCCAGCCCCAGAGAAAGAACTGATGAAGTCTGAATGAAGATGGAAGCATTTTTTTAAATTCAGTTTATTTTTCTTGGTTTTCTTGGTCAGTGTTTTCTTTTGCCACATGGCTAATATCATAATGTTTTGCAAGACTGCAAATATATAATCTATATCAAATTGCTTGTCTTTTTAAGGAGGAGGGCGGTGATGGAGGAATGGAGAAAATATGGAACTCAACATTAAAAAAATGTTAACAATTTTTGTTTGCATGTAATTGAGAAAAATTTAAAAATAATAATTTAGCCGAACTAAAGTATTAAGAGAAGGTCAAAGACAAAGAATGATGTCCTATATACCAAAATGTTAGTAGCAGCACTTCCTCCAGTAGGAAAAAGCTGGAAACAAAATAGATGTCCATCAATTGGAGAACAGCTAAATAAATATGAATGTAATGGCATATTATTGTACTATAAAAGACAAATATGAGGAATGCAGAGAAACAAAGGAAAACTTATATGAACTGATGCAGAATAAAGTAAGCAGAATCAGGTAAGCACTGTGTACAATGATTATATAATTTAAGTGGCAAAAAACCACTAAAATGAAGACAAATGCTGTGTATTAGGAGGCAACTAGGTGGTATAGTAGACAAGGTGATGGAATTGGAATAAGGAAGACCCGAGTTCAAATGATATCTCAAACATCAGACATTTACCAGCTATGCACTTGGAAATTATGGCTGGGGGTAGGGGACAGCAAGTCATTTAGCTTCTCCTAGCCTCAGTTTCCTCATCTGTAAAACAGAGATAACAATAGTACTTATCTTACAGGGTTGTTGTGATGATCAAACAAGAGTGAATATGTGTGTGTGTGTGTTTTACATATACAGAGTACTTTGCAAATCTTAAAGCATTATATAAACACTAGCTATTATTAGATAATATCATTAAAAGTAATATAAACTATGGGCTTCCTTCTATATCTTTCTGATCTCTAGGGATCCCCAGAGATAGAACATTATCCAACATCTTGTTGGACCTATGTATTTTAGAAATGTTCCTCTCTTAAGGGTACCAAGAAAGATTCTGGCCTAGACTCACTTACCTTGGTTAGTAGTAGTTGTAGTAGTCGTAGTAGAACTGGTACTAGTATCAGTACTAATACTAATAGCAGTACTACTGGTACTACTATTGACCAATCTTGGCCCTGGAAAAGGGATGAAGAGATGCATTTCTCTCCCTTGATTTAAAAACTAGGGGAACATTGGAGTAGAATGGTGAAGCAACCATCACCTATCAAATACAGTTGCAAAGCTGTGTTGGTCAGTTTTGCTTAGCTGTATTCCTTTGTTACAAAGGGAAGGCTCACTGAGGTAAGACTATAATATAAAACAAAATCATCAATTAAACTTTATGTTAATCAGTCAATCTACAAGTAGTTATTAAGTACCTACTATGTGCCAAGAGCCAGGGGCACAAGTACAAAGAATACAAGAATCCCTACTCCCAAATTCCCAATTACACTGTAATGGGAAAAACAAGTATATATACCTATATAACTTAAACAAAAAGTGAAGAAATATAAATATAGACAAAGTAGTTAAGTACAAGGCAGTTTGAGAGGTAGAGCACTAGTAATTGGGAAGATCAGTAGAGGCTTCATGAAGAAGATGGCACTTAAAAGAATAGGACTGAGGTGGAGGTAAGAAGAGAATACCTTGCAAGACAGCCAGTGTAAAGTTCTGGTTTCCTTTTTTTTTTCCTATGGGAAAATGGATCCCTATTTCCAACTAAGAATTCAAAATGCCAAGGATATCTCTCACTGTACTAATCCCAGTCTCGAGAGAAGAATCTCCTCTATTGCTATGCTACAGCATAGAGGGGGGCTATTCCTCTCTCTTCTTGCTTATGGTGCCTACAACAGAAGGTTCCCCAGAAAGACTGTTTCTACAGGATTAGGGGTCTCAATTCCCTTTCTTTGCATGAAGGGGAATGGTGGGCAAGAAGAGGGAGGAAAGGTGTTCTTCCAGAGAAGAAGGAAGCTTTGGCTGAAGCTTGGCCTGAGACTTGCTAAGCTATTATAAGTATAAGCTATTATAGGTATGAAAGTATGGATTCCAGGCATATACCTCTCCCCAACACCCAGTTCTGATGTTGAGAACTTGCCTTTCCTCTTCCAAGCCATATTCATGGACGATTTTGTCTGAGTCCCAGGATATTCCGGCCCTGATCCAATGGATCAACCAAAGTAGAGAAAATAACACAATGGTCCTGAAGTGGAAACATTCTATGAGAAAATTGTCAGAGACAGTTCTACAGTCAAGTTAGGCTCCCATCCAAGAAGAAAGCATAATGCACAAAATAACCTTTTGGTAGGAGCCTTCCACCAAATTCCTCTTGTTGCAAGAAGGTTAATAGCCAGCTTGCCTGGGATTAAGGAGCTATGACTCCTGGAAGGATATGAATTCCCTTGGGAGGCTCAAGAGCCACCAGTGATAGCACTAACAGGCTGAAGTCTAAAACCACTAGACTCCACAGAAAGATCTGAAAGTCTGGCCACATAACCATGAGACTGAGGCAGGTATAAAGGACTGGGTGTAGAAGATCATTGGGCTGGGTGAAGGTGGAGGGAAGATAAGAGTACAAGATAGTCAGCCACACCATAAAGGTCCCTTTCACACACAGAAAGCATAAAAAGAAAGCCAAGTTTTGCATAATAAAGATTAGTCATCAAAAGAGACAGAAGTTGCCTCAGCCACCAATACCTTTGCTTTGAAAGCAGTTAAAGCTGGGAAGAGCATCCCCTTCTCCAAATTAATAGGAAATGGGCAGGAGCAGAAATAGAAATTGGTCTAAAAACACTCCTGCGAAGGGATGGATATGTCCTCTGCATTCTTCCAGAGGTCTCTGAGAGAATAAAAACTGCAGCAAAAAGGGGCAAGGAGGACCTCAGTAAGAAGGAGGAGGGAGTGGGAGAGGGAAGAAAATTCAGGGAGCAGTAAGCTAAACCCTTCAGTGACTGTTCTGGGCTTAACCATAAGGTTTGTTTGTTCAAAAAGGCTTAAAGAGGGGTTAGAAGAGAGAGGAGACCTTTAGTTCTAACAGAACTTCAAAGTGGGGGAAGGTGGAGGAACAGGAGGAAAAGAAGGAAGAACCTTTGGGCTCTAGGAGAGTTCTCCTAAGAAAAATAGAACAGTGGGGGCGGAGGGAATTAATACCAGGTCTCTAGCTCAAAAACAGGGATAGGAGGGAGCAGTCATCTAATTCTTCTCAAGTATCTCCACAAAAAGACACACTCAATCACTACCTGGTAAGAAGGAGAAATAATCTCTGCAAGATAAATTATGTACAAACTGACAACTTAAGTGCAGGTCATGGAGAATTTAACCTACTGATGAAACACAAAGTTTTAGAAATATTGTCATTTTAAAATTGAAAAGGTAAAATGAAGTTGGATTTACTGGGATACTTCAAGTACAGCCTATGCTTAAAAAGCATTTTTCTATTTCTCCAATGCCATGTTACAACTTACTTTTCCTCATAAATCAGAATTTACAGGGACACTTCCAAAAACAATTTGGAAATTTCAGATATTGCAGAA
The DNA here is from genome assembly GCA_028646595.1 of Phalanger gymnotis. Lineage (NCBI taxonomy): Eukaryota > Metazoa > Chordata > Mammalia > Diprotodontia > Phalangeridae > Phalanger > Phalanger gymnotis. The sequence goes on along the minus strand of CM053622.1, from coordinate 43,777,374 downwards.
TACAATGATTATGCTACATAACAAGCAAACTCTAGTGTCGAATTAAAAACTCATAATTCTCTTTCTAAAATCAGCACCCTTTCCCAAAGGTGCAGCTTCTTAGCAGCTAAGTGGAGCTAGGCAGCTAGGTGGCATAGTGGATAGAGTGCTACATCTAAAGTCAGGAAGAACAGAATTCAAATCCAGTCCCAGACACTTACTAGCTCTGTGACCCTGAGCAAGTCACTTAACTTCTGTCTACCTCAGTTTCCTCAACTGTAAAATGGGGTAAATGACAGCACCTACCACACAGAGTGGTTATAAAGATCGAATGAGATAATAACTGTAAACCACTTAGCACAGTGCCTGGCACAAAGTAGAAGCTATATAAACATTTATTCCCTTCTTTTCTAGAATTAGTCGGATCACTTTACAATTTCAATTTTCCTGGGGAAAAGCTCTTTTCTTCCTGAACACTGTAGATCACTCTAAATATAGTTATTTTTATTTTATTTTGAGTTATATGGATGTTCAATTACCACATTTTACAGAGGGGAAAATTGAGAGCAAAAGGAACTCATCTAAGATCAAAGCTAAGATTAGAGCCCAGATTTCCTAACTCTCAGTCCAATACTATTAACACCACACTACAGGACAAAGTAATACTCAGTTTCTGCAAATAAAAAGTTGGAAACATTTTTTCATAAATTTTTTTAAGCAAGTAGTATCACAGATTTAGAGCTGGAATGGTGAGCTCAGAAACAATCTTGTTTAAAGACCTTATTTTGTAGAGGAGGAAGCTGAGGTCCCAAGACATGGACTCTCTCCAGATGACACAGGCACTAACTTAGTGGCAGAGATAGGATTCAAAGGTGACTTTCTGTCTCATAGCACCATACTTCCTCCATAGGGCTTACAATCCAAAGGACATTTCTTATACCTAATATTTATGAAATATAAGCCAACCCTGGTATACAGGGTATCCCTAAAGTCACAGGAAAATTGACAGCAATGTGGAGTTATTGCATCAAGTTCACGTGAATCTTGCAAAGCACATCAATCTTTGCATCACACATGATGGAAATCATATTGAAGATGTTATTTGTTAATATTCCAATTAAATAAAATGTGGTTAAAAATTTCGTTCATTTCATTTCTTGAAAATATGTATTTTTGCCTATGTGTCCAGACTTTAGGAACACCCTGTAGACCAACCTGAATTTTTACTAAAATTTAGCTTATAACTTATATAGCCAAGCAGCCAAAAGTCTTGGCTTCAGATCAGGGAAGGCAGACAAACAGGAAATAAGGACTGTGCAGATGCTGCCTAGACAGAAGGAAAGCACAGCAGTAGTGACAGTGAGCCAGTGTGCTCTAAACAGCTCCTGTGTACATGCTTCAAATACCATTTCAGACATCTGATAGACTCTTTGTGTGGGTTTGGGCAGCTTTGGATTCTTTTTTGCAAAGCCAATGAAAATGGCACAGAACAGTTCAGGAGGGAAAGGGCAGCCATGGCCTTCCCTATCTCCCCTTCTCCCCCAGCCCTCTCCCTGGACGTGAACACAGGAGCACACGGACATACCAAATGCTACCAAAACTCAGATGGCACTGGCTCCCTGTGCACAGTTTCTGAATTGTAGGTATTTAATAAATATCTGCTAATATGCTGTGAATGGCCCAAGTCACTGTTGTTGGGCCTTCCCTTTGGGTTGTGAAGCAGCTGCACTTCTTCTCACTTCAAGTGAGCGCAATTTTCTTTTCACTAATCTCTAAGTAAAACTTATCATTTCCTTCAATTATTTAAAAACATTCTGTAAAGGGGTTCATATTCACCCAGAGTGTCAAAGGAGTCCAAGAGACACCCCTGCTGCACAGCTATGGCACAAAACCAAGTGCCTTCATGATAAAGTGCAAAAATCTGTGTAGTAGCATCATGGCAAACAAAACACCGTTCAGGTCACTGAAATACGGGATATGTTCAAAACTCTCCTGTTTATGATTTTTATTGAACTATGAGCAAAGGCCTGAGTAGGACACAATTTTATGTTTTGTTTCACAATAATAATTCTAACAATAAAATATTTGCATTGTACTTTATAGTACTTTATAGACTGCGGGTTGGGAGAGAGTGGAATTGAGGGGAGTGAGCTGCAAAGAAAAGGCCCTGTGTGGATAGTACCAGACTGGGTTATGTTATTTTTATCATAGTAAACTATTAGGTGTTTGTGTGTATGTATGTATATATGTAAATTGGTATACAGAGAGATGTACATACATCCATATGTGTATAAATGCATACATACACACATACATAACATGTACACGTATAAGTTTATGTATCTAGAATAGGTAGTAGAATCACAGAGTACTAGGACAAGGGGTGCCATTAGAGATCACTTACATCAACGACCACATGTTACAAATAAGAGTCTATAGTTACAGCTCGGCCTAACTAGAGAGAAGAGGAACTAAAGTAATAGTCAAAAAGTACAAAATATATCTCTTTTAAAACAAGGAGATATGTGTGTGTATATATTCCTATACAAATGTGTGTATATGTACACACACACACACACACACACACACACGTATTTCCCCAAAGCACAACATCCAGAATATAAATGTGTTATCAGTTTTTTCTCCCTCAACGTTTTGTTTTAGGGGAAAGCAGTTAATCTAAAGGCACAGCACACAAGGAGCTCCCATATTTTTGTAAGTGTTTTACCTCCTGATAATTTCACAAATATATGCTTTAATTAGCTTTGATATGAATAAAATAACTAAAGTACCATTAAACGTTTATATGACTAAAATTAATCTTAAAACTATGAAAACCAGCTTTCAAATGTATTAATTCCGTTTTCTAGAACATGTGTAATATAGCTAGATTTGGAGTCAGGAGTCAAAGCCTAGCTCAGAAATTTGTTATGTGACTTTGGGCAAGGCAGTTAACCTTCCTGAGCCATCTTCATATATAAAATGAAGGTAATGGTATTTGTATTATCTACCTCAGAAAGTTGCTGTAAGGAAAGTCTTTTGTGAACTTTAAAGTTGAAGTTGTGAATAATATATATTAAGGTTATAGCAAAGAAGAATGGAACTTGGGTAGGAAAAAATAGAACACATTTAAACAATGTTAAATAGAATGAATCCTATTGGTCACTTTTGTACAATCAACCTGAAATCAGACATCTTTGTGTGCAAAGCCTCAAATCACACCCTCTATTTTGGGATAGGGCCCTCTGGCTACTGATCCTGCCATGGAAACCCTAAGGAATTTTAATCATCAGATTCTCAGAATTTTTCCTCTGAGGATATTCTCTACATGCTGAGTGAGAACATACCACTGAGTATTAGGGAGTTTGATGTCCAAATCGTTTTTGGTTTAGTGAACTAAGTCACAAGCTCACTGACATCACACCCCTTAAAAAAATTAAATGTATCTTATATGTACATGGTAATACTCTTGTTGCTTTCAATGGCTCCAAGCAAATCCTCAGAATCATTTCTTTGTCAGATCAAGCTCACAAAGGCCATAAGTTATATATGCTTCATGCTCATATTCCTTTGTAAACTAGAACGAATGAATTTACCAAAAGGTTAAGTATAAGTAAAGTCAGCAATATAAATCTATAAAATTCATTAATGTAAGCACAAACTGAAAATTCTCTACTAAAATATACCGGCTGATATGTGAGAAAAGTAAAGAACAACTGCGACACTCAGAAATAGCAACTTTGATAAGTATTTAGTAGAAGCTAGCCTGTTGGAATAGGAAAGAAACACAGACTTCTGACACTTTCTTCTTACAATAAATGTTAAATTTCATAGAACCATAAATTCTAAGTTTCTAGGAAGCAAGTGCATCTATCTAAAAGCAGGAGCCAATCTGCTCTATTCTAAGCCACAAATAAACAAGAGAGCTGAAAGATGGGGAGCAGAACTCAGATACACTAGCACACAAGATGCACAAGCTGCTTGAACAAGAGAGCTGAAAGATGGGGAGCAGAACTCAGATACACTAGCACACAAGATGCACAAGCTGCTTGAAAAGACATGCTAGCAAAATATCATTATAACTATTATACTTAAATAAGGCATGTCATTGGGGGGAGGGGGCATGGGCAACTAGCTGGTACAGTGGATATAATACAGGGTTGGGCTTGGAGTCAGAAGATTCCTCTTCCTGATTCCAAATCTGGCTTACTAGCCGTGTGACCCTGGGCAAGTCACTTAAGGCTATTTGCCTCAGTTTCCTCATCTGTAAAATGAGTTGGAGAAGGAAATGTCAAACCACTCCAGTATCTTTGCCAAGAAAATCCCCAATGTAGTAACAAGAGTCCAAAATGACTAAAAACAACTGAATAATGATGATACTTAGGGCAATATTTAAAGAAAAATATAAATGTTTACACAACTAAAACTAAGCCTATATGCAAGGTTTGGGTTTTTTTTTTGGGGGGGGTATAGTTTTCCTGTATATTCATGTCACATTCTTATTCTCCTACGGCTCCTGCTGCCCAGCCAACTTGGCTGTCAGGACCACAGACATGGCTTAAAACTTCCTAGTGTTCCCAGAAGCAACAAAAACAATAGCCAAAGCAAGTCAGTGGAGCTGGATTCAAATCTAACCTCTGTCACTTATTACCCAAGTGACTTTGAGCAAGACACTTGACCTTTATGGGCTTGTATCTTCAAATATAAATGCAAACTGTTGAACCAGACAGCCTAAGGTCTATTCCAGCTACAAACCATGATCCTATGACCCCTTCTGAAGTCCATTCTACTTTTCAATAGTTCTCATTGTTAGCAAGTTTTTCCTGATATCAAGCCTAAATTTGGCTATTTGCAACTTGCACTGCCTGTTATTGGTTCTGTTTTCAGGGGTTCATTTCACTGATCCCTAGATCTCATGTCTGCAGAGTCCAATCTTGTCTGGGTTCCTTCAACAGAAATTTATGTACCATGGACACAAATTGTTCATCCTGGCTGTCTCACCCTCCTCTAGATGCTCCTCAGTTGTAAATGTGGCACCCCAAATGGAACATGATACTCCAGATGTAGTCTCACCAGGACAGAAGATTGAGGGACTATCACCCTGCTCTTCATAAGACCACAAATTTAGGGCTGGCAGGGACCTGACTAGAAGCTGTGCCTCTTCTGTGGCTCAAGGTTGCGTTCATTAGCTTTTCTGACCGCCACATCACACTGATAACTCATACTGAACTTGCAATCCACTAAAACCCCCAGCTCTTTTTCAGACAAACTGCTATCTATGACTCCCATTTTAGATTTATGAAGTTTGTTTTTTTAGCTCAAGTGTAAGACTATCTTATCCCTCCTGAACTTCAACTAATTCAATTAAGCCCAAAGTTCTTGTCAATTAAGTTCTTCTTAATTCAGCCAGCTTTCTGTCCCCTGAATATATGTCGGGTCACTAACACAAATGGTTAACGGTGCTAATATAGATCCCGGTGGTACTCCCCTGGAGACCTCTTGCTGAGCTGACATGGAACCATTAATGACAACTCAGAGTCCAGCCATTCAATACATTCTGAATCTGTCTCACTGTGCTACTCTCTACTCTGCATCTCTCCATCTTTCCCCACAAAAATTGTGTAGCTAAAATCTAGGTTAACTAGATTGAAAACTAGGTTTAAACTAGGTTTAACCAAAACATTCCCTTGATTTTTCAGTTTAGTAACCCTGTCGAAAAAGGCCATAAGGTTAGTCTGGCATGCTATTCTCCACAAACGATCTTTGTAATCACTTCCTTTTCTGGACATTCACCTTCACCATTCATCTGTTTAATGCTCCATACTAGAATTATCCCAAAAATAAGTCAGCCCTGATGGCCAGACTTTGCAGACCCTATTTTCTTCCCTTCTCCAGTTTTGTCTTGTCTGGCCTATTCTCCAGGATCTTTCACATATCACTGAGGGGCACTTAACAATCACAATGGCCAGTTCTTCCAGAACCCAAGGATGCTGTTTATCTGGGCTAAGTGACTAGAATTTATTCAGAGTAGCTAGAAGCACTCTTATTATCTCCTCATTTATCTCAGTTAGCCAGTTTGATTCTTTCATTCTCATTACAAAGAACTTTTCCTTGTAAGAGAAAACAGAAACAAAACACTAAGTGCACAGCTTGGACTTTCTGTTGTCAGATACCATCACCATTCAATCAGCCAAAGCCAGAAATCTACTTCTTTCTCTGATATAGCTTCCTCAGTTGGCTTCTCCAGTTTCAGCTTATCCTCCCATACAATACTTCTGGTATTTTTATGGAACCATCCAAAACTCACAGCCACCCTCTGGCTCTTGATCTTGCTTCCATCTTTTTTACACGTATTTTAAAAAGCCAAAGTTTATTGGTGATGTAACTGTGCATTCATCCACAACACCCTCTTTAGATCACTTCCATTTTCCCTCCTCGACAGAATCTGTGTCTTTCCTTTGGATCTTTGGGATTTCCCTCCCAGGAGCTTCCCATTCCTCTTGGGTTAGCTTTCCCTGTAAAACAGGGAATGTCATGGGATCCTGCCTGACACGTCTTTGAATCTTTTGAAATCTGATTTCCCCAAATTTAAGGCATATGTCAGATAATATTCAGCTTCCTTCTTCTCTGCCACGAACTTTAGGAGGGAGGCACCACTTCCAGGCAAAGTCCCCACCATTTCTAACCCCCGCCACCAGGTCTTCTCTGTTATTAGGAATTGGATCCAGAAATGATTTTCCCCATGTTGATTCCCAATTTTTTGAAGGAGGAAATGATGTGAATGTCAATAAATATTTAATCAAGCACCTACTGTGTCAGGCACTGGAGAGACAAAGAAAAGCAAAAGTCTCTGCCCTCAAGGAGCTCCCAGGCTAATGGGGAGGAGGACAGTATATTAATTATCACCAAAGCAGAACAAGAAGTTACTGGTTGTTCCACTTTTAGCAGAGGACACTTCAGGAGACAACAGGATAAATGAAACACCAATCATACCTTATCATGTCTCTTTGCCAGGATTCAGATCTGTTTCCCAAACTATCTTTTCCCTTCTTTGTCCCAATGGTCTGCAGGATACATTTCAATGTAGAATGCTTCTGCTTCTATTCCATTATTCAACCAAATGTTGTCTACTGTAATTTCCCCCTCCAGTTCTTGGATTCCTCACATGAACACACCTTATTAGTATGAAATGGTACTGCACCTATACTTTTTTACCTATCCTGCGTCTTTTGAATAAGCTACTTAATTGGTTGTGGTCCTTTGTGCTCTAAGAAGACCAAAATACATCACTATGTTGGGGTACAATGTACAGTGTACAATGTACACACTGTACAGTGGCTGATCAGACCAATACAAGCTCTGAAATCTCTACTATAGCTCAAGCACAAATAACTCACATGAAGCTACTCAATATGACCCAGCCAGAGCCATAATGCAGTCATGTATCTCACTCCCTTAAGTCTCAGTAATACCTATGAAGTTAAATTTGCCTCTCTGAATTAGGACCACTGGTTTTCATACTTGTTGCCTAAATTTGGGGCATTGGCGAAGAAATATATGAGGCTAGGGATCTTATGACCTACTCCCTTCTTGGATTTTTTCTTCTCCTATGAAGTTCTGGGTGTCTCTTCTTTCTTCACTGTGGCTATTCTCTGTAGTATTTAGCTTAGGGAATATCCATAGGCAATTTTCTTCCTCCCTCATCCTTTTTATTTTAAAGCCTCCTCCTTTTTTTTTTAAATCTTCAGTTCAAAATTCTCTCTCTCCTTCTACTCCTCCCCCACTCGCTGAGCAGGCAAGAAATAGGATACCTATTACACATAAGAAGTCATGCAAAACATATATCTGCATTAACCATGTTAAAACCCTTTTGATTAGACTGACTACAGACCTAGCTAACAAATTGCTTAACCAAAGCCCAGAGAGGTCTCCTCATGTCTAAAATGAGAGGGTTTGACTTAATCTAGAAGATCCTTTCTTCCAGCTTTAAATCTACAGTGCTGTGATCCATATATAAGCTTGATAAGCCTGTGCCAGACACCTCTGTAAACTGGTGCCCCAAGGTAAGAAAGTCTTTCCAAGTTATCATCTATATCACTACCTGAGTCTCTCTTCTATTGCTCCTCCTTGTCATATTCTCAAGGCTGGAAAGGACTGCTAGGGATGAATGTTAAAAAGGAACATCCAAGAGTTCTCCCCATCACAAAGAATTTTATACTTTTCCTCTAAATTTGGATTTTACTTTCTACCTAAAGACAAAAGACCCTAGAGTTGTTGCTCATAGCTGCAGAGACGGCTCTATGAAGCATGAAAGCAGCCAAGGAAGGCAGGAAGGACATGAGGGTAATATGGTTTCCAAGCCTTTGTAATTGAATTAGGGCTTGCACTGGCCATAGAGCAAAATAAGTGGAGGAAGGGAAAGGAAATAGTTTCTTCCTTAGCTAAAGAAAGTCTAAAGTTCTAAGCTCCTACATACACACTGACATTTTAGAAAAATGCCTAAATTTTATTTGTTGCTTTATTCTAAGTTCTGCAAATTCAAATTTGCTGATAAATCAACTACTCAGGCATTGGTAGAGAACACTTCTTTTTCAGCGTATGACTATTTCTTTTCTTTTCAAAGAGGTCCTGTTTTAAAGAGATAGCCTATATTCAAGGGGGGGATCCATATGTAAACTAATAGGTCCAATGTTTTCATTTTATGTTTAATATAACCCTGGTTTCTCTCCAGGCTTGAGAATTATTCTCATTATAAGTCTTTTAATTTAGAGCCACAACCTTCCTAGGAACATGTGCATATTTTCAGTTTGCTCTGGGGCTTGGGCTTGGTACCAGAAATTACCCAAAGTAACCTTTACAGCCATGTTGAGGGTGCTATCGTTTTCTCAACTCACAGAAGACACTAAAGCTTCCCACATGAACTTTCTTCCAAAAGAACAGAGAAGGGAGTAAGATACAGCTTGAAAATTGTAGTCTTCTCTACTCACCTTTCTCTTGAATGATGCTGGCACCCTTGTTTTAACCATTTTCTCCTTCGTCATAGCTCGAGAAACCCTTATTTTGCTCCACATCCCACACCCTTTTTTATGCATAATTACATGAGTTTGTTATGTCAGGGAGACAATTTCCCAACCATCTAACAAACGCCAATGGGAAATAAAATTTGGTATTAAAATACTTTCACTTTATAATCAACTTTTATCAATGTACCTACTCTGTATATGGAGGGAGAATAGAGTATATATATACAAGGAAGACATTCAAAATCTCTCTAATGGGAACTACTTAGTATGACTAACACAAATATATTTTCACAAAAATGCCTAATTTTTTTACCTGCTACTTTATCACGAATAAGTTTTGCAGATTCAACTTCACCAATACTGCTAAACAAACTTCGTAATTCATCCTGTGTCATATTCTGAGGGAGGTAGTTGACAATTAAATTCGTTCTACCGATATCATCCCTGCAATCTTCAGCCATGTGATCTTCATAACCATTAGACATTTTATAAAATATCTGCAAAGAAAAAAATTAAATAAGTTCTATGTATTCACACTGTAGTACATTAAGGCAGAATCAACTTGTACATTTTCACTTAGAAACATTTAAGACCATAAATCCAACACTCTTTTAAGAGGTATCCTCCATGAAATTAAAAAACTCTTCCAACATCAAACCATCTGAAAAGAAACATGCAATGTCTCTGTGGAACATTCCCTATTTTTCCCCTTCTCCAAATTGGTATTGTTGCTTTAGGCTAAAAACATGAGTGGCTAGATGATACTTGTAACAGAAGTAATATTGCCATGTACCCAGGCCCAAATCTCATCTATCACACATATCCCTGGTACTACCTTCCAGTTTGCTGGTGAACAGAGGATAATAATTATACTAAATTGTAACATTTCTGGCAAGAAGCTCTTCTCTCTCTTCATTCTCAGAAGTCCATTTGAAGATACACAAATTCTGAATGATGAATCTATTCCCAGAATCTGGGGGCTCTGCTTGTTTTGTCAGTTGGCTGCACATAATCTTACATTCTTTCTAATCAAAAGTAAATCTAAGAGGGGCAGCTAGGAGGCACAGTGGATAGAATACCAGCCTTGAAGTCAGGAGGACCTGAGTTCGAATTTGACCTCAGACACTTACTATCTGTGTGACACTGGGCAAGTTACTTAACCCTGATAGGAAGGAAGGAAGGAAAGAAGAAAGGAAGGAAGGAAGGGAGGAAAGAAGGAAGGAAGGAAGGGAGGAAGGAAGGAAGGAAGGAAGGAAGGAAGGAAGGAAGGAAGGAAGGAAGGAAGGAAGGGTAAATTTAAGGAGCCTAAATGTTATCAGCCCAATCCTATTTAGTTGGATTTAAAAGGATAGCTTAATACACACTGAATAACAGAATTGGAATTTCAAATACTTCAACAGGTTTAAATCATAATCAAAACAAAACCACACAGAAGAATCTACAAGGGGAAATAATGTAAAATCAGCCTGGAAATATAGGCTGAATGAAATTGAGAAAACTAAAAAGAAGAAATTGAAGATGGATAAAAATAAGGCCACTCATTTACATTAAAAAGAAAATCAAGCATGAAAATGTAGAATGGTAGAGACTCATTCTGACAAAAAATCATATTGAAAAAGACCTGGGATTTTAGTTGTGTAGAAAGTCAATCTGGAAAGAGGTAGAGGAGTGTCCCAAGTGGTAGTTAATGAAAAGCCCTTGTGTTATTTAATATTCTTAATTATTGTTGTGTTTGTCCTTCGTTTTCAAAGAGGACCATGACATCAAGGAAATGATGACATGACTTACAGTTGACTTTGGGTGAAGGAGGGCTATGAAAGGTCACCAGCCTCACTTTCTCCTCCAAAGCCATCTGGCCCAGATAATGAATTATTTTGATAAATACATAGATAACATATTTATAGTCAAGATGGAAGAAGATCTTGATAGGTGACAACATGGGCCAAAATCCAAAAAGATGAAAAGATGTAATGAAAAGATGTAAAGTATTGTACTGGGTTCAAAAAATCAACTTCATAAGTGGCAGAGGCATTGCTGGATTTGTCTGAAAAAGATATGGGGGTTTTAGCTGCTAAACTACAAACTAAGTATAAGGCCATACTATGCTATGGCAGCAGAAAAGCTGATACATCAAGAGATTAGACTACATTAAGAGAGGCATATTGTCCAGATGACAGTCCCAATTAGTCTACATTTGCAGCATAGTATTTAATTCTGGAAATCACATTTTAAGAAAGGCCCTGATAAGCTGAAATGACCAAAGGCAGGTGACCTGGGTGATGAAGTGTCAAATTCATTCAGCATTTATCAAGCACCTACTATGTACTAGACCCTGGAAATACAAAGACATACATTCTCTGCCTTTAAGGAGCATACATTCTATTTGGGGGAAACAGCATGTACAGTAAATAAAACATTTTTGCAAAGTAAATAAAACAAATTCTTATGGCAGCAGTGGAAGGTAGGGGAAGGAGACTACAAACTGGTAAGAACAGCAAAAGCTTAATGTAAGGAATGGCACTGAGCTAACAATTCTGAGAGGCAGAGGTCGGGGGGATAGGCTGCACAAAGGCACAGGGGAAAGAAAGGGAATGCTAGAAGCAGCTGGGCTAGAATATAGACTGTATACAGAGAAGAATGTGAAGTCACTCTGGAAAGATGGATTGAAGCCCAATTGTGATGTGCATTTTATCCACTGAAGCTTCTTGAGCAGGAAAGTGACAGAATCTCAGCAGATCAATTTGGCAGCCAAATCAAGGATGGATTAGAGAGGAGAGATTGGAGGCAAAAAGATGATTTAAGAGAGTACTGTAGTAGCCTAGGAGAGAAATGATAAGGGCTTGAATTAAGATGGCAATGTGAGTGGAAAGAAGAGGATGATATGGGAAATGTGAACACAGAACTAACGAGATTCTGTAACTGTGATTAGATATAGAGGATGAGGCAGAGGCAAGTGTTGAAGATGATTCTGAGGCTGCCTATTTGGGAGTCTTCAATAAAAACAGGTAAGCTAGGAGGAGGGGTAAGTTTTCAGGAAAAGATAATGATTTCTGTTCTGGACATATTGACATTGAAATCTCTATGGGACATTCAGTTGGAGTTCCCCAATAGGCAGTCAGTGATGTAGGATTAGAACTAAGGGGACGCTAGGGTTAGACACATAAATCTGAGAGTCATCTGCATGGAGATGATAAAGTAAACTCATAAAGGTTGATGAGATCACCAAGGTAGGGTGGGGTAGAAAAAGAAGAGGCCTGAACAGAGCCTTATAGGATATCCATGGTTACGGAATAGGAGAAAATGATGATCTGGCAAGGGAGACTGGGGCTAGATACATAAGAGAACCAGAAAAAAGCAGTATCACAAAAACTCAGCAAAAATAGAATGCCCAGGAGTGATTAACAGTGTCAAATGCAGAAAGCACAAGAAAAATAAGATCTGAGACTCCTCATTGCATACTGAATAAAATTCAAACTTTTTAATACAAGCATCCAAGTGGCTAAGAATTGGAAATTGAGGGGATGCCCATCAATTGGGGAATGGCTCAACAAGATGTTGTATATGATTGTAATGGAATATTATTGTGCTATAAGAAATGACAAGCAGGATGATTTCAGAAAAACCTAGAAAGACTTACATGGACTGATGCAAAGGGAGAAAAATCAGAATGTTGTACACTGTAATGGCAATACTGTACGGTGAAGAATTATGAATGACTTAGTTATTCTCAGCAATACAATGATCCAAAGGACTCATGATGAAACATGCTATCCACCTCCAGACAAAGAACTGGTATTGTTTGAATACTGACTGAAGTATACTGTTTTTTTCTTTCTTGCTTGCTCTTTCTTTCTTTCGTCTTCTTATACAAAGCAACTAATTTGGAAATGTTTTACAATTGGACATGCATAACCTATATGAGATTGCCTACTGTGTCAGAGAGGAGGGAGAAGAAAGAGGGAGAAAGAATTTGGAACTCAAAACTTAAAAAAAAAAAGTTAAGAATTGTTTTAACGCATAATTGGGAAAAAAGAATAAAATATTATTCTTTTTAAATGTCTAGCATCCAAGGACTTCAACCACCTAGCTCTGACCTACATTTCCAGATCTTCTCTCATTAATTCCTTTCATGGACTTTATATCCCAACAATGGAAAATCTGCTCCCTAAACTTACCCTGCCCTCCTCTGCCCCTATGTCTTTGCTCATGCCACCTTTTATTCCTGAAATAACACATCTGTCCATCTCTCATCCCTGTCCCCACCCCCACCAAGTTTCCCCATCCCCTTATGGCAATTCTGAGCATTCCTGAATGTCTAATTCAGGTGCTATTTTCTTCATGAAGCATTCTTCTCTTCATTCCAACAAGAAGAGAGTTCCTATTTCCTCAAATCTCTAAAGAATACTCAACACATTGTAATTTGTAATGCAGTTATTTGTGTCTCAGTCCTAGCTGTCTTATTAGATTACAAGCTCCTTGAAGGCAAAGACTATTCTATACCTATCTTTAGCTCCAGCAGTGTCTTGAACATAAGAAGTGCTTAATAAGCAAAAGTATAAGCTCTTTAAGAGCAAAAATCCTATGTTCTATTTCTTTATATCCTTCCAAGGGCCTAGTTTATTCATATTTAGTTTATTTCCTCCTAGAGGAAAAGAAGAGAGGAAGAGGGATCTTAGGAAATGGTTATTAGAAAAAAGAAATATCTTGCCTTCTCAATGGACAAGAGAATAAGTAGAGGGAGGAAGAGGGTGTAGAACTGAAAATAAAACGAAACTCAATTTTTTAAAATAAATAAAAACTTTTTAAAGAAAGAAAAAATGTAACACTGGGTACCTATAGCACCTTCATTCATACTCTGGAGCAGCTGTCAAGAGGTGGCCAAACCTGACCCTTGAATTGTCTTCAGGCTCTAATTTGCCTGTGGACCAAAGAAGTCCATCACAGAATACCTTCAGGTCATCTTCACTTAAGTGTGTGACATGCCATAACCAATTCAACCTGTTCCTTCCTCTCCTTCCCCACTTCCAGCCCAGCAAAAAATGACTCGCATTCCCTATTCCTCTTCATGGAACTACTGTTCTCCCAGTCAAAAAACCATTCAAGAAACATATTTTATCTTCTCCATATATTCTATCCAATCCTTTTAATCTCTCAATAAATACTTAGGCTTAGCAAATAAATAATGTACACTGATTAGATATTCCCATCTATTCACTAAGATTCACTAAGACAGAAATCCCAGTGCCTTTCTTCCTGACCCTGACAAAAGTGTAACTTAAGACAATTTAGACTGAACAACTCAGAAAGTTTATTAAGTACTTAATTAGGTCCAAAGCAGTGTCTAAGGCATTCAGGATACAAAAAGAAAAATGAAAATAAGCACTCTCCTCCAAGCAATCATTCAGAAAAATTTTACTAAGTACCTATCATGTAGCAGGCAAGGAATTCACATTCGGAGGGAAAACAACATGCACCCAGATGAGCAAATATAAAACATTTACAAAATAAATTCAGAGTAATTGAGGAGACTGATAACAACTGGAGAAGAAAGGAAAGGCCCTTTGAACAGAACAAGAACTTCCAAGAAGGAAGATGAGCCATTCCAGGGATAGAAGATAACCACTGCAAAGCAAAAAAGGCAGGAATAGAGTATCATATACGAGGAATAGCAAATAGTGTTTAGCCAGAACATGGAATATGTAGGCACAGTAATGTGAAATCAGCTTAGAAAGAGATTGGAGCCAGATTGGTATCTGTCTACCTAACTATCCACCTAGCACCAATCGTCTTGTTGTTATATAAAAATTTATATGAGGAACTCAGCATGTTTTGGTAAGTTTATGTCTTACAGTGAGAGCCCAGTCCATTACAGGTGCTTCCACCCTGCTGCAAAAAGATTCAGCAGATTCCCCACAAAGCATAGCCCCTCCACCCAAGGGACCCAGAGCTCCAGAGCCACCAGGGCTCCACTGTTTCCAGCAGAAGGGTGGGGACTTCTGCTGCATGCTCTGGCTCACATATTTCTGCACAGATTTCTTGTTCTTCTTAATTTGGGAACCCAGGAAGAAGCCAAGGTTATCCTGAGCCTAGATAAGAGAGTAGATGACATGATCAAGCCCTTCCCCAGTACTTGGGCAGAAAGTCTATCATCTACAATTTGCCTGTCTGGTCCATCAGGACACAGAAGACTGGGGTTCTATCTAGCCCCAGCAGGCAAAAGCCAGGGAAAGGCTGAATGCAAGGCTCAGTGAACCTCACTCTTCTCTTCTTCCTCCTGAAACTCCAGTCTGCTTACTAATAAGGTATGGGTGATGTCTGGGGAGGCCATGTTGAATATCTCTGGATTAATGTCCACTTTGAGTTTTTTGGTTTTAACATCTGATTTGCTCACATTTGGTTGGAAAGGTACAAATCTACTTAGTGTTTTGGAAATTAAACAAAGGCTATGATTTGTCATTTTGACCTGGACTGATTTTTCATCTGTAATGTTTTCTATTACTGTGTTTCAGCTAGATGATAAACTTTGTTTCTGCAGGTATTGCTTCCACTCTGACATATTTGATGACAAACCTGCTGAGTTTCTGACAACTTTGGAGATCCTTCCAATAAATTTAGTACGTATTGGTACAGAGATCTAGGTTGTCTCACTGCTGTTCTGCTCTTAAAAGTCAAATGATAACACTGTTAAAATCTGGCCAAGTGTCCATCAATACCTCTGGCTTAAATGGATTCCTGTGGTTAATGGGGAAGACTGCCATAAAGCTGAGAAGTTATCATCTGACTTCTGCTTGAGAATTTCCAATGATGGGGAATCCACCATCTCCCAAAACAGTCCATTGCATGTTTGGATGGCTCCAATTGCTATGAAATAGAACGTGCTCTTTGAGCCCAGTAACTATCTCATATTCGTATTTATAGGCCCAGCATCTAATATAGTTCCTGGAATACAGTGAGTATTAAATAAATGCTTATTTGTTGATTCAAGCTTTTCTTCTATCAGACCCTGCCTCATGCTTCACTGAAAAAACAGAGGCCACTTGCAGGGCACTCTCTTTTATCCCCTTCTCTACAATCTCATGATATTCAGCTCTCCTCCCTCACTTGCTCCTCCTCTTCTATTCCAGTCTCTAATTCAGATGTAGCCCTTCTCCTCTGCAAGGCCAGGCTCTTTAGAACCTAATTTATAACTGCTTTACTCTCAATCCTATGCTCCCTGTCTTGTCTAGCAGATTGAGGCCTCCATCATCCCCTTTCTCAAATTTCTCTTTATCTAATGATTCTGTCCTACTGCCTTCCTCAGACTCACATCGTTAAGGACTTTAAATATCAAACAGAAGAAACTGTATTTTATTCTAGAGGCAACAAGAAGCCACTGATATTTCCTGGGCAAGGAAATGACATGATCAAACCTGTGCTTTAGGAAAATTATTTTGGCAATAGTAAGTAGGGAGACCAATTAGAAGGCTATTAAAATAGCCCAGGCAAGAGAGTAATTAAGTACCTGAACAAGGGTAATGTTTGTGTGGGTGGGTAGAGAGAAGGGAATGGGTGTGAGAGATGTTGTGAAGAGACAATTGCCAAGATTTGGCAACTAAATGAATAGGAATGAGAAAGGGGGATGAGTTTAATAAAACTCTGAAGTTATGAATCTAAGAAACTGGAAGAATGGTAATGCCTTTGACAGGAATAGAGAAGTTAGGAAGAGAAATGGGTTTTAGGTAAGAGAGAATGAGTTCCATTTTAGTTATAATGAGTTTGAAATCTCTATGGGGGATCCACATGTAGCAGACAGTTGATGATGCAGAACTCAGTAGAGAGATTAGGACTGGATATGTAGTTTTAGAAGTAATCTTCACAGTGATAACTGAACCCACAGTGGGTGATGGGACAAGATCACCACCAGGGCTCAGAACTAAGCTCTCAAGTAAACCCATGGCTGGGGCCAGGAGGAGACAGACAATGATCCAGCAAAGGGGACTAAGAAAGAGTAAGTCGGACATAGAAGGATGAGCAACAGTAGAAAACAGTATGTGAAACACCAGGGAAGAGAAGTATCTAAGAAGAGTATACGGTCAAGTGCTACTGAGTTCAAGAACCTGAGAACTTGGAAAAGGGCAATGGATTTAATAATCTGATTTAAGATTCCTAGGCTGTGAGATCTGAAAGTCCTTAGAGATCATCAGGTGTAATCTCCTTATTTTAAGAGTTATCAGCTGAGAAGAGGTAGGGCTGTATAGTGGAGAGAGAAGCAGGATGAAAGCTAAAAAGCTTCAAACAAACCCAAGTCTTCAGACCCTGAATTAAGTGTTCTTTCCACTAGACTATGGTATTAAAGATGAATAATAATAATAATGATGACGACAGCTAGCATTTAGAGTACACAATATTGCCAGGCACGATGCAAAGAGCTTTACAATTAACTCATTTGGCTCACAACAACTGGGGGAGGCAGGTACTGTTATTATCCCCATTTTACAATTGAGGAAAACTAAGGCAAACACAGGTGCAGTGACTTGCCCAGGGTCCCACAGCTCATAAGTACCTGAGGCTGTGATTTGACCTCAGGTCTTCCTGACTCCAGGGCTAGCATTCTATCCATTCAGCCCTCTAACAACCACAGATTATTTAAGGAAATATGCAAAAATTTTAAAAGAATAAACTGTTCTCTTGGGCAGGGTACTGAGGCATAAGAGAGGAAGTCTGGCATAGTAGATGCTGCGCTGGGCTTAGTTATGAAGATCTGGGTTCAAATGCTTCCTCTGACCTAACACGTAAGAGAACCTGAGCAAGTTATTTAACCTCTATGTGCCCAAGGCAGTTTCCTAGGACTTCTACTTAAATCATGGATGGTTGGTTGGTTGAGGGAGTTCTCAAAAGGAGTACCTCGCCATGACAAAATACTTATGTGACACAGAAGAGAAAGCACAGGCTAGAATCCTCCTCCCCTCAAAATTAAAGTCAATACTAATAACACCCTTACAAAGAGGACCTGTTCAGAGTTTCACTGTGATCATCGCTAATTTCTCTCAGACCCTTGGCCTTGCTGGAAGATCATTCCATTCTAATACTGAAAGTAGGTCCACGCCAGAATACAGACTATGTAATACACACAGATCTGCAAAATTCAAACACATTCTCACTAATAGGCAGCAATGACTAGAAAACCTCAAACGTTTAATTAACAGAGGTGTAAATTATCTTTCTACCTAGGAAATTACTTGACAAAAAGCTCGTGAAGATTGTAACAAACTGAAGAGAATTTCTAATACTTTGGAGAACCACTATGAAAGAATGTGCTGGAAACTGATCCAGAGAATGAGGAGAAATCCTGAGGAAGCTCCTGGCTAATTAAAAATAGCCCCAGCTGGGGAGCTCATCAAATCCACCTCTTAGCCAAAGACGTCACTGTTAGTGCTACAGAAAGGCTGATACTGTCTAAACTGCAATGTTTCCAACAAACATGTTTCAGCTCTAAAAAAACAGGAAGAAATTAACCAACTCTCTCACAAGTCTTTCCACAGAACTCAGTAAAGGAATGTTAGACAGCACTATCAAGGACTGTTCTAATGGTAATTTGGGACTAAAACTGTGTCAAAGTAAATGGACGTGTCATAAAAAAGTTCCCCAACATTAGGCTTAAATGATAAATGCTGACTACTTCCACAGCTTTAGTAAAATGCAAGGAAAATTAGTTTCACTGGTGATGTTGCAGAAACTTGGAATAAATAAGCAAGCACTGGAAAGAGAACACATACCAATTTGCAAAGAAATTGTCTTCCAAACGTTCATTTACAGTGATTATTTGGAATCTAGACCAAATATTCCTTACTGATCTAATGTGATTAAAGTCTCATCTGGTTCAAGAAAGTCTATTTAACCCATCAGGTATTTCTTAAGTCCCTCAATTTCAGGCTGTGTTCAAGGTCTGTGGATAAAGAATATTTGAACAAATACCATTATAAAGTCCAGTTTGAGTCACTAAGGCTATTTCCATGTCCCATGTAGGTGGGAGGCAGAGGGGTGTGTGTGTGTGTGTGAATCCCATATAACAACTGGTAACAGGCTTCTAGTAGAAGTTTGGACTAAAGTTAGACCTTGAAATAACAATAACTGACAGAGGAAAGAGTTAGGATGTGGAGTCAGAAGCTTGCGGTCCTTGACTCTCACTCCTACTCCTCCAACACATGCACTCAATTCCCAAACGTTATTTCTGTCTACAATCTACATTATCTCTCATGTCCTTCTCCTTCTCTACACTTACACAACCCCCCTTCTATTTCAAGCCCGCATCACCTTTCACCTCTAGCTCTTCTTAAACTGTGGGGTCGAAGTGCTGAAGGGGTTGCAAGTAGAAAAAGTTTAAGAAGCCCTGGGTCCTAAACTAACGTAACCACCTCCTAATTAGTCTCATTGTCTCAAGTCACTCCCCATTTCAATCCATCCTTCGTACAGCTGCCAAACCGATTTTCCTAAAGTACAAATCTGACCAGTAACAACCCTACTCAGTAACCTATCCTATAGGATAATATATAAATTATATGTTATTCAGTATCAAAACCCTTCCCAGCCTGGCCCCAACGACACTTTCTAGCCTTCTGTACACTACTCCCCTCCATGTACATTATAGTCCAGGTAAACTGGTCTTCTTGCTGTCCCGCATACCCAGGACATCACTTTCTGCCTTTTCATTGGCTGTCCCTCATGCCTATAAGCCCTAGTTTCCATCCAGGTTCAACTCAATTGCCACCTTCTACAGGAGGCCTTTCTGGATTCTCCCCGCCTCCCCCACCCCCACCCCCAGCCAATTGCATTCCCTGAAAAAGCACATTCTATTTTGTATACACCCATATATGTAGATGTTGTCTTCCCCCACTAGGACTGTAAACTCTAGGAAGACAAAGACTTTTCACTTTGCATTTGTATCCCTAGCCCCAGGTACATAGTTGGTGCTTAATGATTACTGACTACTAAACATGCATTTAAAGGGGGGGGGCTCATTTCCTCACCAATAAAAGGGAGAAGAGATGTAGATTAGATAACCTTAAAGTCCTCTTCTACCTCTAAATGACAATATAACACTTTAAAGTTTGTAAAGCACTTTATATACAGGATGGGGGGGGGGCTAGATAACACAAGCACTTAGTATAACCAGTTTACAAATAAATACTCTGAGGTTCAGAGAGGTTGTGATTATCCTTCATCACAAATGAGTAAATGTCAACATTGGGATATGAATCTAAATCCTACTGAATCAAAGTTGAGGACATTGCACAGTACAAAGAATACTGACTCTGGAGTCAGAAGACCCGATTTCAGATCCTGCCCTGACACTTACAACTTGGGTGATCTTAGGCCAGTCACTTATATTCCCTGTGCCTCAGTTTCTTCATCTGTAAAACAAGGAGGTGGACTAGACAGCCTCTCAAGTCCTTTATAACCACCAATCTACAAAACCACAACTAGCCACTATGCAGCAGAGTGGGCTGAACTGGACAAGTAGAAGAGATGGCCATCAGGAAGGACCAAGAAGGGCACCTTTCAGGGGCTGAATGGGCCTCATGGTACAGACTGCTCCTCACCTGTGCATGTGACAACTTCAGAGCTGGACTTGAGAGAACTTATGACTCACCGCAGTGGAAAGACTATTGGACTTAGAGTCAGCCAGCTCCCTTCTGGTTCTGGTACTAGTTGTGTGACCACAGGCAAGTCACCTAATGTCTTTAGTTGCTCATGTGTAAGAAGAGAAATGATAATCATTTTGCTGCCTACCTCAACAAGGCTATCGGTGAGGCACACACTGCCAAGCATCATGAGAAGAGTACTGGAAGATCTATATTCAAATTTTACTTCTGTTTAGTCGTATGACCACGCTCTCTTAGTTTCCTTCTATAAAATGAAAGCACTGGATTAAATGATCTCTAAGGTCCCTTTCACCTCAAAATCTATGATCTTGTGAACCCCAAGGTTCTAGGTCTTAGCAAAATCCTAATTCTAATCTTATAGTGAGACTACTGTCTGCTGGGCTATAGAGCCCAGAACTTACGGATTCTTCACCGCAGCCTTTTCACTAGCTGCCAATGGGTATTTTTTCTGGAGTCTGACACAGACAATCTTTACCAGGAATGGCATTTTTAAAATATTTTACTTAATTTCATTTTAAGGACTTGTTGATGTTGTTCAGTTGTATCTGACTCCTCATGACCCCATCGACTGTATCACACCAATGCTGTCCGTAGGGTTTTCTTGGCAAAGATAATGGAGTGGTCTGGCATTTCCTTCTCCCAGTAGATTAAGGCAGAGGTTAAGTAACTTGCCCAGCGTCACACAGCTGGTAAGTGTCTGAGGCTAGATGTGAACTCAGGTCTTCCAGTCTCTACGCCCAGGACTCTATCCAATGAGTCACCTAGCTACCTTGAATTAGAATTATCTAACTCATCTAACCGTTATAACTCACAAGAAATAAAATTAATAGAATGGTACAGTGGGAAAGGCACTGGAATCTAAATCAGGAAGACTTGGTTTCAAATCTCCATATGAACGCTTACTAGCTGTGTGACCTTAAACAAGTAACCTTCTGAGCCTCAATTTCCTCAAAAATAAAAGTGATAACAATGCTAATACTACCTATCTCAAAGGGTTGTTCAGAGGAAAATGCCTTTAACCCTAAAGTACTGCTAATCACAGTCATTAAGTCTCTAAGGGGCCCATTTCTGTTTTCATTTTGGGGAAAGAGAATGAGAAAGTGAGAAGCTATCACCATATAGTAGAAAAGGCAATGGATTTGTAGTCAGACAACCTGGGCTTAAATTCTGGCTCTCAGCTTCAGCTTCTTTCTCTACAAAATGAAATAAAGATCAGGGGTTCTTAACCTGAAGTCCTCATGGAGAGATTTCAAAGGATCCATGAACTTGAATGGGAAAAAAAATTACTCCTTTATTTCAATATTATATTGGTTTCCTTTGTAATCCTATGCATTTTATTTTATGCATCTGAAAACATTATTCTGAGAAGGGGTCCACAGGTATGGCA
Source organism: Phalanger gymnotis (assembly GCA_028646595.1). Lineage (NCBI taxonomy): Eukaryota > Metazoa > Chordata > Mammalia > Diprotodontia > Phalangeridae > Phalanger > Phalanger gymnotis. Next base: position 43,755,343 of record CM053622.1, on the reverse strand, counting down.
GATATGGAATGGCAGAGGTCATTACACAAAAAAGGTTCAGAAGCCTTGTGTCCACTCACACAATGGTTACTCTAAAGCAGGCCCCCATCACCTCACACCTAGACTACTGACATAGCCTTCTGGTTGGTCTCCCTACTTCGAGTCTCTCCACTCTAATTCGTCCTTCACTCAGCTGTCAAATTGACCTTCCTAACATGCAAGTCTGACCATATCACTCCCCAATTCAATAAGCCCTGATAGCTCCCTATTGGAACTTTCAGGATCACATATAAAATCCTATTTGGCTATTAAAGCCTGTCACAGCCTAGCCCCTTCCTACATTTCTAGTCTTCTTACATTTTATTCTCATTTACATGCTTTACAATCTAGCAATATATATATGTATATATATATATATATATGCGCCTTCTTATAGTTCCTTAAATACAACACTCCATCTCCTGACTCTACACCTTTTAATAGATATCCTCCAAGCTTAGAATGCACTCGCTCCTCATCTCTACTTGCTTCCTTCAAGACTCAGCTCAAATCCTACCATCTGCAAGAGGCCTTTCTTTGTCCCCTCAGCTGTTACTAAGTGACTCCTCTCAGAGATTACCTCCTCTTTACACTATATATAAATTGTATGTAAATAGTTGCTTGCATGTTGTCTCCCTCATTAGAATATGAATTCCTTCAGAGTACGGACATTTTTGCCTTTCTTTGTGAACCCAATACTTACCACAGTGCCTTAACCATAGGAAGGGCTTAATAAATGTTTGTTGACTGACTAAATTCCTTGACTCCTTGAACTCTAAAAGCCCTTATGTACATATAAGGAAACATTTTTATTTTATTCAACTTACTCTTCATTAATAGCCTTAAGACATGAACAACCTGATGTTGTCATGTGTACTTACCTAATGGAGAAATTATTTCAATAAGTATCTCCCAAATGACATGGATCACAATCTTCTTCCCTGTTCCACCCCTCCAAGCCTGACCCCAACCCCTCAAGATCAGTAAATGGTTTCATGAATTGCTATGATCAAAAAATTTATCACCCTGTGGCCAATCCTCTAGTGATGAGCCCCTTCACACCTAGAAGGCACAAAAGCGGACACCATTCCATATTCGAAGCCTTTCTGGCTTGGGAGCACCAGTCAGAGCTCTTTTTGCAATAGTAAAGCCTTCTTCAAGAATGCAGAGTCAAGTTCAACATTAATATGGGGAACCCTCAGTTGTCCCCTCTTTTTCATAGCTAAATTCCTGAAGAAAGCTGTCCACAATTGGTGCCTTCACTTTCTTCCTTTCATTCTCTTCTTAGCTCTCTTCAATATGGTTTCTGACTTCAACATTCAAATGAAAATGATCTCTCCAAAGTTACCAATGATCTCTTTTTAAAAAACATTTTATTTGTTTTAATCAGTCAAAATCTACCTTCTCTCTCCCACCCCCACTGAAAACACAAGGAAAATAAAACCCATTAAAACATGTATGGCCAATCAGAACAAAGTTCTTCATTGGCTATGTCCAAAAAGAATTTTTCATTCTGCATTGAGTCCTTCACCTCTCTTACCAGGAGGTATGTAGCATGTTTCCTTCATTAGTCTTCTGGAATCCATGTTGGTCATTATGCTGATAAAGAGTTCAGCAGAATAATACTCCATCACATTTATATCATAAGATATACACCCATTCCCCAATATGTAAGCATCCTCTTACATTCCCATTCTTTGCCACCTCAAAAAGAGCTAAAATTATTTTTGCATATCCTTAGTTTTTCTTAAGACTAATCCTTAACTTTGCCCTCTCTCTAAACTCCTCCTCCCCCTTTTTCCCTTTCCCTATTTCTCTGTTGAGTGAAATATATTTCTGTACTTAACTCTATGTGTATGTGTGTGTGTGTGTGTGTGTGTGTGTGAAAATTCTTCTTTCTTCTGACCAGTTCAGATCAATGTGAGATTCAAGTGTCAGCAGCTCTCCCCACCTCTCCTCATAATCTTTATTGATATCTACTTGCATACCCTGATTATAGCTTCCCTTTCATCATGTATTTCATTCCTTTCTTTCCATTTTTCTTATAAGATCATCAAGACATAACAGAACCACTTCCAGGTGTTGCCCAATTGGACTCCTTCTATGACCCTTGATGTTAAGGTTCAGAGGAAACACATTTCCCCATATTTAAATGTAAGCAGTTTATCATTGTTTAGTCTTTTGTCACTGTTTATTCATGTTTAACTTTTAATGTTTCTCTTCACTGCTGTGATTGAACTTCATAGTTTCTGCATAGCTCTGGTCTTTCCATCAGGAATACTTGAAAACTTTCTATTTCATTAAAAGTCCATTTCTTCCCCCTTCCTGAGTTTTGCTGGGTAAGTTATACTTAGCTGCAAGCCCATACATATCCTTTGCCTCTGGAATACTAAATTCCAAGCTCTCTGCTCTTTATAGTGCTGTGTACCAACTCACGCATGATCCTCACTTTGATGCCTTAGTGATTGATTTCTTTCTTTCTAGCTGCTTGCAATATTTTTTTCTTTCACCTCAAAACACTGGATTTTGGTGACAATATTTCTGGGAGTTTTCATTTTAGAGTTTCTTTCAAGAGTTAGATTTTTTCTATTACTACTTTGACTCTGGTTCTAAAAGATCTACACAGTTGTCTTTTAAGATTTCTTGAAATAAGAGGTCTTTTTTGGGTTATGGCATTCATGTAGTCCACTGATTATTACGTTTTTTCTTCTCAATCTGTTTTCTAGGTCAATTGTTTTTGCTATGAAATTACTTAGATTTAATTCTTTTTTTTTTTTGGCCTTCTGACTTTTTTTTTCTTGTTGCCTCACTGATTCACTGGCTTCTATTTGGTCCATTCTAATTTTCAGGGAGTTTACTGCTTGGGCAAAGTTTTGTACCTCTTGTTCTAAGCTGTTAATTTCCTTTCAAGTCTTTCTTTCATACTTCTCATTTCTGTTGCAATTTTTTCTTCAAGTGCTCTCATTCTATTTATAAGAACATTTTAACTCTTTAAAAAAAAAAAACCTTACTCTGTTCCTTCCAGGCATTCTAGTGGAGTTTGTGTCTAAGCTGTGTTTTTCACTGAGGCTTTGATCAGACGTAATGGAATCATCCTCTTCTTCTGGATATGAATCTTCAGCTTCCTTGCCACCATAATAGTACTTTTAAAAACATGGATAATAGGCAATTTCACTGTAATCCGTTCCTACGCTTTCCTTATTCCTCCTAAACCAGGAGTTCTTATCTTTTTTATATTCTGGACCCCTTTGGCAGTCAAGTCTGATGAAGCCTCCTTCTCACAAGAATATTTTCAAATGCATACAATAAAGTACACAGGATCACAAAGGAAGAAACCAATAATATTGAAATAGAAATGTAATTTGGCAAGGGCTCTTTCACTTTTGGCTTTGTATCCCCAACATACAGCAGTACCTGGCACACAAAAGGTGTTTAATAAATGCTTGCTAATTGACTGATCTGAAATGTGGGAACTGGTACCAGTCATAAGGGATAATTCAGGGGGGAAAAGAGAAGGAAAAGAAAAGAAGAAAAAAAGGTTACTGAGAGCATTCAATACCCTCTACAGCTTGGCAACTTCCTGCTTTTTCAGCCCTATCTCATTCTATTAATGCCTACTAGCTCAGGTGTCCTTAATTTGGGGCCCAAAGACCTCCCAGGAAAACCAACCATGGTCAGATTTTAGCGATGGGAAAAAAGTTACATCTTTATTTTCACTAAATTCTAATTGAAATTTAGCATGTTCTTCAGTTGTAAAAGTGGGTAATAAACCATGGTAATATCAGTTGTACTTGTGCCTTTGTCTTCCAATAGGAATCACAGATACTTTCATCATGACTGAAAATATAATCTTGCCAAAGACCACTCCAGTTTAATGTTCTTATTTAACCTAAACGACAGCCTCCAAACACTATGTCTTTAGAAAATAAAATCTAACTTTAACTTGCCTATATTTTAAATGCATTCTTATTTTGATGTATTAACAAAACACATATTCCTGGATTACAAATTTAATTTTTTGAGAACATATTTTAATAGTAGATTTCCTTTGTAATCCTGTGTATTTTATCTTATGCATTTAAAAATATTATTCTGAGAAAGGGTTGATGAGCTTCATCCAATTGCCAAAGAAATTCAATGATACACACCAAAAGATTAAGAATTCCTGTTCTAACTAAACTATTCTCTGACCCTCAAATATGTATGTCTTGTACAGCTCTCCTGCCTTCAAGCCTTTATTCAATGTTGTTTCTCATGCCTGGGATGTCTTCTCTACTGCCTTTTGGGTATTAAACTCCTAACCCAAACTTTAAAAATTAATTGAATTGCTACACCCTCCATGAAACCTTTCCTGATTCCCCTTAGTCAGTTATTATCTTCACTATCAGACTTCACACAGCACTTTGTTTTTCAATATACTTATCATGTAATATCCATTATGGTTATCTGTTTTTTCATTTTATCCCCTTACTAGACTAGCAGCATCATAAGGATAAGGACCATGTAGCATCCAGACACTATCTTCCCCAGCGCTGAACACTCTACACTGCACACACTGAACACCTAAGGGTTAACTTATGTTACTGAAGTGTTATCTGAATGGAGAGAAAATTATGCAATGGGAGTTAGTAAAGTAAAAGTAAGTACGTGAGCACAATTAGGGAAATATGAAGACCTGGAAAAGTGTTTCAGTCAAAGTGGCATAGTCAAGATCTGGATCAACTAGAGAAGTGAAGATAAGGAAACCAGACCCTCAAACTAAACTACCCCCACCGTCTAGCTGCTCTACTAGGGCATTCCAGCGCTGCTGAAATCTGCTAGACAAATGCACACAATCTTCCAGACTAGGTCCACTGCAAAACGATGGGATTTCATCTTTAAGGGTTCCTCACCACTACATGGTAATCATTTTATTCTTCCCTTATTGACTCCATTCCCCACAATGGCTATATGGTATTCCCTACCCTTTCACTCTCAGGAGAGGATCTATGATCCTATGACCTCGTTTCCTACTTCACTTCTACTAAGCAGATAGGTGATACCGTGGATAGAACACTGGACCCAGAGTCAGGAAGACCTGAGTACTAGCTAAATGACCCTGGGCAAGTCACTTAGCCTCTGTCTGACTCTCCTCATCTGTAAAATGGGGATAATAATAGCACCCGAGGACAAAACAAGACAATATTTGTGAAGTGCTTTGTAAACCGTAAAGCGCTCTACAAATGCTAGCTATTATTATAATTTCACAGCGGAAACAAGAAGCTGCCAAGGTGCGCTGTCTCCCCTTCTCCACACCTTGAAGTCCCTCTATGTCATCCCCGTTCTCACCTGCTTTGCTTCAAACTCTGGGGAAGAGGTGGTCCTTCCTGTCAAGATCAACCTCTCTACTTGTGCCCTTGATCCCATCCCCTTTTTCTTCTTCGATCTTGTTCTCTCAATAATGCCTTCATTGTCTTTCATCTTCAATCTCCTTATCCATTGAGGGGAGGGTAAAAGGGAAAGTGAACAAGCATTTATTAAGCACCAACTACATGCCAGGCACTGTGCTAAGTGTTATACAAGTAATTCATCTGATCCTCATAACAACCCTGAAAGGTAAGTACTAGGATTATCCCCATTTAACAGTTAAGGAAAGTGAGTTCGAGGTTAAGTGATTTGCCCAAGGTCACACAGTTAGTGTGTGAGGTCAAACTTCAACCCAAGTCTTCCTGACTCCAGGTCCAGCACTCTATCCACGTTGCATTCTCTAGCTGCCACTGGCACTTCTCTGTTTCCCATAAACAGCCCCAAGGCTCCCTATCCATAACAAACTTTCAACTATCCTTGTCATGCCCTCAGGCTATCATTCTACACCTCTCCTCCTAGCCACCAACAAACTCCTAGGAAATCAGCTAAACTAACTGCCTCCATTTCCTTGCCTCCCAGCTCACTTGGTGGGGGGGGGGGGGGGGCACCTCATCCCCAACTCTGGCTGAAAGTACTTTCTCAAAGGTTCACAATGATCACTTCAAAGCTAAATCCAATGGTCTTTCTCAGTCCCCATTTTACCAAACCTCTCTATGGTTTTTGACCCTTCTGACCATCCCCTCCCCTCTCCCATACTTAGTTCCTCCCTTGGCTTTCATAACACTGGTCTCTTTTGGTTCTCCTCTACCTGCACGACAGCTCCTTCTCAGTCCCTTTGTTAACTCAAACAAGGCACAGTGGTACAGTAGGGGAAAAAATGCTAGATTTGGGGTCGGAGGGCCTGGTTTCAAATTCCATCTCTGCTACATCACTTATATAGCCTTGAGAAAAAGATTTAACCAATCTTTGGGCTTCGGTTTCCTCGTCTATAAAATAAAGAAGTTGAACTAGTCGATTTCTAAGGTCTCTTTGAGCTCTAAATCCTATGATCATCAACTCAATGACCAACCACGATTCTAGAGGAGATGCTGAAGCATTCTGCTACCTACCTGCCAGACAAGTGATGAACTCAGGATGCAGAATGAGACATATTTTTTGGACACAGCCAATGTAAGGAATTTATTTTGCTTGACTAGGAATATTTGTTACAAAGGCTTTGTTTTTCTTTTTCTAAAGAGAAAGGTGAAGGGGGGAAGAGCAGAAAATAAGATTTTTAATTGAAAAAACGTTTAAAGAAAATTTTAAAATCACATGACCATCATCTCCACCAGCTGCACTGCCCACCTCAAGAGGACTCAGCCCTAGGGCCTGCTCTCCTGATTAAAGAGTTGCTGGCCAGGACCACCATTTCTTGCGCATATCTTAAACATTTAATACAAATTATCTATCTATCTATCTTCCATCTCCTATTAATTAAATATGGGTATCTCCCAAGGCTCCTTTATGGGCCCTTTTCTCTAAGTGACTTTAGCAATTCCATGAATTCAATTATTTCTACACAGATGACTCTCATAATTATATAGCAGGACTTAGTTTCTCCTCTGGACTACAGTTCCACCTTACCAACTGTCTGCTAGACATTTCCACCTAGATGTCCCATAAGCATCTCAAACTCAACAAATGCAAGACAGAATTTATCATCTTTCCCTCAGAATGTATCCCTTCTCAAACTTACCTGTTTCTACTGAGAATATTTTCATTCTTCCAATAACCCATCTAGGTCCACAACTTTTGACTCACCCTAGACTCTTCCCCTTTTCTCATCTCTCATATCCAAATCAATTGTCAAGTCAGACTGAATCTACTTATACAATCTCTCTCATATCCATCAAGACTATTACAACAGCCATCTAATTGGTCTCCCTACTTCCAAATTCTCTCCTCTTTAATCAATCCTCCCCACAGCTGCCAAATTCATAGTCCAAAGAACAGAACTAAACATGACACTCAGAATCTTCAATGGTTCCCTTTGCCTCTAGGATAAACTCTAGAGCCCACATTTATCAGTTCCTATCTACCTTTCTAGGTTTATTTAATATTCTTTCCCTTCACATAACCTAGCTGAAGCAACCTACCACCCGTTTCCCAAATTTCACATTCTATTTCCTATCTTCATGATTCTGCACACATAGTGCCTCCCCACCCCCAAGACTGAAATGTACTCCCTTCCTCACCTTTACCTCTTAGAATCTCCAGCTTCTTTCCCTGCTGGGCTCATATAAAACTTACTAAGGGAAGCCTATTCTCTTCTGATTCCACATCCCCCCTTGAGCTATAAATGTTCTCTTTCTCCCAAAATTACACTGCACTACTATGTATGCTATGTCTCCCTATTAAAACGAAGTCCCTTGAGAACAAAGGACTATTTCATTTTTTTTCTTTTTTCCCTCCAATACCTGGCACAGTATCTTAAAACAGCAGGCATTTAATAAATATTTTTGACAAGTGGGGATACAAAAAGACAGACAGACTTTGACAAAGCTTCTAAGGACAAAGTAATAGTAAGAGCATTTGAACAGTGAAAAAAATGATGCCACGAGATGCTAAGGAGAGTTTGGGAAAAGGTGGGAAAGGTTAATGGGTTCTTTTTCACAATGTATACAATGCTGGATAAATTAAAACAAAAACGATAATGAGTACAAAAATGTGAATGAGAGCTTAACCCATCTGCTTTGGGTTTACAAGAGAGCCGAAAAGCTAAGGAGTTATATTTTTCAATTTTCCCATGGAATTGGTTTTCAATCTTAGGTCAGAATTCATATGAATGTAAGCTCCATGAATGCAGTTAATTTCATTTTTATTTTATCTCTGATTTCCAGTACCTAGGATAATACCTAGGAAAAAATATTGAGTACTTAATAAACGTTTGGTGAATTGGATTGTATTAGAATCATAAGTTTGTAAGCTCCTTGAGAGTAATGTCTGAGTACTCACTATCTTGTATCCACAGTGCCTAAGATGGTACTTCACACTGAGTAAGCACTAAATAAATGCATGCTAATTTAATGACCCAAACTAGGGCTGCTGCAGCTGTACCAAAAAGTCAAGAAAAGTCTCAAAGATGGACCTGAGCAAAACGTCCATTGTGTTTTCTGAGTCAGCGGCCAACTCCCTTGCATGCATGGAAGGAAAAAGCCTAAAAAGTCAGAGTGAATGAGAAAACCTCACCCTGGTTCTCACTCTCTCCACCCTCATTAAATGGTGCTGTCCTGGTGCTGAAACTTTCTCTTCAAATAACAGTAAAACTTGAATGTACATAAGCTGGAAGAACAAAGTATACTTCCATGGTTTCTAATAAGATTTGCAGAAAATATTAGGCATCACTGGGGACCTGGTGTTTGCAATCTTGTAGGCCCTAAGACATTCAGACAACAGAATGTCAGTGAACTAGTACATAATAAGGACTAAAAGAAAGATTTCAACATCATTTATCTATAGAAATCCTCAGTTGTCCAAAGAGACTTTATCTAGGGCATGAATATATAAGGAGAACAGAGGTATAAGACTATGCAAAAATGGTTCACAAAGGGTGGAATAAAAAAAAAGAAAGATTTATTCAGACACTCAAAGCATGGCTAGAGAGGTAGGAAGAAAGCCAGATTAGGGCAATGTCTCAGAAGCTGAACTTAGGAAGACTTCAGAAAAGGGGTACTGATGTTGAAGAATTTTTTAAATGGAATTTAGTATTTGTGTTCAGCTATGCTAATCGATCAAATCCATTTTATTTTTTCATATCAGCTTATACCCATTCTAGATGTACAGAAATTTATTCTCACCTCAGCAATCATTTAATAAGCATCTATCATGTGCAAAGCACTGTCAGGACCTAAAGATACAAAAACAAAAAAATGAAATGCCCTCAAAGGGTTTACATTCTAATGGGGAGACCAAAAAGAGATAAGAGTATACAAAATGGCATATGAGCTGTGCTTTAGAAGGAATAGAAAATAATTTCATATATTTAAAAAAAGTAGAAAAGAAGTAAGGGGCCTACTCTGCTTCTCCTAGCCTAGACTAAAGGTATTCAAACTCCACATGGGAAATCTGTCATTCTATGCTTAGAAGAACTGTCTTAGGAAAGAAAAGGAGCTATATTAATTTTGTCTATGATTGCCTTGGAAATTATGGAAGAATCCTCCCTCTCTATTGACAGCTAGGTGGTACAGTGAAGTCAGGAAGACCTAAGGTCAAATCCAACCTCAGATACTTACTAGCTGTATGACCCTGGGCAAGTTAATTAACTTCTGTCTGCCTCAATTTCATTTGTAAAATAAAATAATAGCCTACCTCTTTCAGGGATGTTGTGAGGATAAAAATGAGATGTTTGTAAAGCATTTTGCAAACCATAAAGCACTTTATGAATGCTAATTATTATTATCAGGCACCTCCTCCTTTGCCTATAAATCCTCTATCTTACTACTCTCAGAAATTCAAAGGGAACCATGATTTCATTTATACATAGGTTCATTTCAGTGCTACAGATCACAATTCATCCTATTCAACTCTTGCCAATGCCTTCCTATAAGTATGCCATAGGAGAATCCATCATTCCTCAATTTCTCCTTCCATGGCAAGGATGTAAGTAGAACACTGCAGCTGTCCACCTGTCATGTTTCACCCTTGCCATGTCCAGTCTATCTTCTCTTCCAATTATGTATTTCCTCAATGACATTTTTTATTCCTGGTCTTCTAAGTTCCTCATTGTTTATATCCTGAAGCCTGCTCACACTCACCACACACCTTTCCAGAGCCCTCTCTGTGATAGTCACTTTGAATTCTTCAGAAATGACATTCCATGGTTTGTGCCATACAAAAACACTAGTAAAATAAAGATGTTTAACAGATAGGCTTTTGTTTCTTAGAGAAATTTGGGAGTCATTAAAGGAGTTTTACAATTTTCTGAAGGCAATTCTGCCCAATTTCCTCCTACTGTTTAATTCTGGGTCCAACTCATCCATTTGTACTATCTATCCCAGATATACATATTGTTGGATAACAGTGGGTTGCCCAACATCTAATGCCCAGATTGTGACAACTTAAAATATTTTTATGTTTTCTACTTTTTACCTTTTATTTTTCCCTCTGTCTCCTCTGGCTACTGTCCTAAGTACTTTCTTTTGCTACCTTCTCAAGTTCTAACAACAGTGCCTTCACTTCTTCATTTCATGCTTTTGCCTTTAAGAGGTGCCCACTTCTTGCAAGTTCTGTAAATTCCCTTCATGGCCATCACTAACTTCCTGTCTTTTCAAATAGCCCCTTCTTCATCCATAATCTCCTTGATCTCTCTCCTCTGCAACATACCACTGACCACCATCTCATTCTTTAAACTTCTTCTTCCCTTGGCTCCCTTGATATTGTATCATATTCATTTTCTTCCTACTTTTCTATTTATGCACTGGTTCCCTTTCCTCCTCCCATCCCTTTAAAGTGGGCATTCCTTAAAGTTTCATGTCCATGCTCCTACTCCTCTCTACACTCTCCTGAGAATTCAACTTCTTATGTGGCTTCAACCTCTATGGCGGTGCTCTCCAAATCAGTATTTCCAGCCCCAAGCTTGCTCTCTCTTGAAATCTGGCTACATATGTGCAACTGTCTGATGGACATCTTGCTACTATCACAGACTCAACTGGCATAAAACAGAACTTCTCTTATTCTTCATATACCACTTGAGTATCCTACCCTATCTCTGCTAATGATCTCGTTCTTCTCCAGCTTCCTAAAAGGTTTAAAATCCTGGAGGTCATCTTTGTTTCTTCAATGGTCAGTCAATCTTTAAGTCTTCTTAATCCTGTCTTCACAATGTTTGTTACATCAGTCCTTATTCTGCCTTGACATTGCCAGCTCCCTTCTCAAGCCCATACCACTTCATGACTGTACTACTGTTAAAATTAAATATGATTCCTTGTTTCTGGGCTCTCTGAAACATACTACACATGATGTTACTTTACCTAAAGCACTGATTTGATAGTCCCACTAGCTTGCATAAAATTCCAACGGAACTTTCATTAATTTATCCAAAGGATGAAGTCCAAATCCTCAGTCTTGATAATAATGATGATAACTGCTACCTTTGTATAGCACTTGACAAGTCTGAAAAAGTACCTTAAAAAGAATATTTCATTTGATCCTCACAACAACCCTGTGAAATAAATATGATTATTATCCTGATTTTACAAATGAAGAAATTAAAGATCACAGCAATTAATTAATTTGCCCAGGGTCACACAGCTCGTAAGTACTTGTAACATTTGAGCCCAAGTCTTCCTGACTCCAGGTCCAGCACTCTGTCTACAATCTGGCCCCGAGTTACCTTTTCAGTCTTATTTCTAAACGCTCCTAGTGGCATCCCGGTAGAATGCAAAGGACAGGTGTGAAGTTTCTACTTACTACAGTGACCTTATTAGGAAAGTCGCCCATCTTTCTAGCCCTCAATTTCCTCACCTATATAATGAGAGGGACTAATTTCTAAAGGTCGCTTCCAGCTCAAAATCCTATAATCCTATTCGTTTTTGAGTCCTACTCCCTCCACACTTTTGCTCACACTGTTCCATTGACTGAAGTGCCCTCCCCCTTCCAACCAAATCTTACTCATCCTACCAGAGTGAGTTCAAATTCCATTTTCTCCAGAATGCCTTCTCTAATCCTCCTCTGAACAGGTATAACAATTTCATAACAATATACCAACAATGAATCATGTAGAGTAATGCCTGTTCAAGTCAATAACAATAAACATTTATTAAATGTCTACTGTGTGCAAAGCATTATGGCAGGCAGGAGGAGATTTTTTAAAATTAGATAAGATCCAAACTGTCCTCATGGAGCTCAAAGTGTAAGAAGCTCAAACTGTTAAATGATTGTCGTTTAAGTCACTTGCAGGTCTGACTTCCCCAAAGAGATGCCTTGAGAACAAAAACGGAATCATAGATTTAGAGCCAGAAAGAATCAAAGAGTTCATGTCTAGTTCACTCCCTGTTTTATGGGATCCAGAGTGGTGAAGTAATTTGATCAAGGTAACAGAGTGAGTCAGTGGCAGAGGCTGGATTTGAACCCAGGGCTCTTTCCACTGGAGCATGCTGCCCCTTATTTTTCTTCCTGCACTACTCCTACCAGCATCTAGGACACTGCCTTTCACATAGTAGGGCTTCAATCAATATTTGTTGAGTTAAACAGCAAACACCCATTAAATATTTGCTGATCTGATACTCTTGATTAGCAGTGAAGTCCTAAAACCTAGATACTTATGTCATGAATCTCTCCTCCTCTCCTCTTCCAAAATATTTAGAGTAGAAGTATCAGAAGGCAAAGCAGATGAAAACTGCATAGGTACACATGGTGGTAGTAATAACAAGAACATAAAGGCCCCATGGAAGAGGAGGGAAAGTACCTGATCAGGAGTCAGAAACCTTGGGCTCTGGTAAAAGCTCCCCCATTTACTATCCCTATTATCTTGAGCAAGTCACATTGTTGCTCAGTTTCCTCATCTGCAAACATGGGTAACAGACTGACTACTTCTTAGTGTTGCTATGTGGACCTAATGCAATAAGGTGTGTGAAAACACTTTACAAATTATAGGGCAATATATAATATGTATTTATATATATATATAATATAAGGAGTAGTGCTAACAGTAAAAAAAAAAATAGTAATAGTCTCTGCTTTTGAATCCTCTGTATTCTGCCAATCTCAACATTTTATACTGCTTAAAACACCATTGTAACTTCTCCTCTCCTTACACCTCTTTCTCTGATCTGGTTTCCATACATGGCACTAAAGGCTTTATATGCATTTACTAATGCATACATGACACCTAGTGGCAAAAAAAGGGTAGCCACAGGCTTCCCCCACAAAACAGCATGTGAGGGAAATGTTGGTCCACTTTCCCTCCTTCTGCATTGCAGGGAACTGAATGTATTGTCATAATCCTTTGCTAATGTTTCCAAGTGGATACCCAGCTATCATCTCAAATTCAATATGCTTAAAATTAAATTATTCCCTTCCCTCCTAACCCCAATCCTATCAATGCCATTTTGCCTTAACACCCAGATTGAAGCTCCTCCCTGTCCCTTACTATGCATATCCAATCAATTCAATAAGCATTTATTAACAGTCAGAGAGAGAGAGAGAGAGAGAGAGAGAGAGAGAGAGAGAGAGAGAGAGAGAGAATGAGAATGAATAGCTTAATGGAGAGAGGATCAGCCTGGGAAAAAAGAACTAAATTAAAGTCCTGCATTTGATATATACTAAATGCAGGACCATGGGTAAGTCACAATCTATTAGTGGCCCAGACACTGAGATTATGTTACAGAAAATCTGGTTATCAGCACTGGTGGTGGGGGTTTCCACACCAACAAACTCACAGGTCCAGCTTCTCTATTCCAAAAACAACCAGACACAAAGTCTTGTCAGTTCTTCTTCTGAAATGCCTCTTCTTAGATCTGCCTCTTCCTTTTTATTTCATTTACCACTGTCCTGGCTCAGGCCTTGTCTCCTCATGTCTGACCTTTGTTAGACAATTCAACATGCACACTATCACCAATTCAGTTTAATTAAATGTGTTTATCAAGGCACCTATATGCAAGGCATTAAGGGCTTAATGTGCTTCTCTTAAATGCTGACACTGGAATGCACATGTCCTATCTCTCCAGCTTGTACATCAGTCCCAGCTGTGAATTCTCTTCAAGCATTTAGCACACTGCCTTGCACAGAACAGGTACCCAATACATATCTGATTAACGGTCTAACGAGATGTTTGCCTTTCTTTTTTTAAGGAGCACTCCATAAGCATTCATACACACAGCAGAATGTGTGCATACGTTTGTAAAACATAACCACACACATCTCTTTTCTATAGCTAGGGATATGTAAACGTGTAGATATAACATATGTATCTCTACATATATGCTACTTCGTGTATCTCTGATTTTTTTTAGGTTGCCCAAGACAATTCACTACTGATCTACACCACAGTACGTGGTCTTCATAGGTTGCTATGGCTGAAAAAAATTCAATACCCTGTGGCCACCCTTCTGGGGATGAGCCAGACATAAACAGATGCACAGATTTCATAACAGGTTCCCAAATTTGCCAACATTCCCTTACAGTTCTTCGAAAGAACTGTAAAATGCCACTAACAAGGAATTTTGTGCCCTTTGACCTTTGTAGGAAGAGTAGAAAGAAATACACATCACTATTCCCCTTCAGGGTTCATTTCTCTATTTTCTCAATTAAAAAAAAAAGGTCAAAAAGCAGTATGATATTTACTAGAAAAGACCCTAGATCTGAATACAGGGAGTCTGTGTTTGAATTGTAGCTCTGGGTCTCCGTTTCTTCCTTTGTAAAATCAAAAAGTCCCTTCTACCCTTAAATCTTACCATGGCAGAATGAAATGCACATCTGGGTTCAAGGCACAGGAATACTGATTTAGAGCTGGAAAGGATTTTAGAATCATCTAAGCCAACCTTCTCATTTTACAGATGAGGAAATTGAGGCCTAGAGAGATTACATGACTTGGTCAGGGTGACACAAGCAATAAATATCAGACAAAATTTGAACCCAGATCTTTATGATTCCATATCCAGCACATTACCCACTACACTATGCTGCCTCCCACCACTGCAGAATTGGATGGGATCAGGGTTCTGCTACTGGCCAAATATTTTCACTTGTCTCGATTCCAATATAAAATATGTTGTAATTTTATTGTAGAAATAATTTTAAATGGGGGGAAATATGAAGCAGCATGATATAGTAGGAAGAGAACTGGACTAGGAGTCACCCAAGGCCTGGGTTCCAATTCTGCCTCTGACACTTAGGTGTGTAACCAATTACAGGCAAAGTGTTAGCCCTCAACAACCCCCGGTTTTCA
This sequence comes from Phalanger gymnotis, assembly GCA_028646595.1. Taxonomy (NCBI): domain Eukaryota; kingdom Metazoa; phylum Chordata; class Mammalia; order Diprotodontia; family Phalangeridae; genus Phalanger; species Phalanger gymnotis. The sequence goes on along the minus strand of CM053622.1, from coordinate 43,740,054 downwards.
TTCTCTATAAAAGGTGGACAATAGTTGTAGTACCTACTCCCCTGGGGGTTGCTATGAAAATCAAATAAGGTAACACAGGCAAAATGTGTCCTATCAGTCAACAAGTATTTATTAAATGTCTACCACGTGCCAGGTACTGGGGATACAAGTAAAAAAGGCAACAGAGGCAGCAGATGGCTCAGTAGATTGAGCACTGTACCTGGATTCAGAAAGACTTGCATTTAAATCTTGCCCCATACACTTACTAGATGAGCTGTGTGACTCTAGGCAAGTCTCTGCCTCACTTTCCTCATCTGTAAAATAAAGATCCTAAGAGTATCTACCTCCCAGGACTGTTATGAGGATTATAAAAAAAAAAAGACAGAGAGAAAGCAAACCTGAGAGCACCATAAAAATCCTAGCTATTATCATTATTAAGAGACAGGCAACGAGCATTTATTAGGAGCTTCCCATTACCAGGCACTGTGCTCATGTTAACTGTTATCCTTAATCTTTGCAGTCTCCACCTCACAGGGCTGCTGCGAAGGAAGGAAGATGCTTTTCCACCTCAAATAGGTTTTGCTTTTACTGAGATCTATAACGGAGGTTCTTCAATACTACCTCACCAACCCAAATCGTTTATGTCTGACTGCTGACGGGAGCCTGTGAACAGGAGGGGGTCTCGGAGTTCTCAGATTCCCCAGGAAGGAAAGGGATGGTGCACTAGGAGGCAACTTTCTGTTCTGTTGGCCGAGGCTGGATTAGATGACCTCTGAGTCCTTTCTAGTACTGAGCCTGGGTAAATGCTAACCCTCCGATAGGGAAAAGAGGAGCTTGCCTCGGTTCGGGGAACCCGTTTCCATCCTTCCCTTGGCCCCTTTCTGGGCCTCAGTTTTCCCTCTCGAAGATTTCTGGCATCCTGCGGCTCCGGGCTCCTAAGGAATCCAGGGCTTGGGGCCCTTGGCCGGTGGTGCTGGCCTGGGAAGGCAGCGCCCGGAGTGCTGACCATCGCTGGCCGGCCATCCCCCCCTCCTCCGTTCCCTCCCCCGGGGCCGCCCCTCTTCCTTCCTTCGTTGCTTCCTTCCTTCCGCCCTCGCTGGTAGCATCCTGGCCCCCGCCTACCCCGCGGCCAACTTCCCCGGGAACCGCCCCCAGGAGCTCGGACTCCGTAGCGGCCCTTAGCCAGCGCCGAGCCTGCCGTGCGGCGCGAGCCCAGCGGGCCCCCACGTCCGAACGGCAGCACGGCTCAAGCGAGCCCCAGGCTTCCCCCGCGGCCTAGCCCCAGCCCCGGCCCGGCTCCGGCCCAGGCCGCGGCCTCACCTGTGTGCCGGCGGGCGGGCCCGGGACTCCTCCGGAGGCTGGGGGCGGGGGCGGGCGGGACGGTAACGGCTCCGCTCGGCCTCGGTAGCGGCGGCGGCAGCGACGGCGGCAGCGGCGGCGGCTCCTCCTCAGCGCGCACAACCCCGCTCCGGCCCAGCGCAGCCCGGGACCGCCCCCTCCGCTTCGACCGCCCATTGGCTCCTCTCCGCCACGGCGCTCCTCTCATTGGGCGACGCGTGTGTCACAGGGCCTCGCGGGCCGCGGGGAGGCGGGACTTCCTGCCGCCGGCTCTGAGGAAGGAGGCGCGGCCTGAGGGGCTAGCGGCCGGCGAGAGGCTGGGGGAGCCTGGGTCGGCGCCCAGCTCAGTGTCAGCGCCTGGGAGGCGGGTCTCCCTCCCCCCCCCACCACTCCCAAGGCTAGGAAGCTGAGGAGGCCCAAACCAGTCCGGATCTCGCGTCTCTGCCCCCATCCCCCACCCCCCTCGCGCTGCCAGGTGTATGGGGGTGCGTGTGCTCCCAGGGAGTGCATGGCTGCGCGGTCCCCGGGGAAAGGGGGTAGGGGGAATGTGCAGCGGTGCGTGCACGGGAGTGCATCCGCACCCCCCAGGATGAGTGTGGAGGTGGGTGCTCTCCTGCTGGGGCACCCGGTGGTGGGTGCATGTCTGCCCACTCTCTTCACCTCCCCCATCCTAGGAATATGGGTCCTATAGTTTCCCTAGGTTCAGATCGAGAAGGAACCTCAACCAGCTCCTTTTTCCAGAGGAAGAAACTGAGGCCCAGAAAGGTTCAGGGATTTGCCAAAGCTCAACCAGCTAAAAAGCCCCCCCCCAAAAAAAAAGGGGGGAAGGGGATGGACAGAGGACACTGCATCCTGAACGAGAATTGGCGGGGATTTTCTGCAGGAACCCAGTAGTTTCTGACCCACTTTCAGGAGGGCTTAGTCAGAGAAAGGAACTGCTTAAGTTTTAAAGAAAAGCCAATTTAATCTTTGCCTGTTTGGAGAATAAAGGCAGACCTGTAGGGTACCGTAAGGGCCTTTGGACTAGACCTGACTCATTCTCCTACTAGCTTAAGTAAACTCCTGTAGAGCAGGGAGTCTGTCCTGGTATTTTTATCTTTCTCCAGCACCAAGAACAGCACCTCCATCATCATCATCATCATCATCAATTGTCCCCATCACTTAACATTTAAGATTCAGATAGTGCTTTCCTCACAACAACTTTGTGAAGAAGTTCATAGTTACTAGAAGGACCAGGGGTCAAGTGACTCAAAACCAGCTTGGTCCTTCAGGAGTCATTCTTAAATTCCAGTCCTATGGGACTCTCAAAATTATCTCTGGTGGTCTGAGTGTTACACTGTCCTCTAAAGCTTAAAGAGGAAAAGTGCATTCTTCAAGAACACAGAGCTCTTCAGGGTTGAGGCCAGGTCTCATGGTATGCACTTAGTAAAGTTTCAGTTGAATTGAATTAGCTCCAGCTAGTGCTGTAGAAATTGGCAGGCTGGACCCACCAATAAATAGCTGACACTTAGTCCCTTAAAGCCTTACCCCCCTCCCACTGTGAAAATAAAAGGAGATAATGGAAGTGTTTTTACAAAGTATAATGCCCTAGAGGCATAAGTGTGGCCAAAAAAAAAAAAAGAAGCCACAGACTAAGAGTGAAGAGACAGGATCTAGAGCATCATCTGCCACTAGTGGGCACAAGAAATTGACCAAGGGATTTTAACTCCTTAGCCTGGTTTTGTCAACTGTAAAACCTAAGGCTCCTCACAGATGTGATATGAGCATTACGAACTGCTCAGTCCTTTCTAAAGGAGCTATATTTGTAGTTAGGGGGACCTGGGTTCAAATTCTGCCTCAGGCATTTACTAGCTGAATGACACTGAACAAATCTTTTAACCCCTGGGCTAATAGCTTACACCTCTCTGAACTTCAGTTTCCTCATCTGCATAATGGGAATGCTAACAGCAGCACCTACCTCCCAGGACACTTAAGAATGAAAATGAATTAATGTATAGAAAGTGTTTTGAAAACTTTTAGCAATCAACAGTCATTTCCTTAGGATCCCAGATTAAGAACCCAGGTGTAGGGTGTGTTCAGGGAACACTGGTACCTCTGGTGTGATGGCTGCCGAGCCCTTTTGAGGGCTGCTTTCCACCTTGGATGGCTACCTGTGTCCAGCTCTCACCTGTGGCTCCAAGAAGCCGTAGCATGTACAGCAGCCACACCCCCGTAAACCATTTCGGAAGACAGGATAAACCAGGTTGAGGGTGACCAAGGAGTCTCAAACCTATTGGGGAGTTGGAGAAGCGGGGAGGAGGGTATCTACTCCAAGCATGTGAAGACTTGCCCTGGTGGAATAGGCAGATGAGAACAATTTGTTCCAACTGCCATGAAGGCAGCTGAAGGAGGCACCGTGGAGCACTTAGAGCTTGGTTAGACGTCAAAGACGCCAAGGTCATCCACTGCATCTTGAGCCATCACCAGTCATCTTGATTCTGTCCTGCCACTGGACTGTGATTATTCTGGAGGAGAGTGAGGCTGATGACTTTGTGCAGCTGTCCCTCACTTAAATCCAAACTACACCAGAATCAAAAGAAAATGTTCCCATGGGCTGTTTGTGCCCGACCTGTGGTAGAGCATTCCGAGCTCCAGCTCCTATTGGTCTGATCAACCACAGCTGGACACATTGAAACTTGACTCTAGCATAATGATGTCATTTTGGTCCTCTTTGAAAACGAAGGATGACAACCAACCAAGATTAACAACCAGAAGGGACTTTTAGAGACCACTGAGTCCAAGACCCTCATTTTATAGTGGAGAAAACAGGCAAAGAGAGGCTAACTGACATACCTAGGGTCAACCTACTTGTGTCTGAAGTAGGAGTCAAATTCAGGTCTTCCAGACTCTAAGCTCAATGCTTTATCTATGTTACATAATAGCCAATGTTTATATAATACCTCAAAATTGGCAATGCACATTGGAAAAGACCCCAAAGATCATCTAGTTCAGCCCTTTCATTTTACAGATGAGAAAACGGGGACCTAAAGAAATCAAGTGACTTACTCGAGGTCACACAGCATCAGCTTTGAATTCAGGTCTTCTGTTGGCACTGTCCTATAGTGCCTCCTACATCCATGGCATTTGAACCTTCCAACATCACTTGGAGGTAGTTACCACAAATATTATTATTGTTTTACACATGGAGAAACTGAAGCTCACAAGTTAAAACGTGCCCAGAGTCACATTACTGGTGTCTGTCAGGGACAGGATTTGAACTCGTGTTTCCAAACTCTAAACCCAACATTCGGTCCACTATTCTAAATTACATAATGTAAAAATGTAGATGATATAAATGACAACTATTATTCCTAGTAGGGGTACTACTTTTTTTTTATTTTAAAGACTAGTTTCTAATTACCAGTGTTTTTACATAATATAATGTACCAAAGTATTTTCCCCTTAAGACAATAAATGTTTTGAGTGATTACTATGTTCATAACAGTGTTAGGCACTTGAAGGAGATCCAAAGTATGAAGATTGGGCCATGCCCTGGAGGAATTTTGTTAGGGAGAGAAGTCCTGCCCTTGGAAAAAGGGACAATGGCATGAGGGAATTAGTCCATCTCCAAGGAAGAACTTCACACTAGTGAGGGTTGTTAGACTCTGAAATGGGTTACACAAAGAGGATGTTGACCTTCTGGAAGCCCTTAAGAAGAAAAGATTTTCACTTGTGTGTTCTGTTAACTTCCTGCTTTGCTTCAGATACCTGTCTTCAGAAGGGACAAACCAAGGTATATCAAAAAAAGTCAGGGTCCTAATATATCCTCTATAGTCACCTCTGTTGGTTTCAGGAAAGGCCTGCAGAAGAATAGGCTAGAACAGCATTTCTCTAACTCTTTGGTCTCAGGGCCCTTTTACACTAAAAATGATTGAGAACTCCTTCCCTAAGAGCTTTTGTCTATGTGGATTATATCAGGATTTACCATGTTCAAAATTAAGTTGGATGAAATTTATTAAAATTTCAAATAATAACAAGCCCATCACATGTTAACACAAGTAACGTACTTTTAAAGAAAAATAACTATATTTTCCAAAACAAAAAAAAAATTAAGTGAGAAGAGTGGCATTGTTTCATGTATTTTTGCAAATCACTTTTAACGTCTGGCACAATAAAAGACAGCTGCTTCTGTATTCAATTTGTTTCAATTTGTTGTTTTGGATGAAGTATGTAAAGAAAACCAAGCCTCATACAGATATATAGTTGAAAAAGGGAGATTTAACAATAAACACGTAAACTCATAGAATTATTATGAAAACAGTTTTGACTTTGTGAACATGTCTGTAGACCACACTTTAAGAACCGCTGGGCTAAATGATCTCTTAGTGATCCAGCCTTGGATTCTACTTTCATCTAAGTTGTCATTTTTTTTTTAAATTTCTCCTAATAGACAATATGCCGTCTAGTAGATCAGGGGAACATGATAGCCATCTTCAAGTTCTTCAAAGGCTGTGATGTGGAAAAAAGAATTAGACATATCCTGTCTGGCCACAAAAGGCAGACCTAAGAAGAGTGGGTGAAAGTTGTAGGGAGGCAACTTTAGGCCACTCATAGGGTGTGTTGTAAAGTTGGGAGGATGCTTTTTGGATATGGATTAGATTAAATGGTCTGTAGGGTCCTTTTTAACTGAAGAATTCTCTGAAGTATATAATTAATTACTAAAAGTTACAGGCTAGAAATTCAGTGGAAAGAGAGATGACTATGTTAAAGTTATTTGGCACATCTTCACACAAAAAGCAAGAATTATGATGGGCCTTGAAGTTTGGTTGTAATTTAGGCAGAAAATAGAATAGAGAAAGAGAATGTACCTTCTTTAAGGTAGGGAAGTGCATCGTAAGCAGACATGTAGAAGTGCAAATAAATAAGGCTTATTTAGGAAACCAGTCCAACCAGAGTGGCAGGTTCACGTTGAGGAATAGTTGAGAGATAAGATTTGAAAGATAGATTGGGGTGAAATCAGGGGAAATCTTGACTGAGAGACTACAGAGTTTAAAAAAAAAAAGAATTATTGTTTGATAAATGACTTTTATCCTGTAGTCAGTAGGAGCCATTGAACATTTTTTTAATCAGGAGAATAACAGTGATAATAACAGAGTTTGCATTTATATTATGTTCTAGGGTTACAAAGGGTCTGACATCAGTTACTTCATTTGATTTTGACGGCAATTCTGGGATCTAAAGGTAGTATATTAGTTCCATTTTACAGAAGTGATTTTTGAGAGCTTTACACGCCCAGTCACAGAGCTAGTTAGTACCAGAGCCCAAGTCCAGTGTTCTTTCCACATCATCACCAAGCTTCTATCAAACATCACTGTGCCTCTCTATGATAAAAAAGCAATTTTAAAAGGAATATTCATCTGATCTAAAGTACTTAAGAAAGGCAGCTTGGTAGTGGTAGAAAGGTGTGAATAGAGCAAAGACCTTGCCTTAGGATCAGGAAGCTGTGAGTTCAGCCCTGTCCTTAGAACATACTGTCTCTTTGACCCTAATCAAATCACTTAACATCATTGTGGAATTCTCTGAGAACAGAAATTTCAGTAGTTAGTTGCCTGTCTGAACTGGGAAGGGGAATTTCCTCATGAAGAATGGCCTATACCTATGAAGTCACAAGTCTGGACGTCCACCCAAAAAAAGTGTTTTATAAAATTTTCTCTTAAGTAGGCTTATTAAAACTTTGTTATCTAATTTGCACTATTAATTTTGCTTAGCAAGTCTATTAGAAATATGTGGCAAAACTATTACTTTGTGGTCAGAAAACACAGAAGCCCCAATCAGTGTTTTAGTTAGCCAGTCAACAAGCATTTATTAAGTGTTTGCTATGTAACAGGCACTGCCAAGTGCTGGAGATCCAGAGAAAAGCAAAAACAAGTTCTATCCTTAAGGAGCTTACATTCTATGTGCCATGTTCTCTACACAGTTAAGTGCTTAATCTTTTTTTTAATTAAATGGAAAATGGGTTGTAGGCCACCGGGATACTTGTTAGATTTCAAATGGAATTGAAGCTTCTAAGCAAAGTGCCCTGTTGGCTTGGGAACAAGCCAAGGAAAAAACTCCCACGAGTAGAATTCTTTGGGGCCGGACTTATTATCCAGTCCTAGGGAAACTATTCTTCCATTTGGTCCAGATGGTCAGATGGACAGGCAGGAAGTAAGGGAGTGGCCATGTTTTACATTTCAGTTCAGCAAAAGGGCAGAGAGGAGTCAGTTTGCCAGTCTGTCGACTCCTAGACGAGGTGGAGAAGAGCCAAAAGGGAGGAAGAAGTGTCCATTGGCTAAGGAAGAATTACAATGCTGCTCCCTAAAGATAGTAATTTCTAGACAAGCTGTTACACTTAGCAGGAAGAGCGCAAATATTAATATCTCTGAAATATCTGACCTCTAGAAACATACTACAAATCCCTTTGATTCTGAGGAGACAACAGAGAGCCTGCAATGGGGAATACTGCACTTAAAACTGGATGAAATTGGCTTCAAGGATCTGGTAACTGTGATGCCTTGGGCAAGTCATTTAGACTCTAAGCCTCAGTTTCATTGTACAAGAGAGGCCAAAACCACTCCAAGACCATTTTGACCTTGAAACTGTAACTAGGTGAGAACTTGACTCAATCAGTCACCTATAGGTGTTAAAAGACCTCTGCATTGTAATGACATTGTACCAGAATGATGCAAATAGGCCGAAGAAATTTGGTCACACTCTAGAAATCATCTATAAATTATCCAGCAAGTTGAAAAGAGATTGAGTTTCAGAAAATTTCCAGGACACCCCTGAGGAGGAGAGAGGGAAGGAGAGGCCTTAGCTTTGGCCTTGGCCTTGACTTTGGCCAGGTCTCCTTCCCATCTTTCCCCCCTCCCAAGCACCCTTCCTCCCGCCTTCCCACTCTCCCTTTGCCTAAAAGAGTACTGTGAGATTTTGAAGGCTCAAGCAGATTTTGCACTTTCTGTGTCCTCACTGTAGTTATTTTCTCATTGCCACACCCCCTCCTGAAAGGCTGCAGCTAGTGGAAGTGCCTGCATCAGGAACCAAGGATAGGCTGGGCTCAGATTTACAAGGAACCCAGAAAAGAAACTCCCTCTTGGGGCAGCTATGTGGTGTAGTGAGTAGAGCACCTGCCCTGGAGTCAGGAGGATCTGAATTCAAATTTAATTTCAGACACTTGACACACTAGCTGTGTGACCTTGGACAAGTCACTTAACCCCAATTGCCCTGCCTTCCCCCCTCCAAAAAAAAAACTCCCTCATTCATAAGGGGAACTTTTTGAACACCTCACAGATGAGTGGAAAGGACTTCCAGCAGTTACCTCTTTGCCATTCTTTTGCAGTCTCTAAGCTTGAGACCACTTTTCCCTCAACTCTATCCTCGTGGGAGAGCGTGTCACAGACATTTGGGGAAAAGTTTTGTAGCCCTCCTTAGTGTTCTTATTATATCATCTTAGTAAATAGCCCTTTGTAAAGGTCACTTACACCTGACTAAATTGATTCTTAACTGACAGTCTTAGGGAAAGGCGCACCAATGCGGGCTTGAACCAACATCATTAGAGGATTACCCCTGATCCCTGTTATCCTCCTAGAACGCTGAAAACTAAAGTTCTGATGATGTAGCCAAGCTCTGGGAACCTAGCCATCAGTGAGAGCAGGGGTTAGGATAAAAATCTTCAGAGCTTACTTGGGCTATCCTTATAGGAAAATGGCCACCATTTACATAGCTTTAAGGTTTACAAAGTGCTATATGTACATTATGTCTTCTGTAAAAGGGGATAGAAATACTTGCATTATTAATCCACAGGATTGTTCTAAGGAACATTCTTTGTAAACTTTAAAATTCTAAAGGTATTAAAATTATATCATAGAAGGGAAGTAATCAATGCTCATGTGTAAATAATAGAAAGTGTGGTTATTTTGTTAATATAATCATAGTTGACAATTATATTGAAGTACTTTACATACATTATCTCACCTAATCTTTGTAACAACAGTCCTGACGAGGTGCTTGGGTGTTTGTGCTTGGACCCCAGTTTCAAGATCACGTTTCTCCCTAGCCTCTAAACACTATCCCTGACAGTTTTCTCCCCAGCCCCAGGACACTATGACTAGCAATTACTCATGAGTGGGCCACAGTAAAACAAACTATCTTTCTCCATCACAAGAATAACCTGACTTCTGAAGAAATTCTCCTGTAAAAACAGGACTATCTTGTAACCACAGAATTATCACGTATTGATTCTCAAAGTAGCATATTCAATCCAGAGGTCAAGCTATAGTCATCAACTCTCAAAGCTATCTTGCTACAGATGTAACAGACCAAAAATACACCTCTGAGAAAACCTTTCCCCTGGTTTCCAGTAGTATTGAATGACTCCTGTGACCAACGTCGTAAGTTATCACCTAATTAGCATATCTGCCAGATAATCCACTACTTTTCCTATGTAAGCTTTAGCATCATTCCTGTTAAGTGGCAAGTTTCTTAGGGAGTTCTGCCCACCATACTAGCATTACAATAAACCTTTGCCACCTTGACTTAAAGAATGCTTGAGTTTGTGAATTCATTCCAGATGACCCTGTCCAGTACTCTGGTCTTTGGGGTTCCCTGAACCCCTTAAATCACATCACCACCACTCCCCTCCTTTTACAGATAGAAATTCATCCTCCCCTAATACAACAATAATGTTGAGAGTGAGATTCAAACCCAGGTCTTCCTGACTCCCTCCACTATACCCCACTGCCTCTCACATGAGGAAGGAAGGAAGGAAGGAAGGAAGGAAGGAAGGAAGGAAGGAAGGAAGGAAGGAAGGAAGGAAGGAAGGAAGGAAGGAAGGAAGGAAGGAAGGAAGGAAGGAAGGAAGGGAGGGAGGGAAGGAGGGAGGGAAGGAGGGAGAGAAAGAGAAAAGCCAGGTGGAAAGGAAGGAAGGAAGAGAGAGAAGGAAGAAAGGGAAGGAATGAGAGCAAAAGGAGAGAGGGAGAAAGGAAGGAGGAAGGAAAGAAGAGAGGAAAGGAGGGAGGACTTTATTGTGTTTGCTATAACATGTACGAAGCACTGTGCTAAGCATTGGGTATACAAATACAAAAGCAAAGACATTTTGCTCCAAGCTATATTTTTGGTTAATAAAGAGTTAGAACTAATTAAGAAAACATGGTTCTTTTATCTTTACAAGACAACTAATAAAGCTGTGGAGGGAGAAATGGTTAGTTCCCAAAGCATGGCACAACCACCATCTAGTTACTAAACAAGCAAAATATAGATACATTGGAATCAATTCGATTGAATTCAACATTTATCAAGCACCCATAAGATCATGAGATTTACAGGTGGAAGCAATGGCAGAGCATCTAGTTCAACCTTCTCATTTTCCAAACATGAAATGCACCAGATGGGTGAAGTGACATGTTCCAGGTCATTAGAGTTGATTAATAAGAAGCACAGCCATTGGAATCCAGGGCTTCTCATTCTAAATTCAGTGTCTCATATTTTACTACAAGATGTACAGCAATCAATAAAACAAGGCTGCCCCACACTCCAAGAGCTCAGACTGATAAGGGAAAGAAAACATTTGCACAGATTGTACGCCGAGATAGTAATTCGTGGCCCAGTGGATAGTGGAGTCAGGAAGATGTGAGTTCAAAACCAGCCTCAGAAGCCTGTTAGCTGAACGACCTACGTGTTTCACTGAACTACAATTTGAATATGAATTAGTATTCATATTTTAGGGGGAAGTGACGCTTTGTATCTACTGTTCTTGTTATGCCATTAAATAAAAATATGCCTCTGTGTTTAAAAAAAAAAAGGAAGAAGCCTATTTGCTCTGTGACTCTGCTCAAGTTCACTTTAACCTCTGCTATAAAATAGGAACACCTACCTTCCAGGGTTGTTGTAAGGATCAAATGAGATATTTGTAAAATGCTTTGCAAATTTTAAAGTAATATGTAAATGCTACCCATTATTACTCTAGCTACTACTTACCACCTGAATCAGTGGAAAGAACATGCATCCAAAGTGGATAGATTTGGACCTGGAAGATGCTTAGAGGATTATAATACTAGAATTAGACCCATTGGCATTTGGGTATTTTGTCTGAAAAGGTGACTACATGCCTAAGACTAAGTTTCTCTTTCATGATAACAAAAGGTTAGTGAAACCCAAAGATCAAAAATTACTTTTAGCATTGTATTAGGACCTGAGATCCCTTTAATTGTATTTTAAATGTATTTTTAAATGTCCAGAGATTGTTTTAGCTGGTGGTGGGAGCAGCACAGTGAACATTCAACATAGAGTATGGAGAGGTGGCATAGAAAAGACATTCTTCCTGCTTTTGGAGTCAGAACACTTGAGATAAACTCCTGCATCTATTTTACTTACCAGTTATAGCTGACATTTATAAAGCACTTTTGAGCTTGCTGAGCATTTTACACGAAGTACGTCATTTGATTCTCCCAGTAACCTTATGCTATTATTGTTCCCATATTATAGATAAGAAAACTGAGGTGAAGAGAGATTAAGTGATTTGCCTAGAGTGACATAGTTAATCAGTGTCTGAGGCAGAATTCAAATCCGGGTCTACTTGACTCCAAGCCCAACATTCTATCATCCCCTGTGCCACACTGACTCTAGCTGCATAACCTTGGGACAAATCACTTTTCTAGGCTTTAGTTTCCTCTTCTGTCAAATGAGGGCATTGAATTATATGATCCCCCAAATCTAGCCCCACTCTTCATCCCATGATACTACTATTCGGACCTTTCTTTTGGAAACAAGAAATCATAAATCACTTATCAGGAAATAATCATTATTTTAGGAAGTGGTGTGGTGCCAGGGGCCCATAATTCTTTTGATATAACTGACTTCTTTTTCCCTCTAGTCAGCCAAGTTATCCTCTGCAAGTTTCCAAAGCCTATCTCTTCTCCTCCTGGCAGCCAGTTCAGGACAAACTGAACTGACTTCTGGGGTGAAGGCAGGCGTAAAGGACAAGCTTCAGGAAAAGACACAGATTTTTCTTCCTTCCTTATGTTTCTTTACCAACACCCTTGGGACCATAGATATAGAGCTGGAAAGATCTTAGAGATCATAGATCTCAAATTCCTCATTTTACAGGTCAGGAAACTGAGGCCCAGAGAATTGCCGTGACTTGACCAAGGTCAAATAAGTAGTAAATGACAGTGTTATGGCTGGGACCCAGATTCTCTGGCTTCCAGTCCAGTGCTCTTGTCACCACACCAAGCTTCTTTCATGTAAGCTTTGAAGTAGGTTTTTGCTATGTGTTACAGGTCAAAAAGAAAGGATTAAAATAACAAAGGTAAAAGATATAATTTTACTGGGATTTTGTCAGTTAATCGATGCTATAAGTAACTATGTTGGGAATTGTTGGTTGTTAAGTCATTTCAGTCATGTCCAACCCTTCATGACCCCATTTGGGGTTTTCTTGGAATATACTGGAATGTTTTGCCATCTCCTTCTCCAACTCATTTTACAGATGAGGAACTGAGGCAAACAGAGTTAAGTGACTTGCCCAGAGTCACATAGCCACTAAGTGTCTGAGGCTGGATTTGAATTCAGGTCTTCCTGACTCTGGGCCAGCAATATTATCTATTGTACCACCTAGCTGCTCTATATCGGGAATTAGTTCCCTCTTTTAACCTCTTCTTCTATATTATATCCTTGAAGTCAGCCAGCCCAGCATTCCCTCTATTTGCTTCCTCACACTTCAGCATCCAAGATCCCAGGATAGGAAGATCAATGTAAACTCAAACTTAGACTATGCATTTTTATCTCAGAAGGTTAATTTTAAAGTATAATCACCTGACTCAGGTGAGTAACTCCATATAGATGCTTTTAAGAACTTTTACAGTTGTAAAGCAAACCTTTACTTAGAGTGGGCATAGGGCAAGGCCCAGTATGTGGAGTCTTTCTCTCTCTCTCTCTCTTCTTTCCTTCCTTCCTTCCTTCCTTCCTTCCTTCCTTCCTTCCTTCCTTCCTTCCTTCCTTCCTTCCTTCCTTCCTTCCTTCCTTCCTTCCATCTTCCCTTCCTTCCTTTTTCTCTGTCTTTCTTTCATTCTTTCTTTTTCTTCCTTCCTTTCTTTAATTCTCTCCTTCTCTCTTCCTTCTTTCATCATCCATCTAATTACCTTAAACAGAGGTGATACAGCAGAGTAAAAAGAACTGGCACTTGCTTATCAGCAAAAGCAATTGTGGCTAAAATGATATAATGTGTGTATATTTAATATTGACAACATCAGGGTTATCCCTTTCTAACCATGGCCACTGGTGGGGAATGGGGGAAGCCTATCTTAAATGCTTTGGATTATGGTATTGATTATTGTCAACAAACTTGTACTTATTATAAAATTCATCATCCCCCAAACCAGGGGTGGAGAACCTGTGGCTTTTTAGATCCTCAAGTGAGGCCTTTTGACTGAATCCAAATTTTACAGAACAACCCTTCCATTGATATGTGGGTTAGCAGCAGAATGGTGGGAAAGGACTGGAGATTACACCGTATGGGGATCAGTGGAAAGAGTCTGGAAAAGACAGGAAGACACATTATTGCTGTCTTCATATGGCCGATGGATTCAGCTTGTTCTGGTTGGTCCCCAACCAGGAGCAACAGAAAGTTACAGAGAGGACTTCCTGACAATGAGGGCTGTCCAAAAGTGGAATGGATTGCTTCAGGAGGTAGTGGATTCCCCTTCACTTGGGGGCTTCAAATGAAAGCTGGATGATCACTTTTGGGGGGTGGGATGTTTGTTGAGGGGATTGCCCTTCAGGGGAAAGGGGTCCTTCCAACTCTTGAATTCCTGGGATTTCATGAAGGATATACATTCCCCTCAGTAACTCCCATAGCAACTTACACATCAGCATGACTTGACCATAGCCAGGAACTGGGGCCCATGAAAAAACCTACAATGAAGAGACCAAACTTTTTCGTGGCAAGCACCAGGGGACAGAGAAAAATATGGCTGCATCTACACTAGGGTTACAGTTCTAAGGCAGCCTTTCTAGGGGTTATTGCCATCCTTTCTTCTTTTTAAAGCATTTTAAATAGTATTTTGTTTTTTTCAGTTACATGTAAAGACAAATTTTAACATTCGTTTTTTTATACAATTTTGAGTCCCAAATCATCTCCTTCCCTTCTTTCTACCCTCCCAAAAGCAGTAAACAATTTGATATAGGTTATATGTGCTGCCACTCTTTTTCACAATTCTTTTAATGTGTTATATGGGACTGTCCAATTACTAATAGAATTTAGAGCTGGAAGGAACATGGAAATAATCTAGGGAAGTTCAAGCCCTCCCCTCCCCCCTTTTCCAGATGAGGAAACTCCAGCCCATAGAGGTGAAATAACTTCACCTAAATGAAAGTGATAAAACCATGATTCAAATCCAGCTATCAGCAAAATGCTATTCATCTTTTAAAAAGGCCAATCCAGATGCCACCTCTTTCCCCCAATCTCCCTGGACCACCTCTTTCAGACTTTCACCCCTCTCTAATGCAGTCATGTAAAACTTGTATTTATAGTTATCTGGGTTTATCTTATCCTACTGCTAGACCATGAGCTTCATGAGGACAGGAACCATGTTTCTTTTCAAGGTTTAAGACAATACCCTATACATAGGAGATGCTTAATAAATGCTTATTGAATTTAAAATTCCATAGCCATACCTCTTTGTGGCAGTGGCCAATTTGTTCATGAAGGTGGTCCATTTTCTCCTAGCAGCTCTGTCCAGATCTACCAATCAGGTTAGCTCTTCAGCTCTTCCCAGCTTTGCGTCATCTTTGGATCTGACAATGGCACCATCTAGGTCTTTGTCCCAATCATTGACAAAAATGTTCAACAAAACAGGGTCCAGCATAAATCTCTTTGGTATTCCATTGCAGGATTTCATTCAAGTTCATACCAAACCAACTGATCAATAAGTATTTAAATGCATTTTTATCTTTTTTTGTTGTTTTCCCATCACCTACATTTCCCAATGTGTCCCAGGGAGCCACACCTTATAGCAATGAATAAAAAAGTTAGGCAAAACTAACCAGTATTATCAAAAAAAAGTCTGACATTTTCTGTTATGTTAGACACACACACACACACACACATATGCACACACACACACAGAGTTCTCTACCCCTGCAAAGAATCAGGGAAAGGCACCTTTTCATATCTCTTCTTTGGAGCTTGGCTTGGTCCTTTTTATTTACAGCATTCCATCTCAACTATATTGTGAATGTTGTTCTTTGCATTTACATCTTTGTAGTCTTTGTGCATGTTGTTTTCCAGGTTCTGCTTGTGACTGCGCATCAGTTCACATTTGTCTTCTCATATTTTTCTTTATTCATCATATTCATTGTTTCTTAATTTATCTAGGCCTAGTGACTTGAATTCATCAAAAGTAGCCAGGTGATTTTTTTAACTACCTCCTTATTTGTCCTGGATATGAATTCCCTACTAGCTAAGTCTGTCATTTCCAGCCCAAAGGTTATACTTCTTGACAGAGAAAAAAGAAGCAAAAAAGAAAGAAAGAAAGAAAAACCTCTGTCACCTACTGAAAGCAATGATCCTATCCCCTTCTTTTTTATCCTTCCCTTTCTCTCCATATAGCTAACACACACAAACACACACGTTTTTGTCTTTGTCTTTCATTCTGTTTTAGCACTTCTGACACTCTTATTGGAGCAATACAATGCTTTTGTATTCCTCCTCAGTTGCCTGCTCTCATTTCTATCTTCTGTGAATATCTTTTAAAAGTATAAGTTTGTTCATGAGTTCCTTACATCATCAACATCATTCTCTTTAAATGACTTCCTCTTTTTCCTCATCGAAATTATTTTTCTTTTGAATTTCATTCTTGAGAGCTTCTGCCATTCTCTGAGGCTAATTTTCTTTGTAGAATTTTAGTCCATGAGAGTCCACCTGTATTGCCTCTTAAACTTTTAAAATTTGCTGAGCCAAAATCTAGAGCGCAAGTCAGAATATGTCTGGATTTCCTTCTCGTCTCTATCCCGAATTCTAAAATTGATTGGGCACTTCCTCTCATAGTTTCCATCCTTTCCACCCAACCAACCACCTCCTTTTTGTTAGTGCGAATCAGATTCAGAATAGAAGTCCTTCTTGTTGGTTCCTTTACCTTCAGAAGGATGAATTTAATGCAAACCAAGAAATTTTTAGCTGCTCTGCTTTGGGCAGGAAGAAAGAGAGCTTGATCAGGCAGCCAGGATACAAAGACAAAAGTCATGCCTTCAAGGAGATTACATTCTACTAGAGGAAACAGCATGTTGCCATAATGCAAAAGTAATAAAAGGTCATTAGGGAGAGGTGGGAGGGGAAGGGTGCTAATAGCTGGGGGAGGATCAGGAAAGGTTACATATTAAACAATAAAGAAAACCAACGAATAAAGAGACTACTTTTGACAATGTATACTACATTCTTCCCCTGAATATTCTAACCTTTCTGTTGAGAAGGAGGAGATTAGTTTGTTACTTATTCTCTGGGATTAAAAATTGGTCATTACACTTACTTAAAGTATAGCTCCCTTTAGGGTATTTTCCATATATGTATATATATATATGTGTATATATATATGTGTGTATATATATATGTGTATATATATATGTGTGTATATATATAATTGCAGTTATTGTGTATATTGTTCTTCTAGTTCTGATTTCATTCTCATCAGTTCAAATTTTCCCATGTTCCTCTGAATTCTTCCTATTTGTCACTTCTTATGGCACAACAGTATTCTATTACATTCACATTTATTCAACAGTTCCCAAATCAATGTTATCTTCATCAGCTTTCTGAACGCCACTTCTCTCTTCTGTAACCTTTGCCTTTGATTGGCAGAAGCGATGAAAAGACCAGTCGTGCTCCCAAGGTATTTATTTTCTTGCATAAAACACTGTAATCTTTAGCAACATTTCCAGTCTTTTAGTATGTCTTTTATGAATCACCACAAGTGGGCAGCGATAATCTGGCTTGACAGATCTTAGAAGATTCACAGTCATCTCTTGAATATATGACTCCCAGGTGGTACAAATTATAGAGATTTGGACTTGGAGTCAGGAAGACTGATCTCAAATATGACCTCAGACACTAGCTGTGCAACCTGAACAAGTCACTTAACCCTGTGTGCCTCAGTTTCCTCATCTGCAAAATGAGCTGGAGAAAAAAATGGCAAACCATTCCAGTATATCTGCTAAGAAAACCTCAAATAGGATCACATGGATTTGGATGTGACTGAGCAACAACAAAAACACCAAGAGAGATTTGGCTAATCTACTGACAAAGTTGGCTCAGTTCCCTTTGGCAGGGAGTCACCTACAACCACTACTCCTCTCTTCTTCTATCTAACCTTTTATTGGACAGTCTTTCACCTGACAGCACCCCTTCCAGTGGTGCTCTTGGGACCTGAGGGCTGGAAGGAAGCACAGAGGTCATATCACTCAATTTCCTTATGTTATAGATGAGATAAGGCCCAACCAAGTTGAGGCAGTATGTGTAGTGTCACAGAAATAATGCTGGGTCTATAATCAGGAAAGATTCAGATTTGAAACCCACCTCCAGCTTAAGAGTTCTTTGAAGTTCAACCCTTTAACAAGTTTCTAGGTAGTTTTTAACTACCTGAGTGTCCATAAGCAATCAATCCATTAAGAAGCATTTATTAAGTGCCTCTGTGTGCCATGCTGAACAGTATAGATACAAAGACAAAAATGGCAGCCCTCAACCTCAAAGGGCTGACATTCTGTTGGGTCCTTAAGCCTGTTTTCTCATCTATAAAATGGTACTAACATTACCTCTATCACACTGGGCTGCTCTAAAGATCGAATTGCTGCCACCATCACCACAATAGCAATAGCTAGCATTTTGATTTAAGGTTTGCAAAGTGCTTTAAAATATTATCTCATTTGATCCTCACAATAGCCCCTGGAGGTGGGTGCTATCATTATCCCCAGTTTACAGATGAGAAAACTGAAGCTGAAAGCTGTTTAGTGACTTAAGTCACGCTGTTCCTGAGTGACTGAGGCTGAATTTGCACTCAGGTCTTCCTAACTCCAAGGCCACTGATCTATCCACAGTGCCACCTAGCTGCCTTGAGATAACATGCACGGTGCTTTGCAAATCTTAAAGTGTTTCATAAAAATCAGCAGCTATCATGACTGAGTGATTTTTCCCTTGGTTACATAGCTAGTAAGTGGCAGCAGCTGATTTCAATCCCAGGCCCTAGTCCAGAATCTCCTTTATCAATTGTCCTCTGGCTTTTCAGAATCTTTAGTCTCTGCCTCAGTTGCCCTATTGTTATCTATTATTGGTATAGCTTACATCTCCAAGCCCTCCCACTTAACACCCAATTAAGGGTCAATTTGGCCTCCTTCCTTGGACTGGAGCCTCTAACTCAGTTCAGGTCAGCATTTAGAGGATTCCCACACACTAAAGTTTATTTTCTGGTCTAGTCTGACTCTCTGCAGTATCTAAACTTACCTCCATTAGCAAGGAAAAGGCAATTAAAAAGTTTTAGGATCATAGAAGGAGGGGCTATTAGAGGTCATTAGTTCCAACCTCTTCATTTTACCAATGAGGAAACCGAGGTCCTGGGAGGTTAAATGACTTGTCCAGGGTCACACAGGTAGTGTCTGAGACAGGATTCAAGCCCAGGTCTTCATGACTCTTAAGACAATTCTTTCCTCTTTAGTGCATTGTCTAATTTTGCTATCATCTGCCTCACCTGATTTTCTCTCTGCTTGGCCTGGACAGCATTAGCCTTGTACAGCATTAATCATATCTTCACCTGCCGAGACCACTTGGGGTTCTAGCTTAACTGCCTCTTTTTTTTTTCTTTCAGATTTGCCCAAACCATTCTCTTCTTTTCTATTTTCTTTTATTTTGGCTTCCATCTCTGCTTGTTTCTTGTCATCCTCTTCCTTCAACACAGCTAGCTTGTCTTCCCACAATTCTGCTACCATCTACTCTTTGACCTCCATCTGGATCCTACATTGATTATATCATGAGAACACAGTGTCAGAGAGGTCCTAAGATCTTCTGATTTTTTCTGATGTCAGTTTCACAGTACCACCCTACCTCCCATGCTGGAAATTTCTCCATAAGAAACCCATCTTCCTTAAACTTAATAGGATTGGAACTCCCTTTTAAGAACCCATGGCTGACCAAACAATTCTGGTCTACTTGTTCATTGAACTTCCCTGCTATGTATTCAAGCCTGCAAACTATAACCAGACAGCACCAGGAGCTTGAGCTCGGGGCTCTTAGACTACACTGGATATGTGGTAAATATTAGCAACTGGGTATAAACTCATTATATATTGCTAAACTTGTTAACTTGGTATAAACTTGTTTTATTGGGTTTTAGCATAAAACAGGCAGGTGGAGGGAGTAATCAGGAACACAGGAAAGGGAAAGAGTGAGGGCAACAAGGAGTAGGAATGTCAAAAAGTTGAGAAGACTAGGTAGGGGAAGTCCATCTGTTGGGTCAGGCACCGAGTGAAGTTCTCTTCTAAACAAGGAGAACTCAACTGCACAGCCTACTGGCTTGTCTTTCTACCATCCTCTACCCAATGTCCAGAGAAAGCCAGCTCTCCCCAGTTGGACCAGTCTGGCCTGGTCCTGACACCAGGCATCTGGGCTGGATTTGTGCCCACGTGAGGAGGGAGCACCCCAGCTTGGCCAGGAAACCATCACCAACTTTCCTCAAGACCTAAGGTCTTGGATGGGCCTAAAACAGACATCACAGAAGACCTGGGCTCCATTGTTCATCCTGAACTGTGCCCATGAAGCAACAGTGGTCTCCCCCATTTCCATGGGAAAAAGCCCTTCTAAGAATATGGGCCTGACTCCAAGATGTGGTAATCTGGAAGTGGCGACTGCTTCATGAGGAATCCACTGATGAATGCAGCAAACAGCTGGAAAACAAGGAGAAAGTAATACATCTGGATCTTCCCCTCTATCTCCCCCTCTAGCCTGGGGGAAAAAAAAGACAGTAGCCTGTGTGGAAGGCAGGCCTGTTTACTTATAAATCCCACACCAATCTTCTTGGGAGGCACTCTAAACACAGAGAGAACAAAATCCCCCACTGCCATCTTATCTTGAGAGCCAATAGGGGGTTGCCCATGCAAATGAAACTAAGGTAGTCTGGGAGGGTGACAAAAATGCACAGGCTATAGGGTCAGAAGACCAAGATTTGAAACCCTGTTAAGCTACTTACTACCTGTGTAACCTTGAACGAGTAACTTAACTAACCTGTCTGAATCTCAAAGTCACTATCTATAAAACGGGTCTTGATCTCCAAGGTCTCTTCCAGTTCTATTCTCTGATCTCTGAACTAAAAGACCTAGGAAGTAACACCAATTTAGTGTAAAAACAATTATAAAAACAAAATTTTATTAAAGTCTAACCTTTTGACAAGTTAACAATTAGTAATTATTATTAACAGATAACATTTAAATGGCACCTTAAGGTTTACAAAGTTTTATATACACATACATTGAGAGACAGAGACAAAGAGATATGTGTGTGTACATATACATATATATGAGAGAGAGGAGGGGTGGGTGGAGAGGGAAAGAAGGAGAGAGGGAGGGAGGAAGGGAGAGAAAAAGAGAGAGAGAGAGAGGGGAGGGGGGAGGGAGGGAGGGAGGGAGAGAGAGGTAGAGGGACAGAGAGATAGAGAGAAATTAACAGTGCCTTCAAGGG
This sequence comes from Phalanger gymnotis, assembly GCA_028646595.1. Classification (NCBI taxonomy): domain Eukaryota; kingdom Metazoa; phylum Chordata; class Mammalia; order Diprotodontia; family Phalangeridae; genus Phalanger; species Phalanger gymnotis. Next base: position 43,719,011 of record CM053622.1, on the reverse strand, counting down.
ATTATAGGATTTTAATAGATGGGAGAGAGGGGGAGGGAGAGGGAGAGGGAGAGGGAGAGGGAGAGGGAGAGAGAGAGAGAGAGAGAGAGAGAGAGAGAGAGAGAGAGAGAGAGAGAGAGAGAGGAAGGAAGAGGGAGAGAGAGAAAAGAGAGAGAAAGGGAGGAGAGGGGAGGGGAGGAAAGTGAAAGGGAGGAGAGGAAAAGAGAGGAGAGAATCTTATTCCCACTGTACCACAATGCCTCCTGACTACTTCTCTGATTCACTGTGTTATATTTTAGCCTGTCTCAGGGAAGAAGGATGAGAGAGGAAGGCGGCCCAAAAGATGACATGAGAAGCCCATGCCAAGAACTCTCTGAGCTAGCTGCATCTCAGAGTATCCTTCTATACCTATGTCCTCCTCTTCCCTTCAGCTCAAGGGATCCAAAGATGCTTCATGCACCTCTCCTTTCAGTCTCATTCCTTCTTGGTTCCTTTGGGAGCTCACATTGCTGTTGGCCATGTTTGTCTCACAACAACCCTAAGAGGTGGGGAGTGCCAACTTTATTATCCCAATTTTACTAACAAGGAAGGTGAGGGCCAGGTTGACTTGCCTAAAATCATGCTTCTAAGTGTAGGACTGGCATCTGAACTCGCTTTTGGCTCCAGGTCTAGTCCCCTTTCTCTAAACCGCTTTGTCTCCTTTGAACCTTCTTCCTCTGCAGTTGCCTCTCTCCCCTGACCTCTGCCTTCAGACATGCTTTGGTCACTGCCCTCCCCCTTAAAAAACAACCCTTTTCACTGGACACTTCCCCATGTGTTTAGTTGCCATCTTACCGTTCTCTTTCCTTTCCTGGCCAACCTTCTTAGACATCTACATTCAGGGCGTCTACCTGCTTACAACTTCTTCCCTCGCTTTGTGGCTGCTTGCAGTCTGGCTTCCATCCTTACCCTGTCCCTGAAACATTTCCCTCCATGGTGCTTCAAATGGCTCTTAAAGCCATCTTTTTTCTCCTTTGCCTTTGTTCTTAACCTTTCAGCTGGCACCAATGGCTACATTCCCCTCCTTAAAACTCTCTTCTTTTCTCAGCCTTGTGCCATTACATTACCCATTTCATTCCATTCTCCTCCTCCAACCAGCCCTTCTCTATCTTCTCCAATTCGGTCCTATGCGATGAGAGGCAGCATGGTGAAGAGAGATGGCCTGGGAGCCAGGAAGACCTGGCTTCTATACTGTGTGACACTAGGCAGGTCACTTACTGGGCAAGTCACTTAATAGGTACATTGGCTAGAATAATGGATTTGGAGTCAGGAAAATCTGAGTTCAAATCCTGCCTTGGATGCTAACTGGCAGCAGGAACCTGGGCAAGCCTCCTCAAGCAGTTGATAGAGCAATAGGCTTGGAGACAGGAAGACCCAACTTCAAAATCAGCCTCAGAAACTTACTAGCTGTGTGAGACCCTGGGTAAGTCACTTAACCTATTAGCCTCTTTTTCCTCATCTGTAAGATGGGGTTAACATTAGCAACTCCCTCCCAGGGTTGTTGTGAGGCTCAAATGAGAGAATAATTGTAAAGGGCTTAGCATAGTACTTGGCATAATAGCCAATTAATAAATGCTTGTTCCTCTCCCTCGCCTTGTGACAATATATAAACAAATACTCTTGAGATTTATAAAATCCTCATCTGTCCCCCTAATAAGGGCACCTCCTCTGTGTCCACCATAGTGCTCAGCACTTGATGGGGGTGCTGTAGAGGGGGACAGTAAAAATAAGAAAATAAAGACATCCACTCCTCTTTCAAGAAGCTTATGACATGATCAAATATACACGGCTAGGAATCAGAAGGACTGGCAAAATTCCAAACAGCCCAAGCCAGAGGAGAAGGCATGGGAAATGGCACACGGGTCCTCATCTCCAATTTAAGAAAGACGTGTCCCACATCAGGCACTCACCTCCAGAACCAGAGCTCCAATACAGCACCAGAACACATGGCCGAGGACAACCTTTCGAAGCTGCTCCAGCTCTGGCAGACACCCCTAATCAAACAATAACAGCAGTGACCGCTCACAAATCTGTAGCCTTTGATGCTCTACAGAAGACTTTTCTCATGACTGGAGTAAATATTATTAACCCATTTTAAGTTGAATCAAAGTGCAATGGTGGGCAGACTGTTGGACTCGTAAGGAAGATGATCTGGGTTCAAATGTCACTTTTGACGCTTATTAGGTGTTAAGTCACTGAACCACTCTGGGCCTCAGTTTCTTCATCTGTAAAAGAATGGGGTTGGACTAGATTGGTGATATCAAACTCAAATAGAAACTGCTCCCTTTAGGCTGCATGTTGACTTAGAAAACCACAAATTAACATTATCTATGTTGTACTGTATTTTTATTTATTCAATTCAGCCACTTAGTAGCGGTGTGACCCTGGGCAAGTCATTTAATCTGTTTTTATCTCAGTTTCCTCTACTATAAAATGGGAAAAATAATAGCACTTACCTCACAGGGTTATTGTGAGGATCAAATAAGATAATATTTGTTTAAAAATTGCTTAGCACATAGTAGCTGGCATATAAATATTTATTCCCTCCCCTAGTATGTAGTAGAGACAGAAATCAAACTCAGGTCCCCTGGCTCCATGTCCAGAGTTCTTCCCACCGTAACACACTGTCTTGACCTCTGGAGAGAGGAACATTACAGCTTTTGCCCAGGGATTGGTGATTTGGACCACATAATGCACCAGCTACAAAAATAAGTCCATATAGAGCTATAAAGTCATCTGATTAATAAACAAATACAGAATTCACAGAGAAACAGCTCCCTTCCAACCTCAGTTCAATTCACTGAATATTTTTCAGAGTGCGCTGTGTGAAGAATACAGCATCAACTCAAGGAATTTCAAGTGGGCTTCTCTTCTTATCCTACTGATAGAGGTTTCAGTTCTTTCCACCTACTATAAGCAAGATTGCAAATATACGCCTTTGCACACAGTAGGGTTTTTCCCATTCCTCACCTCAAAGCCCCCGTAGCTAGGAAGAAGAGGCAAGATAGCCTAAAAGCCACCCAAAGGCCATGTCTGGAGATGACAGAGAGGCAAAAAGAGCCCAGTGTTGTCTCTTTCCTGTAATGGGGGCAAGTAGGTTGGATGTCAAAGAGGCACCCTGGACTCAGCATTAAGAGGGAGACCATTCAGATCTTACATTTGTGAATACCAGTTGACAGAGTTAATGAAAGCCAGGTATTAACTACCCTCATTTTGCAGATGAGGAAACCTGGGCTCAGATAAGTTAAGAGGTCCCCCAGCTAGTAAGGGTCAGAACCCAGAGTCAAACACAGGTCTTCCAGGGACAGCTAGGTGGCACAGTGAGTAGAGCGCTGGCCCTGGAGTCAGGAGGACCTAAGTTCAAATCCGACCTCAGACACCTGACACATGTACTAGCTGTGTGACACTGGGCAAGTCATTTAACCCCAACTGCCCTGCCTTCACCCATCTAAAAAAAAACAAACCAAAAACAAATACAGGTCTTCCTAAGCTTAAGTCCACTATAACATGCTGGGCTTACTGATTAAGTGTAATATGGAAATAGAACTTATAGTAACTACTTCACAGGGCTGTCGTGAGGGTTTCAAATCCAAAAGCACTTTGTGAACCCTGAAGTACCATGTAAATGGCAACTATTACTAAGAATAATGCTCCCCTCCACCCAGCAGTTACCTCCTGATACAGTAGCTGAGAGGAGTTGAAGTCACCCGTGCAATTCAAGAAGATCTTCTGACAGCAGCTTACAGGAGAAGAGAAGTGGCCAATAGTCCTCCAGTCCGTGTAATTGTGAATCCCACAGCACTGCAGCTGGGAGAGACAAAAGGACCACAGAGAGCTTGAGAAGGAGCCCTGGAAGGTGGCTCCCCCTCTCCACCAGTGACTATCTCCCCCCACCCCCACGAAGGCATACAGATATACACACATTTCCTGCCCCCTTTTCCTTCCTCCCAACCCCCATCAGAGGGCTCTCTGTGTCTTTCTCCATCCTCATTCCCAGGCACAAACAATATAAATAGTGCTTTGCTCAATCGGTGGTGTATGTAAGGATGGTAGGCAGGCTTAAGACCAGACAGTAACAGACCCATCAGTCCTTTCCACAGAAGAAGTCAAGACGCCAAATCTCTCTTCTAGGCTCACCTCTTCTTGGAGTCTATCAACAACTTTGGTCTTGGGGTCAGATAGGTTTCCATACTGATGGAGAAAATCGTCCAGCACATGTGTCTCCCAGTCTTTCTGACAATGACAGAAGCATTCACATTTTATAAAAGGAGAGCAGTCCCAGGTATGCCAACAGCCTATCCTCAGAGATACCCACAGTGCCTCCCTCTCCCAACCTAGCCAGGGGGCTTTCCCTCTCCTGGGGTCCTTTTCTGCGTTCTATTCAGCTCATTGATGTCCTTCCTAAAATGTGGCACCTAGAACTAAGATGCACAGTACATCAGAGGTGGCTGGAGCTGGGCAGAGTACAAAAGCCCTATCATCCCCCTCCTCCTAGCCATTGGTCCTGTCTTGATATAGCCTAGGATAGAATTAGCCTTTTGGATTGTTATGTCACACCTCTGACTCACATTGGGCCTTTGATCCATGAAAGCCCTTAAATTTAATTTCACAATGCTGCCATCTTGAGAATATGATTTTTTTTAGAACCCCAGCAAAGGACTTTACAGTTATCTCTATTAAATTCAGTTTTAATGGATTCGGTCTATTGTTTCTTGTTTGACAAAAATGCATTTTAAAAAAAGTAAAAGAAATAAAAGGGGTTCAGCAGTCCCACTGGGCTCTTACCCACAAAGGATGTTACTGCCAGCAGGAAAAGTTCTGTTTATACAAAAATACACATAGTAACACAACTCATCATAGCAAAAAGTTGCAAAGAATCTCCTGATTCTGGTGTTCAAGGCTCTCCATACAATCTCCTCTCACCCTCTCCTACCTCTATGCCTTTATAATGAGCACTCCCAGATCTGGAATATCCTCCCATCCTCGCTTTCGGTTAGAAGGGATTTAGAGGCTGGCTAGTCTAAGCCCTTCATTTAAAGATGGATAAAGTGAGGCATAGAGAGGGGCTGAAGTGACTTGTCCAAAGTCTCCCAAGTGGTAAATGGCACAGCCAGCTTGCTGAACCCCAGTTTTAGCCTACCAAAGTCATTTCAAGTGGGCTTCTCTTCTTATCCTACTGATAGAGGTTTCAGTTCTTTCCACCTACTATAAGCAAGATTGCAAATATACGCCTTTGCACACAGTAGGGTTTTTCCCATTCCTCACCTCAAAGCCCCCGTAGCTAGGTACCCTTGAGCTTGGTACCCTCTTCAGCAAACCATAGTTTATAGGTCCACAAAACAAAACTCTGTGTTGAAAGTAGAGACATTGACTCCAACCCTCTCATTTAACAGAGGAAGAAACTGAGGACCAGAAATGAGAAGCAACTTGCCCAAAGTCACACAGCATATTAGTGGAAGAACTAGGATTAGAACCAAGGGAAGCACTGAAGCCAGATCAAAACAATTATTAAATCTTCGGGGTGAGAGTTTATACCTCTGAAACTACAAACATTACAAATCATGGCTTGATTGGTTGATTGTCTAGACTTAAGAAAATGATGGAGAATGTCAATAAGGTGGATTCAATTTAAAAGTAGCATACATTCATTTCTTTCTGCTCTCCTCTACTCTCCTCTTACCCCCCCTTCTCCCCTCCTCTCCTCTCTCCTTTCCTCCCTTTCTTTCTCTTGACAGCTGTTTGTTAAATATTTACCAGCACATCCCTGATTAGAACCTAGGTCTCCTGGTTGCCTATCTAGGGATTTTCCCCATAGACCAGGAAGTCACCTTTACAAAACATAGAATTATAGATTCTCCATATACTAGGATGACTCCTTAGAGCCATCTAGTTCAACTTTATCATTTATGGATGAGGAAACTGAGGTCCAGAGAGATTAAATAGTTCACCCAGGTCAAGCCCAGAGCCTCTGACTCTGACACCAAATGCAGCATCCTTTCTACTATTCTGGGCTGCCTCCTCTCCTTTTAAGGCTCAGTCAGTTCAGGTTCTGTCTCCTCCACTGAGCTTTCTCTGTTCCTTCAGCTGAAAGTGATTTCTCCCTCTTCAAACTTTCCTAGAGGATTTTATGTAACTCTCCTTTGCTCTGCTCATTTTCTACTCTGCAGGACACAGGTCATACACATGAAGGGATGCCTCTCAGGCCAATTTTCAGACATCCTTTAGTCAGTCAGCCTGAGCCTTCAACCCTGCCATCTCAGCAAGACATCAACAACAGCTCTTCCCCAGTGTCTCTCCAACTCTCCCAGAATCCCAGAACTGGAAGGAAGCTCAATCTCTACCTAAGTAGAACCCCATCGGTAACATTCTCAATAAGTGATGTCCCACTTTCCACTGGAAGCTCTTCAGTGGCAGGGAGTTCACTTCCTTTGGAGGAACTCTGTTCCATTTGTGGACAACTCTGAGTGTTAAGAAGTTTTTCTTGATACACAGGCTAAACCTGCCAGTCCTCAACTTAGGATAACAAGATCTCCAGTTTTAGAGCTGGAAGGAAGCTCAGAGATCACCTTTCATGTTATATATGAAAAAATTGGGGCCCAGATAAGCTGAATAACTTGTCTCATTCCTCCTACTTCTACTCTAGGACTAAACAACAACTCTTCAAACACCTGAAGACCATGAATAATAAAGGCAGCTGTTATTACCATAGTGCTGCAGGGTTTGTAAGGTGCTTCATGGACATTATTAACCTCATTGGATCCTAAGAACCTATTATTAAACCCATTTTATAGATAAATAAGCCGAGGTTAAATGATTTGCCCAGGATCGCGTAGTTAGTAAAACACAAACTTCCTGAGGATAGGAACTGAACCATGTTTCATCTTTGCATCCAAAAAACTGGGTCCTCCAAACACTTAATTATTACTAATTATTATTAATAACATTATATAAAATTAATAATATCATGTATAATTAATACAATTAATATATTATATAATTATTATTATTATTTAATAATTAACTATTAATTATTAAGTGCCTACACTTAATATTTAATGCTGAATTGAATTTCTAAAGGAAAAGTAACCTAAACTGTTAGGTGGGGAATGGGACATAAGGAATGTACAGTATATGAAGAATGCCTAGGCCTGGTAATGACGCATCAGACTTTATTCCCAGGGACATTTGGTGGACACGGGAAAGGGTACAACTTGTCGATTAATAAATGTGTTAGTCACCCACTATGAACCAGAGACACTGTACTTTGAAAAACTCAGATAAAGGAACTGACAGCCCGGGGGCCTAACTGCTCTCAGCTCTCAGAGGAATCCATACCTTTCATAGAGGCAGTAGGGAAATAGAGTAGGAAAAATTCTGGAGTTGGAGTTACAAGACCTGGGTTCGAATTCCAGGTCCTGACATTGACCGGTTAAGTGACAACATCCTTTCACCTTTTTTCCTTTCCTCAGTTTCGTTACCTGTAAAATGGAGGATATTCTATCTAGCATCCAGAGAATTTAGGAGAAGAGCATTTTGTAAACTTTACAGGGCTAAAGAAATGGGAGTTATTATTATCTCCCACCTGTCAAGCAGCATGATTCCCTAGGTGCACCCTCTCACCTTCACCAGGGCTGACCTTTCCACCACCTCCCTGGGATTTCTGCTTCTCAGTTTCATCAAGAATTAACACCCGACTGTCTGAGTAGAGAGTTCTCCTAGGCTCCCTGATTCCACGGAGACACAGGATGGTAGAGAGCGAAGCCTGCTGGGTCTCGAAATTTGAGTAAGGAGCATATACTCACTCTAATTTCTAGAGATCAAAGCAGGCCCAGGTCTGACCATTTTGTTCCTCTGCCCAAGAAGTTTCAGTGGTTTCTCAGTGCCTGGAGATTAAAATACAAACTTCTCTGTTTGGCATCTGAATTGAGGTTTGGAACTGGAAGAGCTAGATCTGGCTCCTGTCGCTTACATGAACTTGGGAAGGTCCCTCTGCCCCTCCAGGCCTCAGTTTCCACACTTATCAAATGAAGGGGGTCAGAGTAACTGATCTTTAAGGTTCCTTCTAACTCTAAAACCTTATGTCTGTTAGCCTGCTGTTCATTCACAGAGCATCTGCACCTCCAGCTTGATATGATGCAAAGAACGGTGGCCCTGGAATCTGAGAATTTGGAATTAAGTCCCACCTCTGACAAGGGTTAGCTTGTGGGACCCTGGGCAAGTCACTCAACCACTCTTTGACTCAGTTCCATATCTATAAAATGAGGGGGCTGGACTAGATTGCCTCTGAGGTCCCTTCTGGTTCTAGAGCTGAGATCTTCCGACCCTCAAAGCCCACCAACATGCCTAGGCCACTTTCACGATCACTCAGGGCACAGATCCCTAAGCTCCACCTCTCAACTTCTTTAGGCTTCATCCCAAACTGTTATTGTTCAGTTATTTCAGTCATGTCCAACTCTCCATAAGCCCATTTGGGGTTTCCTTGGCCAAGATACTGGTATGGTTTGCCATTTCCTTCTCCAGCTCATTTTATAGACGAGGAAACTGAAGTCAACAGGGTTAAGTGACTGGCCCAAGGTCACACAACTAGTAAGTGTGTGAAGCCACAATTGAACTTAGGTCTTCCTGACTCCAGGCCTGGTGCTCTATCCACTGTGCCACCCAGATGCCCTTGAACCCAAATAGCAGTTGTCTAAAATGAAAGCTACCGGAGGCTTGGTCCTTTCTATAGGAGACTTACCTTGCAGGAGGAGGTACGTGCCAGGACAGCAGAAGAGGCTTCCATGCAAAGCAGAACCACGACCCCATATAGAAACTGAGAGAGAAGACAGGAGAGAAAGCACAAGGCTGTTTAGTGAGAATATGGGAGAACTACCCTTTGCCAAGGCACAACACACAGATTGCTCTAAAAAGGCAGGGGAAGTGGCCAAAAGGGTGATGGAATGAAAGCCAAGAGATCTGCATTCAAATCTCAGTCTTGCCATCTACACAAGCTGTATGACCCTGGGCAAAACTACTCCCTTTCTCTAGGCCTCATCTACAAACAGGAAAATGCTCTCTGTGCTCTCTAACCCAAAGGAATTTTGCAAGGCAAGTGCTTTGTAAACCTCAAAATGCTATAGAAATTAGAGTTATCATTATTGGTTTTTTATTCCAAAGTCTCTTGACTGAAAAAAAAAGACTTCCAAATATGAGCAAATTATAAATACACAGTTGCAGGACAACAAAAGAAATGGGAGAAATCTAGAACTTTAAGTTAAAACTATTGTCATCATCAAAAATAATAATAGTAATAATATTCCCTATTTCCATAAGGCTTAAAGGTTTATAAAGCATTTTCCTGACAACTAGACTCTGAACGAAGTATTATGTTTTAAAGAATCCCCATTTTAAAGAGGGGGAAACTGAGCCTGCAGGAAAGGAAAGTTATTTCCCCAAGGTCACAAAGCTAGTAAATATTAGAGCCAAGAATCAGCTTTGTTTCCATTAGAACATCAGCTCCTTGAAGGCAGGAACTGTTTTTCCATTTTATCTTTGTGGCTCTAGCACCTTGTATATCACAGGCTTAACAAACATTTGTTGAGCTAGACCAGATTAGATTTCTGTTAGCTGGTAAATTGAGACTGTAATTTACTTGGGAATTGGGGAGGGGTATTTGCTTTTCCAGGACATGGGAGAAGCAGCTCAAATAAAGAGAGGGAAGCATCCTATGCAATGAGTCATATGAAAAAGATCCATGAGTCTTGGTATACTACAAGCTCAGAGCAAGACAGCAGTCTTAAGGTGTATGAAACCTACTGTCCAAGGCATAGAAGGTTTCACTGTACTTTGCCCTCATTAGCATGTAGCATGTACTAGGTCCAGTTATAGGACCACACTTTAAGAAATACATTGGGCTCAGATTCAATCTAGCTCAGTCGATTGAATCTGGCCAGCCTGTGAAAATGAGCATCACGAATGGTGATTTCTTAAGACTACCCATTATGGCGAATCTGTAATAAACTTTGTTTTTCTTTGGCTGTGGAAAAAAAGAAATATATTGAAATAGTCAGGATGATTCGGTGTCTTTTTCATTTGGTCGCACTCACAGTTAGTCGATTTTGTTCTGTAACTGCCTAAGTCCTGATTCTTTGTCTCTGAACTTAATTCAGAAACTTAGTGGGCCTGTAATGAGTTAAGTTGAAAAATCCAATTCTCCTGTTAATCACTGTTCTATTTATTTTTCTGACAGGAAATCTGTTATTCTTGAAAGATATAGGTGGACCCCAGGGAGTCTGACCTAGTATCTTTACCCCACCAAACTATCCTTCAAGGATGTCTGGTTTGTTATCCAAAGATGGCTGGTTTGCTGTCTCTGTCCTTGTAGATGCAGCTAGACCCAAACAGTGAATATTTCTTAGTCACGGGGAGGAGAGGGAAGCAGTTGTTACTAACCTTCATTCCCAATTTCCATCCAATCATATTTTCTTTCACCCATGAAGCTAGCCTTCCTATTTTTCTATACCCCTTAAAATTATAAAAAAAAAATTGTCCCTCTCATTCAGGGTCTTAGCTTTGCTGGGGAAGCTGAGATCCTACCTATTAGTAAATTCATGCTCTACTAATAAATTGGTCATGCTCAGAACTTTGTGCCTCGGTTTACCTTATTTTGACTGTTACAATATTGGGAAGCCAGAGTTCTCTCAGAAGAAAGCAACCAAGATGAAAAGGAGACTGGAAACCATATCATACGAGGGTAGGTTGAAAGAATGGAGGGTGGCCACCTCATTAATCCAAACTCTCATTACTTTTTACCCTGCCTTTTGCGTCTTCCAATTGGTCTCTCTGCTTCAAGATCCTCCCTTCTCCCATCCATCCTCCATTCAACGGCCAAAGTGATATTCCAAAAGCATACACCCAACCATGTCACACACACACACACACACACACACACACACCCCAAAAACTTCCAGTGGCTCCCTATTACCTCTAGGATCAAATGACACATTCCTGCTTGTCATTTAAAGCCCTTCACAACTGGGCCCCAACCCACCTCTTCAGCCTCATTATAAATGATTCTGTCATGTACTATTTGAATTTGTTTCAGTAAAACTGTACTTCTTCACTCCATCTCCCACCTCCATGCTATTGATCATGCCTAGAGTATCCTCCTTCCTCACCCTCTCTTAGAATTTCCTTAGAATTCTCTGAAGCCTTAGCTTTCTTTAATGCTCAAGCACCATCTTCATGAAGGTCTTCTCACAACTACTCGTGCCTCCCTACCAACATTACCTTGTAGCTTTTCGGTATCTACTTCTACGCATACGTGTTGACTCCCTGATACAATGTAAGCTCCTTCAGGGCTGACAGTTACACTGAGTAGGTCCTTACAGAATGCTAGGTGACTGACTGATGGTTACCCAGGAGAGGAGGAGGCAAAGATGAGAATGCCCAACTTGGGAACAATGGGAAAAGTTATAAGAGGAAGATTTTAGTTTAACATAAGGAAAAAACATCCTAGCATTAAGAGTCATCCTATAATAGAATGGGCTGTTCTGGAGGAGGAGTGGGTAGCCCATAGGGCAGTGAGGTGGCACAGTGGATAGAGCACCTGGCCTAGAGTCAGGAAGATGCATCTTCCTGAGTTCAAATCTGGCCTCAGACATTTACTAGCGGTGTGACCCTGGGCAAGTCACTTGGCCCTGTTTGCCTCAGTTTTCTCATCTGTAAAATGGGGAAACTAGGTGGTGCAGTGGATAGTGCTGGGCCCAGAGTCAGGAAGACTCCTCTTTCTGAGTTCAAATCTAGCCTCAGCCACTTACTAGCTGCGCAACACTGGGCATGTCACTTCACCCCATTTGCCTCAGTTTCCTATTCTGTAAAATGAGCTGGAGAAGGACATGACAAACTACTCCAGTATTTCTTCCAAGAGAAGCACCTAAAAAACAAAAGCAGGGGGGGGCTACCACTGAAAATCTTCAAGCATGGGCTCCATAGTCACTTTTCAGGGAAGATGTTAAGGAGTGCATGATCAGGTGGGCTTGGATTCCAACAGAGAACTATGCAACTGTTTCCTGCCTCATTCTGGATTTTTTTTTTCTCGACAGGAGTTGATTAGATAGATATTGATAGATGGTGCTCGGTTAAGAAACTCCCTTTACCATGTAGATCAGTGCCCACTCTGCAACCTAGTCTTAGTAACTTGGGGGAGGGAGACTGAGTGCTTAACCTTGACCTGGCCAGGGCCACATAGCCTACAGGTATAAGAGCTAGAACTTATACCCAAGTTTTCTTGATGCCAAGGCTGGCTTTCAATCCCTTGCACCAGGATAGATCTGGAGCTGCCAAGAAACCTTAGAGATCATCTCTAGTCCAGGGGTGGGGAATCTGTAACCTCGAGGCCACATGTGGCCCTCTAGGTCCTCAAGTGCAGCTCTTTGACTCAATCCAAACTTTATAGAACAAATCCTTTTATTAAGGTGACTCTAGATTCTAGTCTAAACTTTCTCATTTTACAAATGTGGAAAATGAGGCCTAGAGGTGTTTAATCACTTGCCCAAGGCCACATAGCTAGTAAATAGCAGTGATAATGTTTGAACCAACATCTTGAGATGCCAAGCCAATACTTCTCTACTGGGCTTTTTGCCTCAGTGTTAACCATACCATGCTCTATCTCTGCACCTATCGACTCCCTAAGGTAGGAGAAGATGATCCATCAGAGTCCAGCCTACCATAGTAAGCACTGGTCTCTTGGACCAGTCAGGTCCCCAACTATCTAATGGGTCAACTAGGCAAAGCACTTTATCTCTTAGAGCTTAGGTTTCCTTATCTGTAAAATTGTGATAAAACTCATGCTACCTTATGGTATGTTGGTGGGGAAAGGCTTTTGTATGCACACATTAATATACCATTGGCAGACTTATGAATTTGTCCAGTTGTCCTGGGAAAAAATTTGGAATTATAATTTTTAAGTCAGGAAACTGTTCATATGCTTTGACCTAGTGACCTCGCCACTGGGCATATGTCTCCAAGGAGGTCAAAGAAAGAAAATAAAAAGTGCCACAGACATCAACATGGTTACAGTGATGCAGTTGGAGAGATTCAGGGATCCCTCAAGGACCAAGCTACAGGAAAGGGTCATCTGGAATGAATTCACGGACTCAAGCATTCTTTAAGACAAATTGGCGAAGGTTTATTGTAATGCTAATATGGTGGGCAGAGCTCCTTAGGGAACTTGCAACCTAACAGGAATGAGGCTAAAGCTTATATAGGAAAAGTGTGGATTATGTGGCAAGTATGCTAATTCGGTGATAACATACAACCTTGGTCACAGGTGTCATTCACTACTGGAGCTGCAAAGGAACCCAAGAGGGGGAAGGTGTTCCTAGGGGGTGTGTTTTTGGTCTGTTACATCTGTAACAAGATAGCTCAGGAGTTGATGTTTACAGCTTGACCTTTGGATTGTATATGGTAACCATGGGGATCAGTACATGAGAGTTCTGCTGGTACAAGATAGTCCTGTTCACACAAGGGAAATTCTACAGAGGTCAGCTTGTTCTTGTAAAGGAGAGATAGTTTGCCTTACTGGGGCCCACTCATGAGTGATTGCTAGGCATAGTATCCTGGGGCTAGGGAGAAAACTGTCAGGGATAGTGTTTTGAGAGTAGAGAGAAATGTGATCTTGGAAGTGGGATCCAAGAAATAGCACCCAAGCATCCCACCAACAGCAGCGCTTGTTGTGGCAGCAAAATACTGGCAACAAAGTAGATACCCATCGATTGGAGAATGTCTGAACAAACTGTGACAAATAAGTGTAATGGGATATTGTGTTTTAGGAAAAAACAATTGAGGAATTTACTCTTTAAGATTCTTGAGAGGATGCCCTGTTTGGGGCAAGAAAACATAGCCTGGAAAATGTTCACAATGGCTTTTGTTGTTCAGTTGTGTCTAACTCTTCATGATTCCATCTCAGGTTTTCTTGGCAAAGATACTGGAGTTGTTTGCCATTTCCTTCTCCAGCTCATTTTAGGCATGAGGAACTGAGGGAAACAGGGTTAACTGACTTGCCCAGGATCACACAGCTAGTAAGAGTCTGAGATCACATTTGAAATCAGTAAGACTCCAGGCCCAGTACTCTATGCACTGTGGCGCCACCTAGCGGCCCTATAATAGATGGCTACAATCACGTAAACGAAAATATCTGAACTTGTATTAATTTTGATGACTGACGTTGCTTCCAGAGGCAAGATGATGGAAAACATGCCCCTTCTCTCAAGAGAATAGTGGTGGACTACAGGAGTGGAATGTTGTTTAATTGACATCGTTCATTGCACATTTTCACAATTCACATTTCAGTTGTGTCTGACCCTTTGCAACCCCATTTGGGGTTTTTCTTGGTAAAGATATTGGAGGGGTTTGCCATTTACTTCTCCAGCACATCCTGTGGATACATCTTGTCAGGCAATCAGAAGTTAAATGACTTTCCCAGGGTCACACAGCTCGGAAGCATTTGAGGCTGGAATTGAACTCAGGTCTTCCAGACTCCCGGTTTTGCATTGTCACAAGGGAGGGTTCTTGTGTGGGAGGGTATATATTGGGATATTAGCATTAAGTTAATTGAAACCTTTTAAAAACCATACAGAAAGAATTGAATTTCTGAATTGAACTGAATTTGCAGCTGGGTGGAGGGTGACTTAAAGTGACTCGAGGCCATTTTGAAGGAAGAACAGAAGGAATCACAGACAAAAAGGACAATTTTGAAAGTAGCATATAAAACTGATTATATATTTTCAAATTTGTATTCTGTTTCATGCATGGAAATGTTCTTTTTTGGTATCTAAGTTCAGAATAAAAGCAAATTTATAAAAAAAGAATAGACTATAGGGTCTCTACTCTTTGCTTGAGAGTAGGAATTATTTCATTTTTTATTGTATATATAGCCCCTGAACCCATCAGAGTACCTGGCACTGAGCATTAATAAATGCTTGTCCATTGAACAATCTGACAAGGTACTAGGCTCCCAGCAGAGAGATAAGACAAAAGGCATTTGATTCTGCAAGGGGCCTATGTGAGAGGAAGAAAAGGGCTGCCCCCAAGCCGAAGGCATACTCACCATGCCTTGCCAGGGACCAGCATTCCAACGGGAGATGCATACAGCCAGGCCCCCAGTAAGCAGCAGCAATGGAGCTGTGGCCACTACCAAACAGCCCAGCACCTCCAAGAATGGATTGTCACAGAAATCCTGATAGCTCCTGTGGGTTCTGAGAGCTGAGACCCCAGCCCAAGCCATGGCAACTGCTGCTCCCTGAAACATAAGAGCCATATGTCAATTACTCAGTCAATAAACATTTATTAAATGCCTACCATGGACCAGGCATTGTGTTAAGTGCTGGGGATACAAAAAAAGGCAAAAGATGGTCCCTGCCCTCAAGGAACTCACAGCTGAATGGGGAAGACAACATGAAAACATCTATGTACAGCAAGATATAGACAGGCTAAGTTGGAAATACTCAACAGAGATAAAGCATATAAGATATAAGGAAAGGCTTTCTATAGAAGGTGGAATTTTAGCTGGAACTTGAAAGAAGGTAGATGATGAGGGGGGAGAGACTTTCAAGCACAGTAATATGGAAAGGAAGGGAAGAAGGCAGGTTTTTCTAGGCATGTCCATATTACACGAGTGCATAGGAAACCTGGAAACCTTCAACCCCACCCCCCAACAACGGAAAGTACCAACATGCTCATTTCTGAGTTCTTGGAAAGGCTGCCCAGCTAATCGATAAAACACTTATTGAATACAAGGTTCCATGCTTATTACTAAGGATACCAAAAAGAAAATTTGCCCGCCCCAAGGAGCTTGTACTGTTTGGGGGTTCTGACAGGCTGGGGGTGGTAAAGTATGAAACAGTTGATTAGACTACAAGATGGAGTGTGTGCAGGGGGGGGGGAGTGAACAGGAGGAGGAACCCAGACAAAACATCCTAAGATAACTTGAGGAAAGAGAATCCTCTCAGCTGTCAGTGAAGATTGGTACTGATGCTCTTAAAGCCCACGATCAGGTTACTACTCTTGTACAAGGAGCTTCAGGGATTTCCCTATTCTTTTAGGTTAAAAGCACAAATTTCTATTTGACCTTTAAAGCTCCTTAGAATCTGGCTCTAGCCTTTCTTTCTAGGTTGATTATACGCAATTTAGCCTCATGCATTCTATGCTCCAGTGGACTTGGCCTGCTTCACAACATTGCATATCCTATTTCCACACTTTTGCCTAGGCTGTCCCCAATCCTGGAAATGCTCTCCCCCTTCACTTCTCCCTATTAGAACCTTCAAGGCTACCTCCTTCAAGAGTCTATGCCTGATTTCCTCCAGGTGGGAGTGCCCACCTTCCCCTGTGTAATTTTTGGGTCCATTTCCTGTATCTATCTGTGAACGTGTTGTCTTCCACAAGCAGAATATAAGATCCCTGAGAACAGGAGTTGTTTCATTTTATATTTGTATCTCTAGCAGGGCCTGGTGCTTAATAAATGCTTACTGATTGATTAAGGAAGTGGCAGTTGAGTTAAGCCTAGAAGAAAGACAAGGATGAAGGGGATGAAGAGGGAACTCTTTCAAGGCACAGGAGATGGCTTTCCCAGAAGCAGGAGAGGGCATGGCAGGCTCAGAGAACAGCTATATTCCAGTCTGGAGTATGGAGTAAATAAAGGGGATAAAGGAAAATCATGTGCAATAAACCAGGAAAGATAAGTTGTAGCCATATTGCAGAGGACGCTGAATGCCAGACTAGGGAATCTGTGCCTTTTCCTAATGGCAACAGAGAGACATTGAAGGTTCCTCAGCTGGGAAGTCACATGATTAGAACCATGCATTAGGAAGACTGGGTATATCTGGCGTAGCTGTATTTGAGGAAAGAGAGACTTTCAACTGTGGGGAATCAGGGAAGGCTTCAAGGAGGGAAAGAAGGCTTTGTGTTGTTTTTCTCCCAAAGAATACATTCTCATTTTTATTTGATCCTAGACAACATTTAACACAATGCCTGGCACAGGGTGGACCCTCAATAAATGCTCACTGAATTGAAGTAAATTAGCAAGCAGTGTGGAAGGTAGCTTGGAGAGACTGGAGGCAGGGAGTCCATTATAGAGCCTATTAAAATAGTTTAAGTGGCAGACAGAAGGGCTGACTAAAGGTATTGGCCACATGAATGGAGATGTATATGGGGCCAGACTTGCTGACTAAAGGTTGTTGTAGTCATCCTTACTATACATACACACAAGCTTTTACAAGCTCAGGGCACAGACTTGGGAAAAACATTCCTTGAAATTGTAGAGACCTGAAGAAAGCTGCAGAGAGCTTATAAATAGTTTCAAGAAAAGAACAAGATGACCGTCTAACAAATATTTATCGTGTCTACTTGTGCCAGGCAATGTGCTAGGTAATGTTTGGAATAGAAAAGAGTTCCTACTTTCAAAGAGCTCATATATTCCACTGTCACTATTGGCTGACTCAGCACTAGGGACTTGATTGAAAGGATCGCTAGAACATGGAAGGTGGGATCTTGGAGACCCCCTTGTCCATGACCTTCCCATGTTGCAGGTAGGGCACCACCTTGCAGCCAGGACAGAGTTCAAGCATGGGGCGGAGGGTGCAGGGAGTGTGGTGGTGTTGATTTAGCCCAACAAGAAAATTCTACCATGACTGGTAGGAGTTGCTTTGCTTGGAGGTAAAGGTAGGAAAGGGGAGGGAGGGAAGGAAGGAGAAAGAAACGGCAGGGCTACAGAGAGCTGGTCAGGCTTGGGGATGAGATCAGAGGACTTCCCCCTCACAGTTCAATTAAATCAAAGGAAAGTCTTTGTTCCTCAAATGAGTGGGGTACTAACTTTGGAGGCAGGACGTCCCACATCTGGACTTACAAGTTGTTGGGGTTTTTAAAAATAATATTCTTTCCAATTGCATGGAAAGATAGTTTTCAACATTTATTTTTTTAATAAAATTTTGAGTTCCAATTTTTTTCTCCTGCCCTCCCATGACCCCTCTCCAAGACAGCAAGCAATCTGATATAGGTTACACATGTGCAATCATGTTAAACATATTTCCACATTAGTCATGTTGTGAAAGAAGAAACCAAACAAAAGGGAAAAACCAATAAAAACAAAAAACAAAAAAAAAAGTGAAAATAGTCTGCTTTGATCTGCATTCAGACACCATAGTTCTTTCTCTGGATGTGGACAGCATTTTCTATATATAGTCTTTTGTAATTGTCTTGAATCGCTGTGTTGCTCACAAGAGCCAGGTCAATCATAGTTGACCACGGAACAATGTAGCTGTTATACTGTGTTCATTACATGATTTTTACCGGTAAAATAGGGCCAAGAATAGGCACTACAACAACTTGTACCACCTCCACCACACTGCATAGTGGATAGAGGGCCAGCTTTGGAGTCAGGAAGACCCAAGTTCCAGTACTTCCTCTGACAAACGGTAGCTTTGTGGGCCCAGCCAAGTTACTGACCCTCTCAATGTTAATCTGTATTTGCAGAAGTAATTTTTTTTTAACAGACTTGGGAGTTTCTCCCACACAGATTAAATCACAGGTTCAATTCACCTCCTTCCCCCTGTCACTCCTCTCTCTCTCTCCGTTGGGGTTCTGGTGTTCCCTGCTTCCAGGCCCTCTCTCCTTCTCCCTCTCCCCTCACTCCCACACAATCACAGAATAACAGAGCTGGAAGGAGACTCAAGAGGCAAGGAGTCTAAGCCATATTTCAACATAAATCCCTCTCTGCAACACGTTCCACAAATTCAATCCAGGTCTGCTTGAAGATCGGAGGGGAGGAGGGCAGATGGGAAGGCCCTCACCACCTGTGGAGGCAGTTTTTGCCCTTTTGGACCGCTACAATAATCAGGAAGCTTTTCCTTAGGAGCTTGTGTCCCTCCCAGTTAACTGTCCCACCCCAGCCCCAACCTTGCCCTTTGGGGCCAAGCATGACGAGTATATAAGCCCTCTTCTTCCCTTTGGCAGAGACCGGGTGTCCCCCTCCCCTCCTCCCTCTCCTAAAGTGGCTGCCTCGGTTTGTAGGTTACAGTAACAATAATTAGCCCCGGGTCAGTCACCTTTCTTAGACACACCTCAGTAATTTCCCCAGGTGTTCACTTACCCAAACCCATAAAACAAAACTCCGAGACTGTCAGGGCTGAAAAGTGCTAGAGAGCATCGGGCCAATACCCCTCACTTTACGGACGGAGAAACTCTGGCCCAGAGAAGGGATGGGACTTGGACAAGGTCACATGCACGGCGAACTGATAGCGGAGCCGGGACTACAAGCCCACGTCCCCCGGCTAGAAGACCAGGGCTTTCCGGCACCCCGCTGGATTCGCTCGGGTGGGGTGGAGCAAAACTGGTGAATTAAAACCGAGAGCGTCAAGCCAGCGCCCGCGCCCCCTCCCTGGGCTCCTCGGCCACACCCAGCCCAGCTCGTAGCTCCGGTAGCTCCACGCGAGGCCCGGCGGCGACTCGTACCCAGAGCAGGAGGCCCAACAGGCGGAACGGCCCTCGGCAGTAGGAGGAATCCATGGCCAGCAGGAGACAGCGACGTCCCAGCGGCAGCTCCCGGGACCGGTAGTTTTCTTTCTCTAGACAGCCAGCAGCAACTGGAGGAGGCTTGCAGCCGGGCCAGGCCCTTCCCCCAGCCCCTTGGCCCCTCCCAGAGCCTCAGCCCCCAGGACAAGCTCCAGCCCCGCCCCACCCTCAGCCCTACACAATCTTGGTTGATTTTAGTTGAGGTCCTGCGTTTTCCCATCAGTAAAATAAGGGGATTGGACTAGATCAGGAGTTCATAACCTAGGGTTCCTGGATAGATCTTAGGGGGTCCCCTCTATATTTACTTCAATTTAATTCGTTTCCTTATAATTCTATGTATTTATTTTATGCACTTAAAAGCATTTTTCTGAAGCAGGGTACAGAGACTTCCCCAGACTGCCAAAGTAGTCCAGGGTACAAAAATTATCAAGAATGCCGAGACTAGATGGGTTCTAAGGTGTCTCCCACCCCTACCATTCTTTACTTTAAGGGCCCTCCTAACTTTGATTTTCAGTGTTCTAAGATTCCTCCTGGCTCTGACATCCGATCTTCTAAAGTCCTGTCCACCTTTGACATTCATTATCTCAAGTCTCTTTTTTTCTTTTTCTTTTTTTTTTTGGAGGGGAGAAGGCAAGGCAGTTGGGGTTAAATGACTTGCCCAAGGTCACACAGCTAGTAAGAGCGTCAAGTGCCTAAGGCTTGATGACTCACTCCAGGGCCGCTGCTCTACTCCCTGCGCCACCTAGCTGCCTCTCAAGGTCTCTTCTAACCCCAGCATTCACACTTCTGTCTTCTAAGGTCCTTTAAAGTTTTGACATTCTAAATTTTAATGTAACCCCCTCCAAGTTCTGGCTTTGTTATCTTCTAAGGTCTTGCCCAGCTCTAACAATTTAAGTTCTAAGGGCCTTTCCAGTTCTGACATTCTAAGTTGTAAGGTCCTCTTTAAATGTTCTAAGGGCCCTTAAAGCACAGACATTCTGTGTCCTAAGAGCTAACCTGTGACAGCCGGTGTTCTTTTTTTTTAAGTTTTTTTTGAATGCTCTTTAATCTTTTCTAATAATCACAGTTATTTCCCACAGAATCCCCTTCCTTGTGACAAATATGGTCAAGTAAAATGAATCAATGTTTTGGTCTCTTCTGAAAACTTATACCTCCTTTCATATCCTTTCATATCTCTATCCACCACTTCACTGCACAGAAGCTGCACAGAAGGGAGGCTTCATCTCCCACCATGTCAGTTTTCTAAAGTCATGACTTGTCACTACCATTGATCACAGTTCTAAAATCTTTCAGTTTCATGTTGTGGTCTTCATTTAAATGGTTCTCCTATTTCTGCTTACTTTGCTGTTCCTCAAATCAAGTCTTTCTGAGTTTCCATGAATGCATTATACAGTTTCATGAAACTCATGTTTCATAAAACTCACTTGGAGTATTCATCATTTCTTTAAAAAAATTGTTTACTGATATTTTTACATCATCTACATTTCCAAATGTGTATGTGAGTGTATCTTCCCCCTGACTCTCCCTCAAAGAGTAATCTCATAACAAAGAATTTAAAAAGAGAAAAACCAAACTGGATGCCTATTTGAGTGACAAAAAAGTTATGCTACATGAGTGGAATGCTGAAATAGTGAAGCCCCCTCAGTATGGGACAAGACCTTACCTCTCCTACCATGTATCCCGACCCTGCACCCCTTCTATATTTTTAGAAACTGCTCTGCTTAGAAAGTAGAGATAAGAAATTATATCAGTAGATAGACACCTGCAAGGTTCTGTTTGTCTAGCTTTTACTCCCTTTTTGCTGAATACTAGTCCCTAGTCTCACCCCTGTCTTTTTGCTCTTTGTTCTCTGTTGCTGGGAATGTGAGCTCCAAACCCAGTCAATGGGAAGAGGAGCCAGTAGGGGGTGGGGGAACTCTGTGTTAGTGTCTGTATAAGTTGCTTTGCGCTGTATGCAACACACACACACACACACACACACACACACACACACGTGCTGGCATCATCTTGGGCCACGCTGAGGTGTGTCCTTTCTCGTGAGAAAGCAATAAATGCTTTTTTGCCTTTTCTCAAGAACAGTCTCTGTCCGTTTTTAATGTGAGTAGTGATCTCTGACCCACACAGTACACAAATGTGATAGATAGAATGTGATTGTGTTGTAAGCGGGACATCATAGAGAGACATATGAACTGATGAAATAAGCAGAACCAAGGAAACAGTATGAACAATGACCATAATAATGTAAATCAATAGCAACAGCAAAAGAAGAGAAATTGAATATTGTGAAATTGCAATGACCATACTTGACCGCTAGATGAGGTAGGAGAATGAAATTCCTGCTCTTGGCAGATAAGAGGTACTATGGGTGTAGAACCCCACAGATATCAGCCTAGGTAGATTAGGTTACTAGGTTAACTAGATTAGTTTTGGGGAACTGGTTTTTTTTTAAATAAAAAATATTTATTCTATGACCTAACACTCCTCCCAACTCTGGCACTTCATATGTTCAAAGGGTCCTCCCAGCTCTAAGAGTTTATGTTCTAAGGTACTGCCCAGTTGTGACATTCCATGTGCTAAGGACACTGCCAGCCCTGATACGCTGTGTGACTAAATCCTTGCCTCAGTCCTGACACTCTGTGTCCTAAGTCACCCCCAATCCTGACATTCTGTGTCCTAAGGTCCCCCCTGTACTGACAGTCTGTGTGCTGAGGCTCCCCTCCCAATTCTGACATTGTGTCCTAAGAACTGCCCCCCTCCCCAGCTCTGACATTCTGTATCCTAAGAGGCACCCCCCAGCCCTGATACTCTGTGTGCTAAGGGCTACTCCCCTCCCAGCTCTGACACTGTATCCTAATCCCTCTCCAGCCCTGACAGTCCTAAGGGCTGCCCCCCATCTCTGATACTCTATGTCCTAAAGGTCCCCCAATCCTGATACTCTGTGTCCTGAGGCTCCCCTCCCAATTCTAACATTCTGTGCCCTAAGGACTGCCCCCTCAGCTCTGACGTTCTGTATCTTAAGAGCCCCCCAGCCCTGACACTTTATGTCCTAAGGGCTGCCCCCTCCCCCAGCACTGACACTCTGCATCCTAAGCCCCACTTCAGCCCTGATAGTCCTAAGGACTGCCCTCACCCAGGCCTGACACTCTGTGTCCTAAAGGTCCTTCTAGCTCTGACATTTTATGGTTCTAGAATGATGAAGATGCTGAGATCAGTTCCTGACAACTTCTTGACTTTTAACTCATTCTCACATAGCACTCCCTGAGCACTGTCAGAAAGAGTGTGATCCAATTAGGGTTCTACAAAGCAAGGATTCCAATCGGGCCAACTCATCTAGGTCTTGGTTCCAGAAGAACATCGAGGATGGACAACGGTGGGAAAAAAACAACCAGAAAACTTACTTTAAACTCTCCTTCCATCTGAACCGCAAATCCCAGAATTTCAGAGTAGGACCCCTAGTACAACCTCTTAAATTTCCAGAGGATGAAACCAAGGCCAAGAGGAAAAGCTACATAACCAGCCAGTGCAGTAAGGAAGAGCACCCAGATCTGCTGACTCCCAGTTGCTGACTCATTTCATCATTTCCCAGTGCCATTACTCTGCAAGGTAAATTAGTTCTATAAGAAGGCCTGGTGCTTGACCAGAAGAGCTCACGTGTTTGGTGGAAAGAGCACTGGTTTTGGTGTTGGAGGTCGGGGTTCAAATCCATTTACTACCTAGGGGGCCTCGGGCAAGTCGCTTTATTTCCCTGGGCCTCCGTTTCCATATCTGTAAAGTGAGGGACTCTATCTCCATGATCTCTTCCAATCAATAAACATTTCATCAATAAACATCAGCTGTTGAGTGATGATTCCATTGAATCTCATGGTCTGACTGCTGTAATTCGTTGTTTTCAAATTCCCAATGTAGTCTCTACTAATTAGTGTGACTGACTAGTATTTACTGACTAGGGCAGCTAGATGGCTTAGTGGATAGAGTGCCAGGTCTGAAGTCCCGAGGACTCATCTTCCTGAATTCAAATCTGGCCTCAGACACTTACTAGCTGTGTAACCCTAGGCAAATCACTTAACTCTGTTTGTCTCAGTTTCTTCATCTGTAAAATGAGCAAACCACTCTAGTCTCTCTGCCAAGAAAAGCCCAAATGGGGTCATGAAGAGTCACGAAGACTCTTCTCATGAAGAGTCAGACAGGATTGAACAGCAACAACAAGCTATATACAGGATAGATTCAAGATTAGCAACAGATGGGGATGAGGGAAGACTTTCTATAGAAAGTGGGATTTTAGTTGGGACTTGAAAGAATCCAGGAAAGGCAGAAGGCAGAGATGAAGAGGGAGAACATTCAGAGAACACTCCAGGTATGGGGGACAGCCAGAGAAAGTGCCAGAAATTGAGAGATGGAGTTTCTTGTTCAGGGAACAGCAAGGGGACTGGTATCACTAGGGGTTATAAGATGTAAAAAGAAAGGCAGGAGGGGACCAGATTATAAAGGGCTTTGACCACCGAATGGAAGGGCCATTGTCAATCATTTTGACTTCTGTCTTGCTGCTCTGGAGGAGAGAGTGTGGCTGATGACTTTGCATGGCCCTGCCTCACTTAAATCCAATTCAGTCACCGGTCAAGATGTCATTGGTCCTTTTGGAGAAGGAAGTATGAACAGCAACAGCAGCAACCAACAACAACCAAAGGGAGGATTCTGTATTTGATCCTGGAGGGGATAGGGAACTGATGGAGTTTACTGAGACGAGGCATGCAGGCCATCCCCAAGGTAAAGTGGGAACCCGTACTTTAGGAAGATCACTTTGATGGTTGAGTGAGTGGAAGACCGACTACGGTGAGGAGAGATCTATGACAAGAAGAGAGCTGAATAGCCTTGAGTTTGGCCTCAATCGTATTAAACTTTAATTCCTGAGGTCTAGGTAATCTGAGGGTCCCAGATTCAAGTTCTGGGCCAAATTAGGCTCCTTAGACCTCAGAGATGGGATTTTTCTGACTATGTTTTATTTTTTCCTAATTAGCTGGCACTATATAATAGAAAAGGACACCAACCAAAAGGCTGTTGCAATAATCCAGGTGTGAGGCAATAAGATCCTTTACCAGGGTGGTGGCAGTGTCAGAGGAGAGAAAGAGATACATTTGAGAGATGTTATGAAGGTAAGATCAACAAGCTTTGGCTACAGCTTGGACATGGGGGTCGGGAGAGAGTGAAGAGTTATATATAACACCTAGGTTATGAGCCTGGGTGGCAGGGAGGACAGTGGTGCCATCAACAGTAATAGAGAAGTTAGGAAGAAGGGAGCGTTTGATGGAAAGATAATAAGTTCAGTCTGGGACGAGTTAAGTTTAAGATGTCTATGGAACATCCATTTTGAGATGTTTAAAGGCAATTGGACATGGGAGACTAGAGGTAAGAAGAAAGGTTTTTAAGGCTGGAAAAATAGATTTGAGGATCATCAATATAGGAGAATGAAATCACCAAGTGAAATAGTATCAAGGGAAAAGAGAAGAGAGTCCAGGACAGAGTCTATGAGACGCTCACTTAGCAGTGTGACACTTTGCGTGTAAATAAAACAGAAACTCGATGTAATTTGGCCCTGACGATAAAGCCAAGGGCATGTTCTGGCTTCTTAGGAAATCAGGAAGCATTCGTTCCTTCACTCTCTAAACAATTGTGGACGCCTGCCACACTGGCAAGGTCACTCAGGGATTCCAGAACAGCTGAAGTCAGGGCAGAACAAGTACAGTGTATAACGTATACACTTGAATAGAAAGTTCCAGGAAAATGAAGAGCCTATGGAGCTGACTGGAGGAGAGAGCTGGACAGCAGGTTCAGATGGGGCTTAGTCCTTGCCTGGGGTCAGGGCTCTGTCCTTTTCTGGGTCAGGGCTCAGAGTTCAGTTTTTGGCTGGGATTAGGGCTCAGGTTTGGGTAAAAATCCACTCCTTAGCTGAGGGTTGGGTTTGGGTCGGAATCAGGCCTTATTCTAGGGTCAGGGCTCAGTGTAAGGTCAAGCTCAAGCCTTTGTCTCAGATTAGGAACCAGACCTAGAATTAGGACACAGTCTAGGGTTAGGGTTTAGTCTAGGGGTGGGGAAACAGAACTGAAGAGAGCTGAATAGCCTTGAGTTTGGCCTCAATCGTATTGAACTTTAATCTCTGAGGTCTAGGTAATCTGAGGGTTCCAGATTCAAGTTCTGGCCCAAATTAGGTCCCTTAGACCTCAGGGACGAGATTTTTTCCAAATATGTTTTATTTTTTCCTAATTAGCTGGCACTGTATAATAGAAAAGGTGAGGGCAGAGAAGAGAAGAGAAAAGGCTAGACACAGCCAAGCAGGACAACTTTGAAAGCTACAAGCTGAACTCACATACTTAGAAGAAAAGCAAGCTGTGCATTATAGAGATCAGAACAATAAAGAAGTCTCTGAATTGGTAATTAGGAGAAACCCGGGTTCAAATCCTGCCTCTGATATTTACCATCTCATCCTAGGCAACTCATTTACCCTCTCCGAGCCTCAGTTTTTTATCTGTAAAATAGAAATCATAGTGTCTGCAGTACATTCCTCACAAAGTTTTTGTGAGCCCCAAATGAAACCTTAAAACACTGCCTCATTGTCACTATTTCTTACCCAGGTGTCCTACTTAGATCAACTAATAGTTTTTATTGAAAGAGATTGTGATAATTGATGGAGTTAATTCATAGGGACTCCCCACACGTGGATGTCAGATCTCCTGACCCAGGAGATGATGATGCTGTAGGCTCTTCACCTGTAGATTTGTTGGTTCTGGTCCTGTATGTTGAGTCAAGAAGGAGGGGTTTGAATTCCAATTCTGCCCCTGACTCACTGTGTGACTTTGGGCAAGTCAATTCATCTCTCCAGGTTTCAGTTTCTCCCTCTGTAAAATGAAGGAGTTGGACAAGTGTATTATGAAGGCAGAATTTATGATTTCAAAGAGAATCATATATATGTCTGAACAGTTCAGAACCGCAGGATATAAGGAATTCTCTAAGTAGAAGGCAGAAGAATTAAAGTATTTATTCAAGCTCCAAAGTAACGGACCCACTAACCAGTGTCCCCATTTTGATATTTTGATCAAAAGCTTCCAGGCCCAATAAGTCCACCTCACAAGAGTAACCAGGAGGTCACAGAAAAACATGATGGCATTAAACCAAATCATATTCATGCTTCCCCTCTCCGGTAGGAAGATTACCCACTGGCCTCAAGTCCTTGCTCAGCACTCCTTGGTCCACACACAGGGTCGGCTCTGCTTCCGCAACTCCTGCTTCGGCTTCAGCTTCGGCTTTATCTTCAGCTGTCTCTGGCTCCAACAGAAAAATCCATCTTCAAGCTGTCTTCTCTCCT
Organism: Phalanger gymnotis; assembly: GCA_028646595.1. Lineage (NCBI taxonomy): Eukaryota > Metazoa > Chordata > Mammalia > Diprotodontia > Phalangeridae > Phalanger > Phalanger gymnotis. The sequence continues at coordinate 43,692,091 of CM053622.1, read as the reverse complement.
CTTATAGAGTTTTTGGCGTCATCAAGCATCATCTGAATGACCAGAGCTTATTGGTTCTTGAGTTGGCCCCTCCCCTTAGGACCCTGGGAGGTTCACATCCAATAGATTAGGTTAACACCTAATAGGGCATGGCTCTGGAGTTAACACCTCCCCTTAGCCAGCTCTACCTTGGGCCCCACCTCAGTCATCAATCCACATCCACATAGGTTCCACACCTAATAGGGCTTTGGGCCTGGGGCTTAGCACCTAGTAAGGCTTAATGAAATACACTGAGTTACTCAAAGAAAACAAAGGCCATTTTGCTTACCAACACAGCAAGATAATGTTAGTCACTGTTTGACTTTTGTACTGCACTTTAAGGTTTGCGAAGCACTTTAAATATGGCTTGGTACCGGCACTTTAAGGTTTGCGAAGCACTTTAAATATGGCTTGGTACCGTGCAAAGAGCACTGAATTTGGAGGCAGACTACCTGGGCTCTGGCAGTCAATAAACATTTATTAAGACCCTACTATGTTTGAGGTATTGTTTGAGTGCTAAACACTAAGGATACAAAGAGAGGCAAAAGACAGTGTCTGCCCTCAAGGAGCTCACAATCTAGTGGAGGTGGAGCTGGGGGGCGGGACAGCAAGCAAGCAAATGTGTACAAACAGGCTATATACAGGATAAATAGGAAACAATGAATAGAGGGGCGGCAGTAACATTAAGAGGGAAGAGGGAAAACTCGTGCAGAAAGTATGCTTTTAGTTGGGATATGAAGGAAGCCGGGGATTTGAGGAGACAGAGAAGAGATGGGAGGGTATCCCAGTGGTGACTGTCACTACCTGCATAACTTGAACTTCAGCCCTCCGGGTTTCAGTTTCTTTGTCTGTAAATGAAGGGATTACAGTAGGTAGCCTCAGAGATCCCTTCCTTCTCTAAATCCTCCAAGATTCTATGACCTCGTTTGGTCATTTACATGATTGCTTGCTGTGTATTATGCTGTTAATGACATTTTATGTCCTAATGATCATCCTAGCTGACATTCAGTATGTGGAGCAAGTACCTGTACACAAAGCACCTTGTAAACCTTAAAGAGCTACGTAAATAACAGGCAGTATTGATCTATTATTAGGATTTCTCATATTCTAAGGATCTTCCCAGCTCTGATCCTGTGTTCTAAGGACCCTCTCAAACCTAACATTCAGTGTTCTAAGGGCCCCCTCAGATGACATTCTGTGTCCTAAGGAAGCTTTTGGGCTTGACGTTCTATGTCCTAAGGACCCTCTCAAACCTGACATTGTATGTTCCAAGGACTCTCCCAACTCTATTTGCAATTGTGTGAGGCCCTTGGTCTGACTGAAAAAGGGAGGGGTAAAGTTCCTTCTTGTGGGGGAGCCAGAGGCCAGTGAAAGACAGGTGGTTTTGTCCTCCTAGGCCACTCACATCTCCACACTCCCCTTGGCATGGATGTAGCACGCACCCATAGGTGCACAGGTTTACAGGTGGCTTGTACAAAGTCTTCCCATCAAAAGCTGCTTTTTCTTGGAAGAGAAGAGGGTGAGCTGCTGAGGGGAGGGCCTTTGTTTGCTGGGACCTGTTAGAACAGAGTCCATGGTGGGTGGGAAACAGGGGAGGGAGGGAGGCCCTGCTTATAAGGAGGAAGCCTCCGCCAGTACCAGCTGCTTCCAGCCTCTGGGTACGGCAGGTAGAGATCATAGTAGGCTACAAGGTCCAGGACAGCTCAGAGCCCTTGGTGAGTATAGTGGCCACACAAAACTCAAGGGTTAGAGGAGAAAATGTGGCATGGTGGGGAAAACCACGGTTCAAATGCTGACTGTACCTTACTAGCTATGTGACTTAGGCAAATCCTTTTCCCCTTCTTGAACCTCGGTTTCCCTCATCAGCAAAAATTAGAAGGTTGGACAAGATTGTCTTTATGATTTCTTCCGGCTCTGAATCCTGGTATTTCAAGGACTTAGCATGACTCTCTAGGAGTTTCTGTCACATGCCCATGTAGGCAAAAAGCCCCAAACTGAGCAAGTGTTGAGGTGGGGGGTGAGTAATCAGGGATATAGAGCAGGGGCACCCACTTTCATTTCTCAAGCAATGCTCTAGAGCCCAGGAAGACTTCCAGGATTTAGGTCCTTGTTTGGGGGTGATGAGATGGGAGATTCAACCTTACCTTCTCTCTCTCTCTCTCTGTCTCTCTTTCTGTCTCTCTCTCTGTCTCTCTGTCTCTCTCTGTCTCTCTCTCTCACTCTCTCTCTGTGTGTGTGTGTGTGTGTGTGTGTGTACAGGACTGTGAATCCTTCTCCAGGGAGCCATCAGAATGAATCTCCAGCTGCTAACCTGCCTTCTGGTGGCATTGGCCCATGCTGTCAGCAGTCAAGGTACCCATCCCCCAACAGTCATGAAGCAGGAGAACCTACTCCCTACCACCTTTTCCTGGGACATCAGAGTCTATGTGAATCCATTTGGCTATTACCCCAGTGTAACCTCACCACACCTGACAGTCACCAAATGTTAGACTGAGGGGAGGAAGAACTCAGAGGGCATCTAGTTCATCCTGGATTCATATAGGATTACTGCCCCCTCCCTCACCCATGACAGATGCAGTATGGTATAGTGGATAGGGGCACTGGACTTGGCATCAGGAAGACCTGGGTTTGAATCCTGCTTCAGATACTTAATGTTGCCCTAGGCAAGCCATTTAACTTCTCCATGCCTCGGTTTCCTCATCTGTTAATTTAGACCTGGTGGCCTTTCAGGTGCCTTCCACTTCAAGATCTATGATCCCAGAACAAAAAACAACATAAAATAGCTAATTTTGTATAGGATTTTGGATAACAAGAAGTCATTAAAACTCAACCTGAAGACCTCCAGTGAGAAAGACCCCCACACACACACACTTTTGGACCTCTGCAGTAGGCTGCAAGTCCCCCCGCCGTGCACCACATCAAGCCTCTTTGCATCTTTCCCCAGCCGAATCTCGATCTTCTCTTTATCCCTTCGCCTCTGCTCCTTTCCCCTGCTTTTCCCCTGCCTAGCTGATCAAAGCTCAGCCACCGACCCTTGGAAGCCTCTCCCCATTTTTACCCCACCCTAATTACCCCATAGCTTTGGACTCTGTACCACTTCAGATTATTTGGTGCAATTTGTTCACACCTCCCCCCTTCCCTGCTCTCCCCCACCCCCTTTGACACCCTCAAAAGACTTTCATCCCCTCTCCTCCTTCTCCAATTAAATGTACTCTGGGCTTTGGGGCAAACAAAAGGAAGAGAGGATGCTGGGAGGGAGAAGCCAAGAAGCAGAAGGGTCCCCAGCAGCCATTTAGTTCAATGCCTTCATTTTGCAGGTGAGGAAGCAGAGACGTGGAGCAGTTAAATGACTTACCCAAAGTCACCCTGCTAGTAAACGACAGAAGCAGACTTTGAACCCAGACTTTGTGCCTCTAAAGCCAGGGATGGGCTTTCTATTGTATCATACTGCCTCTCAAGTCAGAAATCCTGGGTTCTAGTCCTAGGTCCCCCTCTGACTTGGGACGTAGCTTTGGAAAACCCCTTCTGTCTCTTTTTTTAATCTAACTTTTCTTTTAACTAACATTTATTTTCTCTATCTTCCCCACTGGGGAAAAACAACGTAAATCCTTTCTTCATCTATTACCCCATCTGTAAAATGAGGGGCTAGAGAGGCAGTGAAGTGGAGTGGATAGTGCTGTATATATTTTGTAATTCATTTTCCATGTATGGTTATTCTCCCCCTGGTAGTATATAAGCTTCTTGAGGGCAGGAACTGTTTTTTTTTTAATCTTTGTATCTCTAGCATCCAGCACAATACCAGGCACATGGTCAATGATTTAATCCTTGTGTCTCTAGCATCTAACACAATACCGAGCACATAATCAATGCTTTAATCCTTATATCTCTAGCATCCAGCACAATGTTAGACACAGAATCAGTGATTAATAAATGTTTATTCCAGTGAATTGGATAGCACTTGGAGCCAGAAGACCCAAGTTCAAATCCTAGCTGTGATATTTGCTACCTCTGTGACCTTGAGTGGATCGTCCTGACTCTCAGTTTCTTTATTTGTAGAACAGGGTGGTTGGATTATGACTTTCCAGCTTTAAATCCAGCACTAATGTTCCTTCCAGTTTATTCACTTGTGACTCAGTGATTCTTGCTGCTTGGGAAATTGATACTCCAGTGGGGAAACTAAATGAAAACATGAGATCCAGTGCTAAGAAATGGTCAGAGGTCATTAAGAAGCTTCCTGGTGGGTGAGAGTTCTGAATTTGGAGTAAGAGGAGTAAAATTTTGAATCCTAGATCTGTACTTACTGATTATATGAATTGAGGCGAATTATCTCTCTGGGCCTGTTTCCTCATCTGTAAAACCTGAGGTGGTGGTGTGTAGACTAGGAGATCTTTAAGGTCCCTTCTAGCTCTGATATTCTGTGGCTGCCTCTGATTACTTTGGGCAAGTCCCTTTAACTTCTCTGGGCCTCAGTCTCCCCAGTTTCATAGGCTTGAGGGTCCCATGATCCTAAGGGTAGCTTATCCAATGAGATCCTGAGAGGCAGGAGGAGGAGTGACTGGTGGAGCTCAGAAGGTAGCTGCTAACCTAATTCCCTCTTGCTATATTTCCTCAGAGCCATAACCCTAGGGAAAACCAGGGACTGAACTTCCATTTTATATATGGGGTCCCAGGACCTTCATGGAGGGGAGGAAAGCCCTGGTTTAGGGGACAGGCCTGAGGAGTTCTTGGATCCTTGGCTGCTTCTTCCCTTGGCCTTTGATCAGGGTAGGGACAGGGGCTTCTTATAGGGCCCAATGTCCCCCATTCCCCCTCCCCACAAGTCTTATCACCAGGTGAATTGCTGATTATAGGAGGAAGAGCCCAGAGAATAACTTTAAATACCTTTGATCCTCCTAAAGGGAGGAGGTGATGGTCTTTGAACCCAAAATACTCCTCAGTGTCTTGAAGTGGAGACTAGATTATTACTACTGTTATTACTGTTATAGAACATTTAGAGGCCTCCTGCTCAGAGATCATGAGGCTGGTAGAGTCTCAGTGCTCCAGGAGTTCGCAGTCTGATAGGGAGGCCAGGCTCATACAGAAGAGAAAAAGTAGCCACCAATACTCGGGAACATGGAAGAGGCAGTACTGTATAGAGTGAAAGACCATGAGTTCTAGAGTCAGAGGCCCTGGATTCAAATCCTGTCTCCAAAATTAATTACCAGGCTTACCTTCTATCTCTGGTTCTCAATTTCTTCATCTGTAAAATGGGCTAGATTAGTTCAGAGGTTCTCATAGACCCTTTGGAAGTCTGGTGAAGCTCTTCTCAGAATCCTGTTTTCACACAACTGAAGGGAATATTAAATTTGTTAGAGGTTTCTGAAAATAAGGACCTAATTTCTCCCCATCGAAGTTCTCCTAAAAATCTGGCATCTGTGGACCCAAGGCCAAGAACCTTTGGACTAGATGGTCTCTTTAAGTTCTAGATAATAAAAGCTAGCATTTATATGGTGCTTGAAGGTCTACAAAATGCTTTATATGTCTTGTCTCATTTGATACTCACAGCAACCTTGGGAGGTAGGTGCTATGGTAGGTCCCATATCACAGTCGAAAAACTGAGGCAGACAGAGGTTAAGTGACTTGCCCAGGGTCACACAGCTAGTAAGTGTCTGAGGCTAGATTTGAACTTAGGTCTCCCTGACTCCAGGCCCCAAACCTTTTCTACTGCACCATGGTCCTATGACTTATGACCTTAGAACATAGGACATACACCAGAATACCACACCGGGAAGAGACCCCAGATATTCCTTAGTCTCTTCATTTTACAGATGAGGAAACTGAGGCTGGGATGTATGTACCTTGACAATGGCAGAGCTGGGATTAGAACTCAGGTTTTCTGACTCTAAGTCAGGGTTCTTTCCTGAAGACCAAGTGTCCTGGTTTCATAGAGGAAGAGGAGGGACTTGATTTGGTCTCCTGAAGGAAATTCTTGTTCTTCACTTAACCACCTCCCCTCTCTTCCCCTCTCCCCTCTTCTCCTCCCCTCCCCCTCCCTGCCCCTAGCTGGAAGCTTATCTGAGTTTCAGGCCTTTTCCTACAAAGAGGTGAAGGAGCAGCTGCTGGGCAGTTCCTTCTCTCTGCACCCCCCACCCCCTCCCAGTATCCCATTATTGGTTGCAGGAGATGATGACTTGGGGACAACTTCCTTATTCCTACCTATACTTCAGCTCCCCTCAGTCCAGAGACAGGTCTGGAGGACAGGGCTGAAGGAATGAGGCAGTCTTGACCCTAACCTTCCTTGTGTTCTGGCTCAAAGACCTAAAGTATATACCACTCATCCTTAACCCAACTGGGTCATAGGATCATAGATTTCAACCTGTCAGGGCCCTTAGGGGCTATAGAGTTTACTGCCTCCCCCTTTCCTCATTTTACAGATGAGGAAACTGAGGCAGACAGAAATTAGGTTTCTTGCCCAAGGTCACACAGCTGGAGCAGGATTTGACCTCAGCTTTTCCTGACTTTAGAGTCAGAGCTATATGCACTGGACTATCTAGCTGCCCTCATAGTTCAGATGGAAATCAGAGCTGGGGAAAGGGAGGAGTAGTAGGGAGCTTTGGGGAGGCTTGTAACCAAGGAGTTAATTCAAGAGAAGACAGTGGGATAGAGCGGGAAGACTAGACCTGGCATCAAATACTGCCTCAGCCACTTAGTATTTGTATGATTCTGATTGAAGCTCTTTCCCTTCCTGATCCTTAGCTTCCTCAATTTTTTTTTAATTTTGATTAATTTTTTTAACTAAAAAACTTCCTTATTGACAAGTCAGTATTCCCATTATTCTAATTCTTTGAAAGAAGACTGGTTTCCTCCTGATCTTATGCCCTAAAGAAGAGACAAAGTTGGCCCCTGATATTGCTGGGCAGCCTTACCTGTTCCAGGTCCTTGGGGCATAAGCTCTATCCCTTCTTTCCTCTCTGACCCCAACTCCCCATTTTCCTAGGTTCCCAGTGCCCTGAACACAGGCATCAAAGACTGACTCTGACTTGGGTCACTTTGCTATATAGTCTCTCTAGGGAAGGATGGTCATAGAGGGGTAACACTAGGGAGTTGAGAGGATGTGAGAAAATAAAGATAGCAATGGACCTAAAAGGAGGAAACCTGGCCTGAGATCACAGCAAGATCACAGTTTTGGAGCTGGATTTGAGGTGTCTCCCATCTGTTCCCCATTCTGACATCCCGGCAGTGTGGTCCTGGGCAAGTCACAGACTCACAGATAGAAGGAACCTCTGAGGTTATCTATTCTAACTCTTCATTTGACTGAAGAACAGGAAACAGAGACATGTTAAGAACTTGTCATGGGTCATACAGCTAGTAAGTATCTGAGGCTGGATTTGAACTCAGATCTTCCTGACTCCAAGTTCAGTACTGTATCTACCATACCAGTGGCGTTAAACTGAAATGGAAAAAGAAAATCACAAATTGACATTATCTATGTTGCATTGTATTTTTATTTATTTTTGTTAGACATTCTCCAATTACATTTTAATCTGGTTTGGGTGCCACTCTAGGACTTCTACACTATTATGAACTTTATAAACATCCCAGTGCAAGGACGTAGGAATTCCCTCATAGATATCACAGAGACATGGTGGATTGGGACACATGACCAGAGTGTGGCTCTGAAAGGATATGTTTTATTAAAAAAAAGATCAGAAAAGAGATAAAAGTACAGCATTTCACATTAAGAAAATATACTGGGGCAGCTAGGTGGCACAGTGAGTAGAGCACTGGCCCTGGAGTCAGGAGGACCTGAGTTCAAATATGTCTTTCAGATACTTACTAGCTGTGTGACCCTGGGTAAGTCACTTCACCCTGGTTGCCTTAAAAAAAAAACTGAAACAAAACATGATAGAGGGCAGATACCCTTATTATCCAAAAAGATAATAGTAACAATAACAACTCACTTGTACTAGGTCTTTAAGGCTTAGAAAATATTTTACATGTTTTGTTCTTTTGGACCTTCACAACCTTTAGGTAAGTATTATTATGGCCTCCTCCTGCCCCCACTTTTATAGATGAAGGATCTAACATTTACAAAGGCCAATTAAACTTCTCCCAAGGCCAGCTAGGTATTTAGTAAAAGCGGCAGGATTTGATCTCAGGGGTCTATCTGTTATGACGTTCCATTTCTCAAGAAGAAAGGAAGAGAATGGGGTCTGGAGACTATAGGCCACTGAGTTTGACTTTGATTTCTTGGTGAAATTCTCCACAAAATTATTAACGGAAGAGTTGGAGAACATCTAGAAAAGGAAGCTGGGTTCACAAAGAGCCTATATGGTCTCATCAAGCACAGGTTATAGCAGACTAATCTTATTCCTTTTTTTTTTGGAAGGCTTGGCCTCTGCCATTTAGCATTTTTATCTGTGACTTGGATAATTGCAAAGTTGGTGTACCTATCAAATTTACAAGATTTACAATTTACAAGATTACACAAGGTTAGGAGAGCTACCTCCCACACAGGATAACAGGATATGTAAAGAGCTTTTCCAGTCTAGAACAACAGACCAAATATAGTAATTTAATAAGGATACATTTAAAGTCTTACATATGGGTTAAAAAAATCAATCCCACATTGTTGAGGCATGGCTAGATAGCAGTTTTCCTTTAAGAAAAAAGATCCCAATCTAAGACAATTCCAAAAGACTCGTGATGGAGAATGCTATCCACACCCGGAGGAAGAACTATAGAGTCTGAATGCAGATCAAAGCATACTATTTGCTCTCTTTTTAATTGTTTTCTTTCTTCTTTCTTGTGGTTTTTCCCTTTGGTTCTAATTCTTCTTTACAACATGACTAATGTAGAAATATAATATGATTACACATGTATAGTCTATGTCAGATTGCATGCTGTCTTGGTGATGCGGGGGAGTGGAGGGAAGGGGAGAAAATTTAGAACTCAAAATCTTATAAAAGTGCATGTTGAAAATGAAAAATAAATACATAAAATTTTTAAAAAAGACATAAAAAGATCTAGGGATTCTAGTGGGTTCCAATTTTGTTTGGTTATATTTGTTGGGTGTGTTAAGAAAGGAACAGTGTCCAGAATGAGCATAGGGTGTTAGTCCCTCTGTCCTAGTGATACGTCTTCTAGAGGACTGCATTCAGTTCTTGGAGACCATTTTAGGAAGGACATAGATAAACTGGGGAATGTCTAGAGAATAGTGCCCTGGATAGTGTAGGACTTTGAGATCATCCCATATAAAGGACGGTTGAAGAATCTAGGGATTTAACCTGAAGAAGAAAAGACTTAGATTTAGAGTTAGAAGGGGCCTAAAAGGTGCCTTATTTGGCAAATGAGGAAATTGAGATTCAGAGAGGTTGACTTGTCCAGGCTCACATAGCCAGTAAGTATATTCTGAATGGAATCTTCAGGAGTTCTCCCCACTACGCCATGCTGCCTCACAGTAAGGACATTGTAAGGATCAGAGTTAGACCCAGAAGGAGACCTTAGAGGCTATTGAGTCAAAACTCCTCATTTTAGAGGTCAGAGAGGGTAAAAGCGACTTCACTATGGTCACATAGATAGTTAATGGTGGGATTTGAACGTGGGTCATCATGACTCCCTGTGTCCATCTCTACCCTATCCACTATGCCATGCTGACTCTGTTATCAAACACCGTAAAGGCTTTCATGGGGAAGAGGGTTTAACTGTGTTCTGCTTGGCCCCAGAGGCCAACAAGGCACAACAGATGGATGCTGCAGAAGCAACTCTGAATTCCTACAGAAATAGTGGACAGAATGGTGAACTTGGAGTTAGGAAGAAACGGGTCTAAATCCTGCCTCGAGAACCTGTATAGTCATGGCTGAGCCTTGGTTTCTTCGCGTGCAAAATAGGGATTAAAAATGTCGTCCTGACTTCACTTTATTACGAGGATCAAGGAGAATGTATGGAAAAGCTTTGTAACCTTTGGAATGCTATGCAAATTATACTTGTTACAAAGAAAAAAAAGATTTCCTAATCATTACAGATATTCAGAAATAGAATGGCAGTGGGCTGCTTCAAGAGGTAGTGAGTTCCCCATCGCTGGAGGTCTTCAACTGAGAATTAGATGGTCATTTATTGGGACTAATATCCTGGATCCATTACAGGTTGGACCGGTTAGGCCCTAAAGCCCGGGTACCTCTGCATTCCCTGAGATCTATGATCCTAGCTTTTGTCCTTGACTCTTGTGTGACTTTGCCCAAGTCCCTTCCCCTCCCTGAATCTCATTTCCTTATTTGTAAAAGGAGATTTATTGGACCAGATGGTGTCTCGTTCCTTCTGCCTCTGAATCCTATGTTCCCCTGCCTTCTAGGAATTGACAATCAGAAGCCTTAACCTGGGGACAGCTAGGTGGCACGGTGAATAGAGCACCGGCCTTGGAGGCAGGAGGACCTGAGTTCAAATCCCACCTCAGATGTTTGACACTTACTAGCTGGGTGACCTTGGGCAAGTCACTTAACCCCAATTGCCTTGCCTTCCCTCCCTCAAAGAAAAAAAGGAAGCCTTGACCTGGAAGTCAGGAGACCTGGGTTTTCATCCTACTTCCACCATGTGAACCTTTTTAGTACTCATCTGTAAAGCGAACGCATCCAACTATCTATTTCTTCTCATTCTGACTCTCTGGTTCCATGGTTCTAACCAGTGGTCCCTGGGGGGCGGGACATGTTGTCCATAGGCACCTATGAAGACTGCTGTTTGAAATATACTAAGCACAGGAAACCCGCCCTCTTACGGCACATCAGGCACTATAGGATGCAAGAAGTGAATGGGAGCTGTAATCTGCGAGCTGTCATGTGAGTGCCCTATTGACTGTGGGACCTTAGGAAATTCCCTTCCTTCTCTGGGCCTTTCTTCTTACCTGTCAAAAGTGGGGAATGGAATCAGTGATCTCCAAGAGCCCTTCTCCCTTGGATTGATTCTACAACTCTAAACCTGCCCACTTAGTTCTAGGACGGCAGAGAGGGATCTGGAGTAAGAAAGGGAGAAGGAGGGAAGCCCAGTCACAGGCATAAGGCTGCCTAGGCTGGTGTCTGCTCCAGTACAATTCAAGGATCTGGGGAAGGACCAACAACTAAGACTCCTGGATTTGTAGGTTGGTCTGGACTGGAAGAAGAAACTTTAGCTTGTTTCAATGTTATAGTAAGGCTTCCTTTCCCTCCCTACCATGTCTACCTTCATCCCAGACTCAGAAGAGCCCTTTTCCTCCCTGGTTCCATCCTGGAGGCTAGATCCCTCTCTGGGAAACTTATGGGATTATTCTCTGCAATCAGAGCCCCTCAAATTTTGATCACCTGATACACTGGACCCTTCCTTCTAGACATTCACATGCCAGTTACTGGCTCTCTAAGTCTCTTGGCATACAGCCCCTTGACACTCTGCCATGCTGCCCCTCCCCACTTTTGTTCTCCTATTCCTTGGACTCCAGACTCCCAAGCCCCGAGACTTCCTAGGCCCAGCCCCTGGTTACTTGAATTATGATCCTTTTGGCTTCAAATCTCTCAGTGTCCAGACGGCCAGGCCTTGTTATTCTTGTCTTCCAGACCTTCAGCCTCCAATTTTCCTGACCCCGATCCCTGGTCTCCTTGGTTCCTCAAATCTCCAAGTCTTTAACCCTTTGGTCACTTTGTGTCTTTGACTCCAAGCCCACAGTATCGTATTTCCCAGTTGCTAGTGCTCCAAATCCCTACCCCTTTGCTTGCTGATCCCCAGAGTCCCAATATCCCTCAGCTGTCCCTCGGGTCTCTAGGACCCCATTGCTTTGCCTCTCAAACTCCAGACTCCAAGTGATCTGGTTCCATACCCCTGATCCCCATCCCTAGGCCCTCCCATGCTAACAAGTGCCTCATTTTATTTCAGCTTTGAGTTTCGGAGGAAGAGCAATGCCATCTGCGGCAACCCTGATGAAAAGTGGGTTAAGGATAAGATCAGAGAGCTGCAAAGCAGAAACTACTGGGCCTACTGGAAGCTCCGAGAAGAAATCAAGGACCGTGGAGGTGGGGGAGAAATGGCACTAAAGAGCCTAAGAAGAGAAGGGTGGAGCCTATCTTTTTTCCATTCAGATCCATGTTTAAATTTTTGAAAATTTCCCTCTTAATCTATTGACATCTATTGTTTTTATATTCCATTAGACTGTGAGCTCCTTGAAGGCAAGCACTCTGCTTTTGCCTTTCTTCATATCCCCAGTGCTTAGCACAACGGCCCATTAAGAAATGCTTAGTGACTGACATATCCCCTTCATTTCCTAATATGTTCCTCTCCGCTCCTCCACCCATTGGGCTATCCCTCTTAACAAAAGGATATTTATCCCTCAACCATTGTACTCCATTCCTGAGAAGAGAGAACTGAGGTATTATTTCTTAACTTTTTTCCCCCCATGGCCTACCTTAGTCATTAAAATTTCATAGCACTGAGATTCATTTTTTCCTTTTCAGTTATGTTGTTACCCTATTTTCTTGGTTTTCCCTACTTTACTCTGCTTCAGGTCATACGTCTTCCCATGCTTCTCTGGATTTTTCATATTCATTATTTCTTATGGCATAGTAATATCAAATTATGTTCATGTGCCAGTTTGTTTAGTCATTCTCCAATCAATGAACATTTACTTTTTTAGTTTTTGTTTTTTTCCTTATCATCTCTCTTGAGAATCCTTGATTACTTAACTATGAGGCTAGGGGAGCAGGGTGGAAGGATTATATATTAATTTATCCTTCCTTCCTTCCTTCCTTCCTTCCTTCCTTCCTTCCTTCCTTCCTTCCTTCCTTCCTTCCTTCCTTCCTTCCTTCCTTCCTTCCTTCTTTCCTCTCTCCGACATTCATTCAACAAGCATTTATTAAGTCAAGTAAAGAAAGCATTTATTAGGTGCCTACTATGTGCCAGGCATTGGAGATACAAAGAAAGGCAAAAGACGGTCTCCTGTTCTCAAGGAGCCCACGATCTAATGGGGGAGACAACAGGCAAACAATCATGTACAGAAAAGATTTGTACAGGGCGAACAAGAAATAATAGAGGGAGGGCACTAGAATTAGGAGGAAATGGGAGAGGCTTTGTGCAGAAGGTAGGATTTTAAAATGAGACTTAAAGGAACCCAGGGTAGCCTGAAGATATGGGGTCAAGGTAGGGAGTAAGGTGTAAGAAGACTGGAAAGGCAGAAGGGGACCAGATTATAAGGGACTTTAAAAGCCAGACAGAGGATTTTATATTTGGTCCTAGAAATAATAGGGAGCCATTGGAATTTTTTTTGGAGGGGAGTGTATTGCCTATGTGACATGATTAGATCACTTCGACAGCTGAATCAAAGATGACTCCATTTTTGAAGTACCTGATGTGTGCTGAGTTACAGGGTTCACAGTCCAGTGGACCTAATAAAATGTATAAATGATGCAAATTAGGACATGATCACTGCAAAAGCATACAGGCTGCTAAGAAGCTGGAGGTAGGAAACATCAATTCTGCCTGGGAGGTGGGGTGGAAAATCAGAGGCGACATCTGGAGGCAGTGACATAGGCCTTCGTGGTCCTTAAAGTCTTTTCATTTCTAAATCCCATGGCACGGAGGGAGAATAGGAAAACGTGGCCTGTTAGTCCCAGAAGGCTTCCTGGAGGAGTCAGGACCTGAAAATCCACTTCTCACTTCTACTTTTGGTCAGATACAACTGGTTTTCCAGTTCTGAGCCAAACGTAGAACTGAGCTTTGGGAGCACATATTAGCAACTACTGGGGTGGAGAGGAGGAGGGTAGATGAAAGAAGTTCTTCCAGGCAGGGTGCCAGTAGACCTCTGCTCCTACCCACCAGCTTCAGGAAGGAAAGTAACCACAAGGAAATTGCAAAATGCTGGGAGAATTCATGGGGCCCTGGGCATAATGGTGAAATAGATATGTGTAAGGACAAAGAGACAAAACCAGCTCCTAGTCCATTTACCAGGACTTTGCTGGACAGAAAACTTTTCTATATGTGGACTTTTTTTTTTGCTGGAAGGGAAAAGGGCATTGGCCTCCAGGTCAGGAGATCTGGGTTCAAATCTTCTCGAGCAAATAATTTCATCTCTGTGTATCTCAGTTTCCTCAGCTATAAAATGAGCTTAGCATAGTGCCTGACACATAGAAAGTGTTTATTAAATGTTTTTTGATTAATTGATGTGGGGGTTGGATTAGATGACCTCTGAGGTCCTTTCCTCAGGAAGAAATGCCTAGAGGTAGCTGGTGGCTCAGTGGTTAGAGCACTGGTCCTGAAGTCAGGAAGATCTGGCTTCAAATTTAGCCTTGGAGACTTATTAACTTTGTGACCCTGAGCAAGTCACTTAACCTGTGTTTGCTACAGTTTTCTCAGATGTGAAATGGGGATCATAATAGCACCTACCTGCCAGGATTGTTGTGAGGTTCAAATGTCATTTTGTAAAGCTCTTAGCTTATGGCAGATAGTAGGCACATTAATCAATACTTATTCTCCACTCCCTGGATTCTCTTTCCAGCTTTATGATCCTTGAAGGATGTATAGGACACCAGTCAGCCAAAAAATGAGGCCGGCATTCCTGTTTCAAAGACCAGGGGGCCAGAGTATGTAGGATATATTTCAGGGGATGGTGAGGCATGCAGCTTGGCCTGAATGGTGGGGTGTGGTGCAGAACGAGGTTGGGGCAGGAGCTTGGAGGGCCTTGAACACCAAGCTAAAGAGTTTGGACTTCTTTCTGAAGACCATGAGAAGCTAGGTGTCTCAGTGTTTAGAACAGTGGGCCTGGAGTCAGGAAGAGTTTAGTTCAAATCTGGCTATCTGTGTGACCCTGGGCAAGTCACTTAACCTCAGCCTGTCTCAGTTTCCTCAACTGTAAGATGGGGATAATCGTGGCATTTACGTCCCAGGGTTCTTAGGAGGATAAGATATTGGTAAAGTACTTTGCAAACTTTAAAGCTTGTGTAAATGCTAGTGATTGAGATGATGGGAGCTTTGTTTGAATGCATGGTGCTCTAGATCTGTCTGAGGGATGCAAACTTGGGACATATTTTCACCCAGGCTGGCTTGTTGGAGTCCTTTTCTTCCCCTAGGATCCCATAGACAAGTCTCCACTGACTTTCAATCCTCTGTGCCTTTTCATGTTCCCAACTGGATTTCTTCTTCCTGGCCCCTGCCCAGGGAACATAATGGGAAACAGATGGATAGACAGACCCCCAAGGCGATCTATAGAGACCCCAGGATGACCAAAGTGTCACAGCTCTTCCTTGTCTTCACCGGGAGTGAAGGGGGTCAGAGATGTTAGGCCTTAGGTTTAACCCCTACTTAGCTTGTTTTCCTCTTGGCAGGGGAGGGGGGTGGAGTTAGTGCTTAGTCATTCATTCATTAATTCATATATTCATTAAATAAACATTCCCAGCTACTATGTGAAAGCCCTATTTTAGGAATAAAGGGAGAGTCGATGTTTTACTACGACCTGGTCTGTGACTTTAGGATCTTTAGGAAGGAGGCCTTCTTTCTTAGTGACTGCACTTAGGTCTTTTTTTCAGGAGACAGTGGGACATCATACTGAATTGTGAAGAGAAGGAATGAACAGAGCTGCAACTGATCATGCAGTGTCCAAGACTTGCCTGGGGCACCAAGAGTGACTAGCAGAGTTGTATCTCAGCCAGTATGTGTCTGAGCATAAGGCCATAGATTTAGATCTGGACGGACCTTAGGGGTCACCTAGGCCAACTTTCTTATTTTACAAATGAGGAAAAGGAGTCCTAAGAGGTTAAGTACTTTCCACCCCACCCTGCACTAAGATGTTTTTATAATGTGTTAAGGTCATAGGTCATAGATCTAGAGTTATAGGGGACCTTAGAGGTCATCTAGTCCAATCCCCTCATTTTACTGAGGCTAGAGAGGTTAAGTGATTTGCTCAGGGTCACACAGTAAGGCAGGAAGTGTCTGAGCCAGGTTTTGAACCCAGGTCTTCCTGACTTCAGGTCCACTATTCTTAATACTGATGAATGACCTTAACCTAGCCTGTCCTATCTCCTAGGACAGTTTAGTATGCCATACTGACTTTTCATTGGTAGTAGAAGTCTCTCAAGAATGTGAGTCCACAGTTCTGGACTATAAAAAAAGAGAGAGAGGGAGGGAGGGAAAGAGAGAGAGAGGGAGAGGGAGGTGAACATTCATAAATGTTGAAACAAATACACAAAAACCCTGCTCTTCAGGAACTGAAAACCTGGGTTCTAGTCTTAGCCCTACTGCTAATTTACTGGGTGACCTCAAGAAAGTCACCTTCCTCCTCTTTGGCCTTAATTGTTTTTACTATCTGTAAAAGGAAGAGTGTGGTGTGGGTCAGCCAGTCAGTCAGTAAGCATGTATTAAGTGCACACGGCATGCCAGGCCTATGCTAAGTGCTGGGGATACAAAGAAAGGCAAAAGACAGTCTCTTCCCTGGAGGAGCACATAGTCTGACATGTAAACAAATATAGACAAATAGGATATATACAGCAGAGATGGAGATAATCCACAGAGGGTGAACACCAGCACGGAAGGGAATCAGAAAAGGTTTCCTATGGAAGATGGGGTTTTAGATAAGACTTGAGGGAAGCCAGTAGGAGGGAGAACACTCCAGGCATAGGGGTTGGCCTGGAGATGGAGGGCACTGTGGGAGGAAGAGGCAAAAGGCCAGTCATGGGATCAGAGCACATGGGGGAGGGTGTAGGGTGTAAGGAGGCAAAAGGTAGGGGGAGGCAGGGTTATGAAGGGCTTCGAACAGAAAACAGAAGATTTTACTCTCAATTTAGATTCTGGATGTGATAAGGAGCCAATGGAGTTTATTGAATAGGTGGATAGTTACCGGATCTGTGCTTTAAGAAGATTCATTTGGTTGCTGAGGGGAGGAGGAGTGTGGAGAAACACTTGAGGCAGGAAGACCCACCAGCAGGCCATTGCAACAGTCCAGGCAGGAGGTTATAGAAGGCGCACTGGCCTGATAATTAGGAGGCCTGAGAGCAGGGTTCTCATTAACCCAATGAGTAAACCTGGCTAGATCAGCTTACCTTTTTGGGTCTTGGCTTCCTCATCTGTAATCCATCTCCCGGGGTGTTGTGGGAAAGCGTCTGTAAACTGTAAAGTGCTACATAGGACAGTGAACGGCTGTGATAAATATGAGTTACAAACCCCAATCCCAAACCCTGGCTAGGGTAAGCTTTAGGCAAATCACTTCCAGAGCTTGTTTCATAGGATCATGGGAGCAAGACCGCAGATGCCTTCTAGCTGAAGGCTAGAGGCTTTGAGTGTTTAATTGACTTGTTTGATGTCACACAGGCAGTAAGTACCAGAGGCAGGACTTGAACCCAGGTTCTTAGATTGCAGGGCCAGGGCTTATTCTACTGTGGCATGATAGGGAGTTGGGCTAGATAATCTCCAATGTCCCTTCCATTTATTTATCTATCTATTCATTCATCTGTTTGTTCATTCCTTTATCCATTTATTACCCTGTCTATCCCATATTCTATCTGTCTATCTATCTATCTATCTATCTATCTATCTATCTATCTATCTATCTATCTATCTGTCTGTCTGTCTGTCTGTCTGTCTGTCTGTCTGTCTGTCTGTCTGTCTGTCTGTCCGTCCATCCATCCCTCCATTTATCTGTCTATCTATCTGTCTATCCATCCATCCACCCATTTATCTGTCTATCCATCTATCTAGCCATCCATCCATCTATCTGTCCATCCATCCATTTATCTATCTATCCATCCATCTATCTATCTATCCATTTATCTATCTATCCATCCATCTATCTATCTATCTATCTATCTATCTATCTATCTATCTATCTATCTATCTATCTATCTATCTACCCATCCATCCATTTATCTGTTTATCTATCTATCTATCTATCTATCTATCTATCTATCTATCTATCTATCTATCTATCTATCTATCTATCTATCTATCTATCTATCTATCTATCTATTCATCCATCTATCCATCTGTCTATCCGTCTATCTATCTGTCTGTCTATCTATCTGCCCATCCATCCATTTATCTGTCTGTCTATCTATCTATCTATCTATCTATCTATCTATCTATCTATCTATCTATCTATCTATCTATCTATCTATCTTCTATCTCTATTTATCAATTATCTCCCCCTTTTTCTATTCTGAACTTAGCAAACACCAAACAGAACGGACATTTGTATATATATAATAGGACAAAAAAAAAGAGAAGATTGCACAGGATACTGTAGTTTTCCATTTTGGACAGCTGGCTTTCCTTAAAAAGCATATAATAAACTCAACATATAGCTTTCAAATCTGTTCTGCTTGTCTGTGCATGTATATATGTATGTATATATACATATATTATATATATGCATATGTGTATGTATATACATACACACGCAGAGCTGATATTTAGTGCCAGGCCTGAAGTCAGGAAGACTCATCTTCCTGAGTGCAAATCTGGCCTCAGACTTGTCACACTTGTTGTGTGACCCTGGGCAAGTCACTTAACCCTGTTTGCCTCAGTTTCTTCATCTGTAAAAGAGCTGGAGAAGGAAATAGCAAACCACTCCAGTATGTTTGCCAAGAAAATCCCAAATAGAGTCATGAAGAGTCAGACAGGATTGAACAACCACAAAAATATATATACCTCATTGACCTCCTTTCTTTTATTTTCTCCTCTAATGCTTATTCCCATTGGACCTCCCACCCTCTTCCCATTGAGCCTCTATAAAGTCATTTTTAGCTCTAAATCTCAGGGTTTTATGACCTTCCATCATCCTTGGCATCATCATCAATCCAGTCTGATGCTAGGTGCCACCTCCACTCTGATGCTAGGTGCCACCTCCTCTCCTCTCCTCTCCTCTCCGGGCCCTACGTCCCTCACTCTGTCCTGTGTCTCCCCAGGAAACATCACCAACTCAACCAGACTCTTGGCCCAGGGTGTACGGGCTCATCAAGCACATGGTGCTGGCAGGAACCAGATGAAGATAGAACGTGTCTCAGGTATGCAGAAAGTTGGGCAAGGAGTTGTGTTGGGAAAGAACAGATGGTGAAGTTTCTATTCGAGTGTCGGACAGGTCACCAGTCCTCATGCCTCATGGGCCTAGATGCTTTGACCCCAACCAGCTCAGGTTATTTCCCTTCCTGGATCCCTATATGAGAAGTGAGAAATGGTTACGTTTCCATATTAGGAGACTGAGTGATAAAGAGGAAGTAGGTTAGAGGAGGGGAGTACCAAGAATTAACTGGGTACTTCCAAAAAACATGAGTGGAACAAAGGTCAAAGATGATTTCTACTAAGCATGCTTAATAATGCTAATGCATATTAATTTTCGTGCCCTGAAGGAGGAGTTAAGCGCCACTTTTTGAACATGTGACACATGAAGCAGGAGGGGGCACGTGTCAAGAGGAATCTGTAGTAGGCATTCTGGGAAGTCTGTGAACTATGCTGACTGCTACCAATGAGAGTCAGCTAGGAGGGACGCATGGCCTGGTATGGGGCTAAAAGGCTTACTCTCACTTCTATAGTGTGTGTGTGTGCAAGTGCTCATCTCAAGTTCCACACCCGATTCCTACAAGAACGCAGTAAAATTTTAACTGCTTCACTCATCCTATGATTCACTCACTACTATGCCTATTCAGGCACAAGAGGCTATTTCTAACACCTACTTTCTACCTCAGGGCTCAGCAGGGGTAGAGGAAGAAAGGAAGGAATCTTCCCTGGAAAGGATAAGAAAGAGGCCTGTGGCAGCTATGGACAGTCAGGGTGAAGGAGAATTACTGTTACTCACCTTTTTCTCTCTTTTCTCTTTATTATTTTTTTCTTTTGCAGGATCCATGAAGTTTGCCCCTACTCAGAAATCTTCCCTGGCTCCCTAGGGCAAGGATGAGCTTGGCATTTAAAGTCCTCCACAATTTGGTTTCTGCTTGCCTTTCTGGACATTTAATATCACTCTCCTTCATAGTATTTACAATGAAACCAGCCCATTTACTGTTTCCTGAACACTAGATTTAGGATAGGAAGACCTGGATTCAGGTCCTGACTCAGACGTTTACTAGCTGTGTAGTAAGCATGTTTGTTGAAAAATTGATTGTATCTCATCAAAATGGATACATGATTTAGACATAAAGGGATAAAGACAAGAGAGAGAGCATTATGGGATGTAAAATGGATAATTTTGATTACATTAAATTAAAAAGTGTATACACAAACAAAACCAATGGAGCCAAGGTTAGAAGGAAAGTAGAAAATTG
Organism: Phalanger gymnotis; assembly: GCA_028646595.1. Lineage (NCBI taxonomy): Eukaryota > Metazoa > Chordata > Mammalia > Diprotodontia > Phalangeridae > Phalanger > Phalanger gymnotis. The sequence continues at coordinate 43,671,842 of CM053622.1, read as the reverse complement.
GGGGGAAATTTTACTCCAAGTATCTCTAATAAAGGCCTCATTTCTTAAATATATAGATAACTGAGCCAAATTCATAAGACTACAAGTCATTCCTCAATTGATAAATGGTCAAAGGTATGAACAGGCAATTTTCAGATGAAGAAATCAAAGTTATCTGTCATCACATGAAAAAATGCTCTAAAGTCACTTGATTAGAAAAGTGAAAATTAAAACAACTCTGAGGTACCATCTCATATTTATCAGATTGACTAATTGGATAGAAAAGGAAAATGACGAATGTTGGAGGGAATGTGGGACAATTAGGACACTAATCTACTGCTGGTGGAGTTGTGAACTGATCCAACCATTCTGCAGAGCAATTTGGAACTATGCAAAGGGTTATACAACTGCTCATACCCTTTGACCTAGCAATAGCACTGTATCCCAAAGGGATTTAAAAAAAAGCAAGAAAAGGAAAAGGACTGATATGTATACAAGTATTTATAGCAACTCTTTTTTGTGTGTGTGGTGGCAAAGAACTGGGAATTGAGAGGATATCCCTTAATTGTTGAATGGCTAAACAAGTTGTGATATATGATTGTGGCAGAATACTATTGTACTATAAGAAATGATGAGCATGATACTTTAAGAAAAATCTGGAAAGACTTACATAAACTGATGCAAAGTGAAGTGAGCAGAACCAGAACATTGTACATAGCAAAAGCTATATTGTAAGGATGAACTTAGACAATTCTGAATGATTCATGATGAAAAATGCTACCCGCCTCCAGAGAAAGAACTATTGGAGTTTGAATGCAGATCGAAGCATACTTTTAAAAAAAATCCCTTTTTTCTTTTTATCTTGGTCTGTGTTTTCTTTCAAAGCATGACTGATGTGGAAATATGTTTTACATGACTGCACACATTTTCCTATGCTAAATTGCTTGCCTTCTCAGTAAGGTGGGAAGGGAATTATGGAGGGGGAGGATTTGGGACTCAAAGTTTAGAAAAACAAATGTTAAATTTTTTATGTGTTTTTGGGGAAAATAAAAGACTTTAAAAAATTAAAAAGGATTGTATTAAGAATCAGTAGAGTAAATGCCATCTATTTGGGGTTCATCTGAACCAGGGACCATGGCAGATTCTGGCCCCTGGGTTCTAGTCCTAGTTCTATCCCATACTAGCTGTGAAACTTTAAGCAAGTCACTTAGATCTCAGAATGTCAGAGATGTAAGGGACCTTAAAACACAGAACACAAAAAGCACCCTCTTTAGGCTACCTACCCAACTTGCTCTCAAAGATTGAGACCCCAGAGAGTGGTTGCTACCTCCAGTTTGAGGGTTAAACCTTTTGGTCTGCACTCTTCTAGGTCATGAGCCCCACTTGGTGTGCTTCCCATCAACAGTCAGCCAATAGACACAATTAGTTCTTGGCAAAGGCATTTACTAAGGTGGCGTAGCAAGGATAGTAAACTATCAAATGTCCTGCTCATCCCAAACTGGGTTTCTTTCACCTTTACAAAAATATACACAATATCTGTGGAAATAGTGGGCACAGAATAGAGTCAAAGTGAGGCCAGCATATGTCCAAGAATGTTCATTCTGCCCATATGGCTGTGCCTCAAAGTCCTTTCTAATCTTGTACAGTACTTTCTGTAGCCCAACTTTCAGTTGCCAAGGCTAGCTTCATCTTGAGTCTTGTCTCTTTTCTTTTGCCTCAAAGCTGTTTCCTCCTTCCAGTGACTGCCTATCTGTATCCATGTCTGTCTAGAGTGTGTCTCCTTAACTGTACCTCAAATTCTCTTGAATGAACTCTTCAGCAGTTGGATAGGGTATCTCCTTCTGGGTGAGTAGCTCCCAAGAGTCAATGGGGAAGGAGGAGAGAAGTGAATTTTCCTCTTCCCCCATTCATTATCCCCCGAGTGAAGAGTTGGCTTCTTCCCTGACTACTGGCTCCTGCCATCAGCCTCCAAAATTGGAAACTCTCTAACTTTTCCAGTTTTAGCTATTTAAAGCCTTGCAAGGACACAACCAATTTTCAGTAATGACTGATCAGAGAAAGGGGTTCACACTTCATAAAGGGGTTCATACTTCAAAGAGTTTTTAATGCTTAAAACATTAAAACTTCATCTGCGACCACATCCCAAGTGAGCTGGAGGAGTGGGGAATCAAATTCCCCTTTCCTACAGATAGAATGCTGGAGTGGAAAGGGACCATTGAAGAGTTGGAACACAGGCACACTGCATCTGGAAGGGACTTAGAACATATTAAATCTGGGGACACCCTTGGAACATATATTTTCCCATTTGGAAGGGGCTTCAGAGGTCACCTAATCTCACCCATATCCAAACAGGAGCCTCATCCTCAACATACCAAGTGATCTCCATGCCAGATCATCTCCAGTCATCCTGGTGAATATCAGACCACTAGACCCAGATGGCTCTGGGGGAGAAAGTGAGGCTGGTATTGCACAGCCCTCCCTCCCTCAAATCAAAGTCAACCGCGAGTCATGTCATCATTTCCCTGATGCCATGGTCCTCTTCGAAAATGAAGAACAAATGCAACAACCACCTGTAGAGACAGAGAACTAACTTTTTTCCTCCTGAGTCAGCCAATATCATTATTGGGCATTGGATGGGAGACAACAAATGTAGCAGGTAGTGAGTGGAATGATGAGGGCAGGGTACACAGGGTGAGATCAGAGGCTTCACCAAGAACTCACAAGTGGACAGAATTAACCCAAAATAATTTTATTGTTGCCATTTCTTTTAATACAAAACAGGGTCCCCAGAGCCCAGCCCCAGCCTTCCTGGCAGGGGAGGGTTAGGGTGGGGGGTGGGAGATGGGGATGGGGACACACATGCCCCCAAATCTGGCTTCTTTCGCTAATAGCCCGATGCCCCGATCCCTACCCCCAGCTGCCTTGAGGAGCTCCCAGGACTGGCATTCACATGAAGCTCCTTTGGTCTGAATGAATCTCCCTCAGAAACCGGCCCCTGACCCTCTGACTCCCTGGGGCCGGCCTCAGTGCGATACAGACATTTTTCAAGTCTGAGAATAAACCAAGATACAGTAAACACAGGTTGGATAAGGATGAAGGGACAAATTGGTGAGAGATGGGAGATGGACGGGACCTTTAGGAGTAGAGGAGACAGTGTAGGTGTGTGCATGTCTGAGGGAGGGCAGTGATGCTTGCGAAATCCGGGGCTGCCTTTCGGAACTCCCATATCTTATGGCTGATGTCCAGTGGCGGGTGGTGGAGAGTCAGGTCCTCAGGAATACTGAGGGAGAAGCACCAAGATAAGAAAAAAGTGGAGCCTTGGCTGAGTAGAACTCAAAGGCCTGCTCTTTCCCCGGGCAGGAGTCTGGATCCACATTCCCAAAGAAATTTAACATGATGCCCTCACAGCTCCAAACTGGGCAAGGGGATAGAGGCTCCCCATAGCTATAGCCTCCAGCCTGGCCCTGTCCAGCAAGGTGGGCAGAGTGGGCCTCTCCAGAGGCCTGGAGGCAGCCTCTGTAGCAAAGAGGGAGGCCAGGTGGTTTGGGCTCAGCGGGGTGAAGGCGGTGGCCAGCAGAGAAAGGACAGGGTAGAATAAAGGGAGTGGCTTGCCAGGCAGGAGAAAGGGTGGGGGATGAGTGCGGTGGGCAAGGATGGTGCCCAGGCAGAAAAGACAGTATGGAGTAAAGGGGGAGGGCAGTGCCCAAGATTCACAGGCGTGTGTGCGTGTGTGTGCATGTGTGTGTGTATGGAGAAGGGGACACGGATAATGTGGGCCAGGGGAGTCAGGGTCAGGGTCAGGGCCGGGGCCCGGGGCCTCCAAGCTAGTAGAGCAAAAGCTGCAGTTTCAGCCTCAGAACTTGGCCTCCCTCCCCAGCCGGCTCTCCCAGCTCATCCCCCGGCGGCCTGGGCACACTCATGACCTCCAGCTGGTAGGCACCAGGACCAGGCTTCTTGCGACCCAGACGCAGGTAGCTGAGGCCCTCCTTGTGCTGCATGCGGAAGAAGCCTCCCTCGTTGCCGTGAGCGATAATGTACAGCACCCGGTTCTCCAGGGCCTCCAATGCAGGCAGCAGTTCCAGGATGTGTTCTCTGGGGCCCAGGTTTGAGAGGTTCAAGGCCATGGCCAGTGGGGCCTCTGTGTCCACACTGGCCATGCTCATCTAGAGGGGAGGGAAAAAGAGAAGCCAAGGGAGTCAGAGCATAGGCCCTGAGGATGCCACAGAGAAGACTCAAGCCCAGACCTTGGTCCCAGTTCCAGCTGTGTGAGCTTGAGGCAAGTCACTTTCCTCTTGGGTCTCTGTTTTGTGTTCTCTAAAATGGGCTGTTGTGAATGTGCTTCATACATTTTTAATCACTATAGAAATGGGAATTATTATCATTAACAACATATGATAGTAGTAGTAACAGCGGTGGTAGTAGCAGCAGCGGCGGCAATAGTCACGGTGGGCTTTGAAACTCTCTCATCCAGTGGAAAGCGTGCTGGATTTGTTGTCAGAGGTTGCTACTTAGACACTGGGCAAGTCACTTGCTCTCTGGGTCTCTGTTTTCTCTTCTGTAAAACTGTGACCTTGCTGTCCCATGACACGACAGTCTGTTCCTGTGCCTCTGCCAGCCTGTCGCCCTCTTCTCGAATGCTCTCTCTCCTCTTCTCTGCCTCTTAGAATGTCTAGCTTCCTTCAAAATGCCACCTCCTACGTGAAACCTTTCCTGATTCCCTTCTCCCCTCCACAAATGACTTTGTGTTTGTTTTGTCTCTCTTTATATATAGACAGGTTATTTCCTTCAATAGTAAGCTCCTCGAGGGCAGCAACTTTTGTCTTTATCTATGATTCTCAGGGCCTATGACATAGCAGATGCTTCATAAGTGCATTTAATGGATTGAAAATTTTCAGTTTTAAAGTGGGACTTCCTGTTATTAACAACATAGGATAATTACAAATCTTCAGACTTTCTAGAAATGTGAATTGTTATTAACAGACTGTGAGGTCTACAAAGGCAAGGGCCATACCTTAATTATGTTCATTTATTATGCATAATTATGCCAAGCTTAATTATACTCCCCTGAGCTGGGGACAGGGCTCTTCTGCACACAGCTGGCACTAAATAAATGTCTGTCCAACTTGAATTTCAATTTAGAGAATCAGATTCTGAACCACATGGACCCCACCTAGGGCTGACACTCCATGAGGATGAACTAGAAACAATCTTTAGACTGGTTTCTACTCATCTGAACTATAACCAACAGTCTGTTTTCCCAAATTAGAGTTTGTAAGGGTGTTTGGTTCTTTGTGGGGTGTTTCTGCCCAGAGAGTGGATTTGTAAATTAACCTAAGAAGAAAAATTATAAGTAAGTGATACAAGGTGGGTGCTAAGTAGGATCATAGCCCTTGAAGGGCATCAGGTCCAGAACTGACACCCAGAGATGATAAGTGACTTACCCAAGGTCACACAGGCAATGAGTGGGAAGCCAAGCATTTGAACCAGCTCCTGTGACTTCTGCATGCAGAGCTCTTTCCACCACAACAAGATGCCAAACATTTTACATATCAATACTTTCTGTGACAGAAGGGAGATGACCCCAGCCTGTCCTTCCTAAAGGGCTAGGATTAAGGTGATTTCCATATGTTCTGGATGGGCTAGGGGCCCTCTGGCCTGGGGACAGTGATGTGACACAGCCCCTTAGGGGTCCAGTGGCTCCCATTTCAGATACCACTAATTTATAGTTTGGGGAAACTGAGGGCAGGAACTTGCAGGGTTTTCGGTCTTTCTTTGTATCTCCAGGGCATAGCATAATACTTGACACATGGTGAGTGATGAATAAATACTTGTTGAAAAGACTCTGAGACTCCAAGTTGCAGAGTTGGTGCTAAACTGCGTTGGTAGAAGGTGAGGAAATAAGCATTTATATAGTACCTACTATGTGCTTTACACTTTACAATTAATGTCTCATTTATCCTCATGACAGCCCTGGGAAGTAGGTGCTGTTATTATCCTCATTTTACAGTTAAGGAAACTGAGGCAGACAGGGGTTAAGTGATTTGCCCTGGGCCACACAGCTAGTAAGTGCCCGAGGCAGGATTTGAACTCAGGTCTTCCTGACTCTGTTCCCAGTGTTCTATCTACTGCACCACCTAGCAGCCTGGGGGAACTGGAGAAACCACAGGTCCAGTCTCTACCGCTCACCTCTCTCCCCTTTCCCCGGCTCCTAGCACAGTGGCCGATACATAGTAGGCGCTTGTTGACTCCTGCCTCCCTCCTTCCCTCCCATCACCTGGTGCCTCTGGGTCCCATTGGTGTGTCGTCGCTGCCGGCTTCTCTGGGAATAGCCATTTATCTTGCACTCGTAGCAGGTGTCAGGAGAGAGCAGGTTCTCTTCATCCTCCTCCCCAGCCAGGGGTGGCAGATAGGAATTCTTGTCAAAGCCAAGTCCTGAGATGCAGTGCCTGGGACCAGAAGAGGAAGCTGGGGTCAGAGGAGCCTCCGGGCCCTAGAGAAGCCGATCCCTGTCCAGCCCAGACACCACTATTACAGGCCCCTCTTTGAGTACCTTCAAATTACCCCTTTATCCCCTCCATACACTCTACAATCCAGTCGCACGGACCACTTTGCTGTTCTTTGTACACAATCTCCATGTAGTTGCACCGGCTGTCCTTCACCCTCGGAAGGCACCCCTCCTCACCTCCACCTCCCGGCTTCTCTGAGGACTCAGCACAAACCCTGTCTTCTGCTGGAGGCCTTTTTTGGGGCCCCCAGCTGCTGGTGCCTGCCCCTTTGACATTACCTTCTGTCCATTCTGTACGTATCTTGTGTGTAGATAGCTTTTTTGGGAGGCATTAAGTGACTTGCCCAGGGTTACATAGCTAGTGTCTGGGGTTGGATTTGAACTGACTCCAGTGCCAGTGCTCTATCCTCTGTACCTCCTAGTTACCCTTATGTATAGCTTTTTACATGTTGTCTCCTCCATTAGAATATAAGCTCTTTTGGAACTTGGATTTTCCCCTCCTTATCTGTATCCCCAGGGCTTCACACAGTGCCTTATACATAAGTCCTTAACAAATGCCTTTCGACTAACTGTGGATTGGAAACTCACAGAGCTGGCCCAGGAAGGGAAGGGAGAGAAACGCTGAGGATGGGAACAGAGAGGGACCTCCTTCTGGAAATGTTGAAAGAAGCCCCCCGTGCGAGCAATGCTCATGGCCGCAGAGGGCGGGTTTGTGTACGTGTGTGAGCGTGTGTGTCGGTAAGCACGCAGACCTGTCTGTGGCTGTGTGCACATGTACACGTGTGTTATGCCTGCATATGTGGGGCCGGTGCAGGTCATCAACTGCACAAATCTAGAACCATAGAACCCTCAGCATCTCAACCCTTTCTACACCATCACCAAATGGTCACCCAGCCTACAGCATAGGGGTCAGGGTTCTGAGTCTGGAGTGAGGCAGACCTGAGTTCAATTTCTGACTCCCGTTTACTAGCTGTGTGACCATGAGCAAATCACTTAACCTCTCTGAAAGTCAGGTCCTTCATCTATTAAATGAAGGGAGTGGACCATATGGCTTCGAAGGTCCCTTCCAGGTGCAGATCAATGATGGTGGTGATGATAACTAGCATTTCCATAGAAAGAGAAATAATAGAAAAAGCACAATCGTGCTTTTAGGTTAGCAGAATGTTATGATCCTATGGCTGCTCCAGGGAGCCAATTACACATTTGGGCAACTCTAGTGACTAGGACAGGGGAGATCTAGCTAGAAGACAGTTTGCTTAAAGATCTAGGGGTCTTAGTGGACCCTATGCCCAATGATAGGACAAGGTGGATGAGATCTTAGATCTCTACAAAAGGGAGATAGTGTCCAGACCCAGTCTGGACTCCTGTGTGTGGTTTGGAGGACACAGCTTAGGAAGAATATTGCCAAGTGGGAGACTACCCAAAGCAATGAGAATGGAGTGGTAAAGGTCTTGAGTTCATGCCACATAAGAATTTGTAAAAGGAACAGGGAATGACAAAAACAGGGGAAGACAACACTCAGGGCAGGATTTCTTAACCTGAGGTCTATGTATGTGTGTGTGTATATGCACACATATATATATATGTATGTATACATATATGTATATGTATATTTTATAACTGTATATTAGTATAATTGGTTTCCTTAGTAATGCTATGAATTTTATTTGATGTATTTAAAAATTGCTTTTGAGAAGGGGTCTATAGACTTCATCAGACTGATTGCCCAAAGGGTCTAGGACACAAAAACCTTCAGGGCCTAGGGGGATATTGTATTTCTTTTTAAGCATATGAAAGCCTGCCATAGGGAAGAAGGGTTGTATTATTTTCTCCTTGGCCCTAGGGGCCAGGACTGGATGCAGTTGGTGGAAATCGTAGTGCGGTAGTTTGGGCTCAGTGTTATGAAAAGTTTCCTAATGATAAAGTCTACCCCAAAGTGGAGGGGGCTCCTTCCTGGCTGAGTCTGTGAGCTCCATGTCCCTGGAGGTCTCTCGGCAGAGGCCAGATTAAAAGGATGTCCTAGAGTTCTCATATGGGATGAGTGGGATTAAATGACTCTCTTAACTTTTCTATGGGTCTATGTAGGAGGGCCTATATGGGTGTGTGTAGAGATACATGTTGGAGGAGAGAACTCTACTCACCCTTGCCCAGCACGGAAGTAGCCACCTGGGCAGCCACACAAGTAGCCCCCATTGGTGTTGGAGCAGCCATAGCTGCACGGGCTGCCCCCCATGCACTCATCCACATCCCGGCAGCCCCCAAAGGACTGGTCGAAGTCGTAGCCAGAAGGGCAGACACACTTGAAGCTGCCCAGGGTGTTGTAGCAGGAGGCCGAGCCACAGGCTGTGGGGCTGGAACACTCATTGTCATCTGGAAGGAGGAGGCAGAGTTTGGGACAAAGACCAGTCTCAGGGCCAAGGACAGGGCCAGGGCCGGTACAGGTGCTACCCAACCTGGATGGACTCCGGACAAAGAAGTTAGTCCCTTTGAAGGGCAGGGTCCAGGAAGATGAAGACAGAGTAAAGGCCATTAGGAGACCATGGGTAGTCTCAGGGAAAATAGTTTCACTAGAGCTATAACTAGCAGTTTTGGTGCCCAGGGCAAGCTTTTTTGAAACTTGCCTGAGAAAAGCATTATGAAATTTATTGCCCTGAGGACACGGAGATTGACTCCAGGATATCACCTTGTCGTGGGAAGAGACCTGGGAAACACTCAAAGCTAGGGGATGAGGCTTTATACTCATTCTCTCACTCTTTCCTGCCCCCAGCCCAATGTCTTTCTTTTCTTCTCCAGGATAAATTTCCCCAGTTTTTCTGGCATGATTTCCTTTATTTTTAACTTAAAATTTTTTTTTTGAGGCAATGGGGATGAAGTGACTTGCCCAGAGTCACACAGCTACTAAGTGACTGAGGCCAGATTTGAACTCAGGTCCTCCTGACTGTAGGGCCAGTACTCTATCCACTGCACCACCTAGCTGCCCCTCTGGCCTGACTTTTACCCTTCCCACCCCAATTGTCGTCCCATCACTATCCATAAGTATTTTGGTTGCTTTCCTCTGATCAGAGCTTAGTTTAACAGGGTCCCTAAAGGGCATATCATCTCCTCCAGCTTCTTTTCCTTTTCCATTTTTAAAATAATTTCTTTTGATACTTTTTGTTTTGATACATTTTCTAATGTAGATTGTTCCCCCACCCCCTTCCCATTTAACAGGCTTCTAACAGGCAATATTGTACAGTAGAAAAAGAGCTCTTAATTTGGGTTCTGGAAACCCAGGTTCAGATCCCAGTTCTGCCACGGATGTCCTGTTTGACCTTGGACAAGTCTCTATACCCAGCTGGAGGCCTCAGTTTCCTCCCCTGGAACATTAGAGGGTTTGACTTTATGGATTATTCCTGAGATCCCTTGCTGGCTCTAGATTGTACCATCCCAGGATGTCTCCTCTTCCCAGGACCTGGAGGACCAGCCACTCACCCACACACTGGTCCCATTGGGAATGTGGGGTGAAGCCGTTGGGGCAGCCGCAGCGGTAGCTGCCCACCATGTTCCGACAGCCGTGCTGGCAATGGTGACTCCCGTCACATTCATCTATATCTGTAAGAGAACCGCCCATTGCCCCATTCAGCCTAAGGTCCTCTTGTCCTAGCAGGCCCCCATTCTGCCATCAGAGGGCTTTCTCCATCCCTGTCAGGCCCTGCTAGTGCAAGAGAGAGACACCCGAGCCCCAACTACAGAGACGAGGTCCGTGCATATGTGATTTTGTTTGCTATCACATCTTCATAGAATGTCAAAACATTCAGAAAGTCTTCTTTTTCTAGTAACAAAAATCCCCTTTTCCCCTAACCTCCAGCCCTTTTCAAGTCTCAATTTGCCCTTCCCTGGTCTCCAGCTCCCTGACTGGGTCCCCAGGTCCTGATCCCTTTGCAAGGACCCATCCCTCTCTACCTTCACAGCTGAGGCCCGTGCTATCCAGGGAGAATCCTCGTTGGCACTGACAGTTGTAGCTGCCCGGAGTGTTCTCACACTGTCCTTGGGCCCCACAGAGGCCTGGCTGGGTCATGCATTCGTCACTATCTGCAAGAACAGAGATTTGAAGGCATCCCTGAAGGGCCAGGAGAACCATGGAGATGGCCCTGTGTCTCTGTCCAGGCAGTGGGGGAAGTGGTCAGAGTCTTCTCTCCGTGTCTCATAGAGTAGATATACCAAGTGTGGAAGGGAGGGTCAATCCACATGTGGCCTTCTCCTTCTCCCTTTGGAGGACTGTAGCTTGGAGGTCCATAGTGGCTAAATAGTAATTGCCCCCGCCCCGAGAACCCCAGGCTCTCCCCTGCCTCCAGCCTCCACACCCTCTACCTCTGATTTGAGGAGCTTAAAATAATGAAGTTCAGGACCTGCTGCTATCCATGCCGCCATGTTTGGCTCTGCCTCAGCCAAATCTCCTGCACCCATGCCCTCCTCTTGACTCACTTAGTCACCACCCTGGATCATGGCCTCATCCCTTTTCATCTTTGACTATTAGAATGCTTCTATACCTGTCCTTCACACAGCTGCCAAATTAATCTTCCTAATGACCAGGACTAACCATATTAGTCCACTCTTCAAAAATCTCCACCGGCTTCTTATTGTCACTAAGACAAAATGTAAACTCTACAGTCTGGCATTCAGGGCCCCTCCACAATTTGGGCTCAACCTTTCTGGCCTCATCTCATGCTACTCCTATTCATGGTGATACTATCCTGGTCAAACTGAAACACTCTTTGTTTCCTGATCTACTCCAGTTACAGCCCCCTGTGCTCCCAAGCCTGGAATGCACTCTCTCCTCATCTCTGCTTTGGGGAAATTTCTCCTTCTTTCAAGGCCCAGGTCAGCTGGGAGCCTTCTCTGATTTCCCCTAGAACTGAAAGTGCTTTCTCTCTCTAAAGCTTTCCTCTTAGTCTGCATCTTGTCTTTGTCTCTATGACAGCCTACTTTGTATTATATTTATAAATATACAAGCCGCAATTTCCCTAGTAGATTGTAAGCTGTTTGAGGGCAAGAACTATGTCATCTTTCTAACTCTGTACTCCTAGAGTACAGCACAGGGCCCTGCTCATAGTAGGCACTTACTTGATTATCTATCTACCGATCTATCTATCTGTATCTATCTATCTATCTATCTATCTATCTATCTATCATTCCATCTCTATCTCCATCTATCTCTATCATTCTATCACTATCTCTATCTTTATCTTTCTATCTCTATCTGTCTCTATCATTCTATATTTATCTCTGTCTATCGTTCTGTCTCTATCTCTATCATTCTATCTCTATGTATCTCTGTCCATCTATCTGTCTATCTATATCTTTCTATTTAACATTCTATATCATTCTGTCTCTTTCTCTGTATAACTATCATTCTATCTCTATCTATCTATCATTCTGTCTCTGCCTAATCTATCTATCCATCCATCCATCATTCTATCTATCTTTCTATCTAAATATACATACACATACATGAAATATAGATATATCTGCATCTCTATCACTATAAAGCTAGAGCTAGAATGGACCTCACAGATCATCTAGTCCACCCCCTCATTTTACAGATGAGGAAACGGAGGCTCATGGTGACTTGCCCAAGGTCACCTGGTGGTAAATGGCAAATCTGTAATTCAAACTCAGCTCCCCTGACTCCAAATTCCATGCCCTTGACCTTGTATCCTGCTGTCTCCCCACAAATGTCTGTTGCCTTGAATTTGAGGGAGGAGAAGCTGCTATGGCAGAATGGGCTGAGGAAGCATTGTAGTAGACAAGAGTTCACATACTGACTGTGCCCTTTGCTCCCCATAGGACCCCAGGCCAATGGCTTATACCCTTTGGGCCTCTTCTGGGAAATGAGGGGTGTTGGGCTGGATGGCTTCTAAAGTGCCTTCTTGTCCCAAATTCTGAGATGTGTGGCAGATTGCTATGATCCTTATTCAGGGACTTCAAGGACTAATCTCACTCCAAGGGCAAAATTGGGGAATTCTCATGGAAGTTTATGGTTCAACCTCTTCCCCTCCACCCTACCCCAGCTCCTCAGCTGAAGACCATAGGCCCTTTACTCTTGACTCCCCTTCTCTGGTCTCCAGCTCCCACAGACCTCCAAGTGCCTGCCAGTCTGCCTGGGCCTTGGCCTTAACTCTTTACTCTCCTCTCTACATTTTCCTGGTTACTGTTTGGTTATCTGATCTCTGACCCATGGATGCCTTGTGAACCCTGCTTCTCTATTGCTGGTGGCCTCCCCTCTTTACACACCAAATTATCTTGCATTTTTGGTCGTTGGGAGGGGGAGGACTGAGATCTCTGATTTCTTTAGCACCAGCCAGGCGCTACTGGTGAGGCACTCCCACACTCCATGCAGATGAGCCCCTGCTCTGACACTAGAGGGTCTTTGGGGGTTGCCTGGGTACATTGGTGTACAATGTCTTACCCAGGATCACATAGGTCTTGAAACAGCTGACTGTGAGGCCACTTTTTTACCTTGCACTTTCTTTGGACACATCTTCTATATGCTTATATGTATACACACATTGTTCCCCAACAGAATGCAATTCTGAGGGCAAGGACAGTTTTGTTCTTTTCTTTGTATCCCTTGCACCTAGAGCTGCGATTGGTATGTAGTAGGCGCTCCATAAATGTGCGTTGATTAAATGATAGAGTGGTCAGCTGGGCTTGATCAGCTTGAATGACAATGCTCTGAGGGGGAAACCAGGCCCAGAGGGCATGGGGCAGTGAATTCCACCCCTCCCCTGTCCCTCACCCCCCCCCCCACCAGCCTCCCATCCAGGGTGGTGAGTGACTCACCAAGGCAAGAGTGGTGATGCTGTGTGAAGCCAGGGGGGCACTTGCAGGTGAAGCTCCCCACGGTGTTGACACAAAGGAATTGACAATTGTGTTGTTTGGTGGCACATTCGTCAAGATCTAATGAAAATCATGATAATGAGAATAGCCACAGGAAACTTCAAAGTGCTACACAAACACACCCCATTGTACACTAATATGGTCATCAGAGGTTTAGAGCCGGCACAGAATTCAACTCCCTCATTTTACAGATGAGGAAACTGAGGACCAGAGATGGGAAACAGGCCTGGCTTCCAGTGTCAGAACCAGGGTTCCAAACCCAGGTGTTCTGAGCTCAAGTTCAAGGTTCTTGTCACACTCCTCAACCCTATCCTCCCTTCCTATCCCCCTACACCTCCATTACACCAAATTGTCTCTAAGGCAATGAATGATCCCTATGCCGTCTGGCCTCTGGGTCCAGTTGCTATCCTCAGACATACCTAAAGAAGGCATGTGCTCAGATGAAAATGGTGGAACTGAGACATCCCAGGGGAGTGGTTTGGGTACCCAGAGGGGGCCATGTGTAGATCACTCTCATTTCCCAGGCCTAGGTGAGGGAGTGGGGGCAGTCCAGGAGGAAAAAAAAAACCCTGGGCAGGAATGGGCACACAAATCCTCCTCCCTGTGCCCCTCTACTAAGTGTTCCATGGGCCCCCCAAGGAACAGGGCCAGAGAGAAGACTTCCGGGCCCAGGAACTTCCTGGGGAGTTGGAGGAGAACAAACAATTCTTATATCTAACTGCCCTTGTCCTTCCTTTTCCCTCCTCCCAGGTCAAGGCCCTCCCACTGCCCTGCTCAAGGGAGAGAAGGTTCAGTCACCTTTACATGTCTTGCCATTTCCCTGGAGGAGGTAACCCCGGGGGCAGGAGCATTTGAAGCTGCCCTCTGTGTTTTTGCACAGGAAGTTACAAGGCTTTGGAGACTGTTCACACTCGTCCATGTCTGGATGGGGGTGGAGGAGTGATAGAGAAATCAGACCATTCAGGCACTGAGAGGAGCTCCTCTGCCCCGCTTCCCTGGGCCCATCTTTGACTCCCCCATTCAGAAAATCTCTGGTGCCTCCCAAGCCCAAACTCCTTAGCTTGGCATTTAAGTCTGGCACTATCCTCCCTTTCTATTTTATCTTATATTCCTCCCTTCCATGCACTCTATGCTCTAGTCAGACTAGATCACTCTCTGTCCCCCAAACAGCCCCTAAGCTCTCTAACCACTTCTGTGACTTCATCCACTCTATTTCTTATGCCTGGAGCGCCCTCCCTCTTTCTCTGTTAAAATACTATGCAAAGCCTAACTTAAATGCTGCCTCCTCCAGGAAGTCGTCCCTGATCCCCCTGGTAAGTAATAACCTCTCTTCTTCTCACATTTTATCTGGTACTTTGCCTGTACCTCTCTGACATGTTTATCCTAGAATGTTGTAGAGTATAGTTATCTGGCTTTGTATTATATCCCCTTACTAAACTGTGAGCTCCATGAAGGCAGGGACTATGTTTCAGACAAACTTGGCACAGCACCCATCGATTAGGCACTTACGGAAAAAAGGAATAAATGTATGAATGAATGAAGGAATGAATGTATGAAGGAAAGAATGTATGAATGAAGGAATGAATGTATGAATAAAGGAAGGCATGTATGAAGGAAGGAAAGAAGGAAAGAATGTATGAAGGAAGGAAGGAATGTATGAATGAAGGAATGCATGCATGAATGAATGAAAGAAAGAGAATGAGGCTGGGGATATCAGGAACATAGCACAGGCACATGAGAGTGGAACTCAATTATCTGTAGAGACTTTTAGAATTCTCTTAGCCCATTCCTCAGCCTCCAACCAAAAACTAGGCTCCTATCTACCTAGCTATTCTAGACTCGTGGATAGAAGGATTCTCCATCCCTCATAGCATTAGCCCTGAAAACCATAGCCTTGATCTGTGGTGCTACAGTTGGCCAGATGGCTAATAATAATTTCTATTTCTATGGCACTTTACTCCCCCCATATACATACATGCATGTATATATATGTATGTGTATATACATATAATATATGTCTCTCTCTCTCTCTCTCTCTCTCTCTCTCTCTCTCTCTCTCTCTCTCTCTCTCTCTCAGCTTTCTCTACAACAATCCTGGGAGGCAAGGAGTGCAAATGTTATCACCTCTATTTTATGTTTTTTGTTTTTATTTTTTTAGGAGAAAATTAAAAGGAGTTTATTTAAAAACATCAAGGTAAAAACACCTTGTGGGATGGCGAGGAGGGCCAACGTGGGCCTCAAACTGCCAGCTGCTTTTTAAAAATATATATAATTAATTAGTTTATTTTCAGTTTTCAACACTCACTTCCACAAGATTTTGAGTTTTAAATTTTCTCCTCCCTCCCTTCCTTCCAAGATGACATGCAATCTTATATAGGTTCTACTTACACATCAAACATCTTTTCACATGAGTCATGATTTAAAGAAGAATTAGAACTAATGGGAGGAAGCATGAGAGAGAAGAAAGAAAACAAAACAACAAAAGAGATAATATGCTTCCTTCTGCATTTGGACTCCAAAGTTCTTTCTCTGTCAGCTCCATTTTATGGATGAGGATACCGAGGCTCTGAGACATTCAAGTGATTTGCCTGGTTGGTAAATGTTAGAGACAAGGTTTGATTTTGCTCTCTCCTGACTCTGAGTGCAGGGCTCTTCCCTCTACGCTGTGTTTTCTGGCCTTGTTCTCATTTTCTAGGATTTCTAGCCTGGACTGGTCAGCTGGGGATGGAGCCCACTGGGCTAGGACTTACCCACACAGGCTGTGCCAGCGATGTCGGGCGTGTACCCAGCCTCACAGTGGCAGCGGAAGGAGCCGATGGTGTTGATGCACTGACCGTTTGGACAGAGGTTGGCGAGAACTTTGCACTCGTCAATGTCTGCAAGGAAGAAGAGACTCATCTCGATCCACCTGCCATACCATGGCCCCATAATCCTCTGTGGCTTCTGGCATGAAGTTCCAGGTGTGTAAAGAATTCCCCCACCCTCACCCTTCTACTTCTGACCTTTAGAAGCTGAGGTTGAATTTCTAAGTAGATTCCTACCATGGCTCTTTCTGACCTGACCTGAGTTCCCAGCTTACTCTCCCATCCCCCAATGATCGCTCCTATTGGAATAGTGAATGAAACTCAGCTCTTCCCAACTTCAAGTCCACTGCTTTATACAGTAACCTAGGGGTGGGGAACTTGCAGCATTGAGGCCACATGTAGCCTTCTAGGTCCTCAGGTCCAGCCTTTTAACTGAGTCCAAGTTTTACAGAACAAGTCCTTTTATTAAGGGGATTTGTTCTGTGAAATTTGGATTCAGTCAAAGGACTGCACCTGAGGACCTAGAGGGCCACATGTGGCCCTGAGGCGGCAAGTTCCCCAACCCTGCTAATCCATACTGTCTTGATGTAGGCCGTGGCCACTGATGGACAAGTGATGTCTCCCCAGAGATTTTTCCATTCCTAAGACACATAAACAGGACTCTCTCTCCTGGGTTTCATTCTCCAGACTGAAAGAAGAGCAGATTCCAAAACCACCGATTGTATAGAAACTGCCCTAACTTCTCAACCCCATTTCAATTTATCAGACATTAAAGAGGCGCTAAGGATTCCTCAATTGATCTGGCGTGTCTTTTAAAAAAAGAAGGCAGCCCTCGGCAGTGACGAACATCTAAAGTGGCTTTTTGAATAGGTCTATTATCATCCCTCTAGGAGTTCTCTGAGGGGCTGTTTCTGTGTGGGTATTGACCCTGGCTGAACTTGCTGTCCTGAATTAATCCTGCCCGAACAAGAGACCACAGATGGGCACTGATGTGTCTCCAAGGCAAGAATAGTAATAACCCTTTCTATAATAACTGATGATTTCCAAAGTGCTTTCCTCTAATCAGGAGGTACGCAGTGCAAATATTATTCTCTCATTTTTACTGAAAGGGAAACCGAGACTCAGAAAGAGCTGGGAGGCGCCTAACCTCTGCCATCGGTGGTATAGCCAGGACCGTGTGGGCACATCTTCCTGTAGAGGGCAGTGCCAGGGAGGGGGCAGAGCTCGCAGAGGGAGCCCCAGCCTCGGCCCCCATTGCAACAACACTCGGCTTTGGTGACGGGGTTGTGGTTGGTAGAAGACAGCTGACACGTAGTCTGCAGTACCTCAGTGAAGCAGGAACCCTGGCGGGTGTCTGGGAGGAACCAAAGGGAAAGGGCGTGAGAAATGAATAATGATGCTCCACATTTCTAAAGTGCTTTTTTTTTTTTTACACAACATACTTTCCGCCAAATAGCCTGAAGTAGATAGTACATTTTGCGGGGGGGAATGGGGAGCTCTGGGCCTCTGGTTTCATCTACTCCTAGTGTGGAAACTCCCTCCTATGCATACAGATTGGCAACTTGTCTCTGACTTGTATTATGAGAGGTAATACGGCCATGGTCACAGAGTTAGTATGGGTCAGAGGCAAGCCTTGAAATGAGGACTTACTGACACCAAAGCCGGTTCTCTTTCTGCTACATTAAGCTGCCCCTACTGTAGGGATAACAGTACAGGTTATTAGTATACCCATTTTCCAGATGGAAAAATCGAGGCCCAGAGAGATGAAGTGATTTGTCCAGGGTCAAATGGTGAGTGACAGCTGGGTGTCAGAGGTGGGGACTTGAACCCAGGTTCTTTGACTCTCTAAGTCCAGAGCGCTTTCTAGGACCATGGTGGCCTTTCAGGGATCACTGAGAGGCAGAACTGGAAACACTGTGAGGGGAAGAGGCTGAGTCGGGGGAACCCCGAGGGAAGCCAGTGCCCTTGGAGATCTGCCTGTCTCTGGTGGGGGTGGGGGGAGCATTCAGAGGCACCTACCTAGGCACTCAGTGCCTGTGGGGCTAGCCTGGAAGCCCTCGTTGCAGTCACAGTGGTAGCTGCCCACGGTGTTCACACAGCGGCCGTTGGAGCAGAGGCCTGGCTGGGTTCGACATTCATTCTCATCTGAGGGAGGAGAAGACACCAACTCACGGTCACCCAGACTCTCCCATCCCTGATCTACTCAAGGTCTTTCCTCTGCTTTTAGGACAGACAAACAGCTCCCATCTTGGTTCCCACACTCTCTCTTGGCTGCCCACTAGGGCTCAAGGGGTTCTTCCTTGCACCCTGCTTTAATGAGCCCCATTTTCCTCTGGTTCTCTGTCTTCCATAGACATGGAAACCAGCTGCTCAATGTCTCCTTCAAAGAAACTCTCCCTGCATTGGAGGATGGTAATCATCTAGACCTTTTATCTTTCCACAGGGAATCTGTCTCCTAGCATTTGGGTCCCATCTCCGATGAATATTGCCCTCCAGTCTAGGAGAGGGTGCTGGGTGCGAGGAGAAATTAGATGAGAGCTGTTCCCTTGGAGCTCAAGGTCTAGGAGAGGGGTGTGCCACATCCACAGATAACTAATATCTGCTGGTATCATGTTCAATGATAGACTAGTTCTCTGCAGAAAGGCTAAGGGTCTGGACTGCTCTCTCTGAAGAAAAGAAGGTTGACGGCTGATGATAAATGGTTATTGAAGGGACGCCAGATCTCATCCTTTTCTTGTCTCTTGTTTCTCTGTACCCTGTTTCCAGTCCTTAGCCTTTTGTCCCGCCTATTTCTAGTTCTCCAGGCCCTGAAAGCTCAAACAGTCAGACACCTAGCATTTATCAAGTGCCTGCTATGTGTCAGGCACTGCTCTGAATGTTGGGGTGGGTTGATAGAAAGGGTAGGGGACAGAGATGGGCAAGAGAGAAAAGGAGGACAGGGCTACAGGGATCAGGCTGGGACAGAGATGGGGTGAGGGGCTGAGGGGAACAGAAAAACAGAGAGCGAATGTTAGAGGGACAGGAATGAGACAGAGATGGGGGACGGAGTTAGGGAACGAGGATAGGGCACAATGTTGGGAGATCAGAGAAGAGGAACAGAGGGGAAGTCCAAGGAGGGGAATGGAGCTCTGACCCCAACCTGTGCAGGGGCCCTGGGCTATTGGCAAGAGCTGGGAAGGGGACAGATGGGACCAGGGGTTGTAGGGCAGAGAAATGGGGAGAGAAGACTAGGGGGACAGGGATGGAACAGAGACTAGGGGGCAGGGAACAGGTACAAGGATGGGAAGCCAGCTGGTGTACAGTGAGGGGTCTGGGGCTCTGGCCCTTACCTGTGCAGCCTTCACCATGGGCCCGGGGCTGTAGGCCAGGGGGACAGATACAGGTGAAGGTGCCTATCAAATTCTTGCAAAGCATTCCCCGGGCTGGGCAGTCATGCAGGCCCTCAGCACATTCGTCCAGATCTGCAGTCAATCACAGGGCTGGGTGGGACTTTTCCTCCCTCGCCTGCCCTTACTTCCCATAGCTGTATCCATCCATCACACAACCACGCTGCATGGACACAGCCCCAGCTCCAGTCGTGACTCCCCATGGGAAGGGGCTCTCCCTAAGGAGCTGTTGGAGGCCCTGGGCTTCCTGAGGATCTGACCCGGCAGGCAGGCCTCTCTCCTCTCACTAGCAAACAATGCCAGAAAATCCTGGCCAAGCTCCCCCATAAGACTCTCTTGTTCTAGTCCACCCTGAGGGACTAAAGTGACAGCCTTGTGAATGGTCTGAGCAAGTTCTGCCTCTGTTCCCATGAAATATCCTCTTCACTGGCAGCCTCCCAACCCTTCTCATCCACCTCTCCTTCAGCCTCCCCTACCTGCAGCCCCCTCACCTCCTATCTGGCCTTCCTCTCATACACCCTCCTCACTTCCCATCTGGTCTCTTTACTTCATCTAGCCTCCTTTCTCACTCAGCTTCCTCATTTCCCATTCCTCCTCATCTCCTACTCAACCTCTCAATGTCCAATCTAGCCTCTTTTCCCTTTCGGTCTCCTCACCTCCCTTCCAGACTCGTCATCTCCCTTCTAGCCTCCTCAACTCCATTCCAGCCTTCTCACCTCCCGTCCAACCTCCTCATCTTCCATCCAGCCTCCTTACTTCCCTTCCAGCCTCCTCACCTCCCTTCTAGCCTTGTCATTATCCATCCAACCTCTTCATGTCCCTTCCAGCCTCCTCACCCCCCATCCAGGCTCCTGCAGCCCCAGGAGCTCCCAAACTAACCTTTACACATGACTCGGTCCTCTCTCAGCATGTAGCCAGAGGGGCAGGTACATTCATAGGAGCCCTTGGTGTTGATGCAGCGGAAGGCACAGAGCAGGGGGTTCAGGGAGCATTCATTAATGTCTGTGGGGACAGACATTATGGGGAGGCCAAGGGGAGGCTGGGGAGGAGGTAACTTCAAGACCAAACCAGCCCTAGAGCTGCCAAGGTCTGAGCTGGCCTTCCCAGCCTCTAAGGAATCTCAGAATCTCAGACCATCAGAAAGGTCAGTTGAGTGCAAACTCCTTGTACTAGAGAGACTGAGGGTCAGAGATGGGGGGTAGTTTGCCCAAGGCCACATGAGTCAATGAACTCAGGTTTCCTAGCTCCGGATCACTGTACCTTCTCATGGTGGGTGTGCTTGCCCTCCCCAGGATACCCATTAGACCCTTTCAGGCTGACCCTCCCTCTCCCCTCAATAGCCCCTGGGTCCAGTTCTTACCCTCACAGGTCATCATGGGCCCTGGCTCAAAGCCCTCATCACAGGTGCACTCAAAGCCTCCCACGACATTGGCACACACTCCATTCCCACAAGGATTTCCAACTGAGCACTCGTCCATGTCTGTGGTTGAGAAGGATGTGTTAGCTGGTGTGTAGAGGTATCCAGACTACCCAACAGCCTGCCCTCCTGCTGCTATGGAGTTGGGAGGGGTGGGCATGTGGGCTGTTTCTTGTGGGCCCACTTGATCCTGATTTATCAGGGTTTGGGAAGTCTTTACCCTGTACCCAATTCCTGGGGCAAGAGGGGATAGAGGAGGGATCTCCTAAAAGTCTGTGATTACAAAGCTAGAATGAACCTTAGGACCTTCTCTATAACTCATTGATTTCTCAGAGGGAGCACCTCTCACCCCTCCCACCCTTCCCAGTTTTCCCTGTCCATCACCTCTGCTTTGGCCTCGCTCTATTCCCATCAAAATCTCAATGCTACTAGTGAGCTTTGCAAAGCAATCCTTTTGCTTGTCCCTTATTCACTCACCGGCACACCACCCTACTTCCTCTGTTCTCCTTCCGTGACATCTCTCCTATCTATCCCCTTCTCTCAACTCATATGTCTACTGGCCCTCATCAGGTTTTTCCTGAATTTTTGAACTAGCCTCCTGGTTGGTCTCCCTGCTTGGGGTCTCTTCCTTCTCTGAACCATCTCATCTAACTTTCCAGATGGGTTCCACAATGTATTCCCTCATACACTCTCATGTTCCCCTTAAGTCTTCTGTTTACTAGCATAATGTTCCCAGTTTCTTCAACTGAGCCTCATGTAACAGGGTCTCTCATTCTTTCTCCATCCTGATTGCCCTTCTCTGGACTGGTTCTAGTTTGCCAATATCTCTTCTACACGTGGTCCCTGGATTGAACACAACACTGTAGGCCTGGTCGAGGAATCACAGGATTTTAGAGCCAGAGGAATCACCTGATCCAATAACCTTATTTTACACTTGATTAAAAGAAGGTTCAGCAAGTTCTGACCAGGACAGAGGACTCTGGGGCTATCACTTTACTCATTTTGAACATTATATCTCTATTAATGAAGCAGCTTTATTGGTAGGGGGAGGGCAATCTCAGAAAGCACTGTTAGCTCATATTGAGCTTGTATTACAGTAAGACCCTCAGATCTTTTTCATAAAAAGATGTTCCTTTCATATATTCAGTAGGGACTCCCCCAATCCATTATTGGGACTACTCCACCTCCTCATCAGCCTCCTTTCCCACCTTGAGTGGCCTTCACCGTGGGGCCTGTTCTTCTGACCGATGAGTCTCTGGCCAGGATTAACATTTCATGAGGGGCCCCAGCCAAGCTCACTTCACTGCCACTAACACTCTGTACTTCTCCAGCTCTTCATCAAGCCTTGAGCCCATGCCAGTATCCTTCTCCCAACCTTCCTCTTCACTCACATTTTCCAGCACCCCTTTATGTTTTATACTCTCCAAATAGAATAAAAGCTCTTTGAGAGTAGAGACTATCTTGTTTTCTTTTATTTAGTACTTAGCAAATGCTTAATAAATGCTTGTTCTCTCTCTCTCTCTCACTCTCTCTCTTTCTCTCTCGCTCTCTCTCTTGCTCTCACTCTCCTTCTCCTTCTCCCTCTTCCCCTCCCCACTTTCTGCCTAAAGTGAGATTCCAAGGATCCCAAGTCTGAGGATACAGTAGCAGAAATTGGAGACACTAACCCACACAGTTGACACCGGTGTAATCCAGGCTGTAGCCAAAAGGACACTCGCATCGGAAAGAGCCATCTGTGTTGATGCAAACCCCATTGACACAGATGCCAGGGTTCTCTGAGCACTCATTCACATCTGTAGAGACAGAAGGACAGAAGATGAGACAGTGAAGATCACGTGCCAAGAGCCTCAGCCCCATAGCACATTAAGGGGTCCAGTGTAGGTGTACATGGGCAAGGAGGGCAGATTCCAGGGAAGAGCAAGATCCAGCAAAGGTAGGGATACATCCTCAAACACCTTGTTCTGCCTTAGGTGTGGCCTTGGAACTTGGTCCAGGGCCACAGAGAAAGCTCTGGGAAGAACAGGATAAGTTACAGGTGTGTATAGGCTCAGAACTTGGCACCCTTGGCTGAACTCCCCAAATCTAGGACACTGGGATGAGGATTGTGGGAAGAACAGCATGGCCCAATTGCCAACGTGAGGGGCTGCAGCCTCCCTAATCCCATTCTTTTCCCTCTCCAAGATGGATAAGGGTAGAGCTGCTAACAGAAAATTCTGTCTTGGATGAGTCTATGAGCTGCCATCATCCTAGGCTATCAGTCTCTGGTTGGCTTTCTTGGCCAAGACATATGTTCTTTCCAGTGCCAATGGTCTCTACACGATCCAACACAGTTCCTCTGGAGAACTCTACTTCTAAGAAACAAAGGTCATATATGCCTGACCCAGACCAGCAGTACCCTTGCTAGCCACAGCCAGAATAGGGATGAGAGTGTTGTCTACCCAACACTGCAAGGAATGAGGAGGTCCATCCTGCAAATACTCATATGCAGACTCTGAGCCCAGAGCCTGAACAGACTGAGGCAGCTGGCTCACAAGTGATGAGCATGCTGGGCAGGTCTCCATCACTGGCTCTGCCTGTGCCCAGACATGTGGAGCCACTGCTCAAAAGCTAAGGGGCCCATTTGTCTGAAGGATTCAGCCTTGGCAACACCACAACCAACATTACAGTGGTTTGCCTAGAGGGGCCATAGACCATACAGAACTCTCATAGACTCATATATAGGGAAGGGCCTTAGAAACCATTGAGCCAAATCTTTTTATTTTGTAGAATGGGAAACTGAAACAGAGAAAGGAAGGCACTTGCTCAAGTTCACAGTGAGTCAGGGAAAAAATCAGGACTAGATCCTGGGGCTCCTGATTCCCAGCCAAGGGTTCTTCTCCAGGCATGGTCTTGTCTATGTACTCATGAAACAGAGATACCAAAAATTATTGAGGACTGAAACAGGGCTTACCTTCCCGTGAGTCATCTGGGCCAGGCACAGCGCCATGGCCAAAGGGACATAGCTCTTGGAAGGCACCTGGAGGACAAGGGACAATAGACACTGTGAAGATCCCAACTCTGTGGATCAAATTGTCCAATTACCCTGAGGGGCACCAGGGAAAGTCTGGGAGTTTCTCAGAAATTCTTCAGATCTCTCTCTGGAATCCAAAGGCTAAACCGAACTCTGAAATGGGCCCTGGTTCTAAGTTCAAAGAGCTCTCCTAGATTTGACATTCTATGTTCTAAGGGGTCTCTGAAATTTTATATATATATACATACATATATATATATATTTCTATCTATCTATATCTCTCTCTATACATATATATGTATATATGTATATAAATATATATATATATACAATATTTTATTTTCCTCAGTTACATGTTAAAACAACTTTTTAACATTTTAAGACAGTAAGCAATCAGATATAGGTTATACACGTGCAATCATGACATTATATATTCTAAATGCCCTCCCAAGTATATTCTAGGGGCCATCCCAGTTCTGACATTCTTTGTTCTAAAGGCCCTCTTAGCTCTGACCCTCTTCTAAGGAATTTCTACCCGTCCTTAGACAGCACCCTCTCCTCCCTTCTACCTTCCTCATATATTTATCTAAATGTCTGAGGTAAATATCTTGGTGTCAGAAAGGCGTATCTTCTGCTTCCTCTACTCCCTCTTTTGGTTCCCCCCAGCTCAGCTCCTTAGGGTTTCTGATCCACAGGGGTCAATGAGGGCTACTCACCACTGCCCTCCTGAGGACACAGTTCACAGGGGTCCCCCCATCCTTCTCCAGGCATCTTACTGCAACAGCATCGGGCCTTGGTAGTGTTGAAGGCTTTGGGGACTGAACACCTCCCATTCTCAAAGCGAGTGAAGCAAAAACTCTGACGAGTGTCTGTGGGACAGAGGTCTTGACATCACCCCAGGGATATGGGGGAGGATGGGAATGGGATGGGTCCCATAGACCCAATTAAGCAGGAGTTCTTAATCATTTTGTGTCTTGGGATATTTTGGTAGTCTAGCGAAGCCTATGGACCCATTCTCAGAATAATGCTTTTAAATGCATAAAATAAAATATATAGAATTATAAAAGAAACCAATTATGTTGATATACATTTATAAAAATATATTATAAAAAGGTTTGTAGATCCCAGGTTAAGAGTCCCTGCAAGAGAGAAGACACCCACCGTTCTAGAGAGAAAAGCCCTTCATCAGAGAAAAGCCTTCCTACTATGGAAAGAAACCTCCCATAAAGAAGTACCCCACCCTCCCCAACTGAACTCTCCTCTAGGGACAAGGCCTATCTACCATGGAAAGGAACCTGCTCCCCAGGACCACTTCCTGCACCCACAGTGCCATCCAGCAGTCATCCCTAGAGAAAGGTACCTTCCCTACTTCTGAGAAAGAAACCCCTCCCATGGAGAGGAGCACTCCCAGAGAAGATTCTCCCTGTGCTCCCCCCATTATGGAAAAGCATCATAGAAAGTCCTCTCTCTCCAAACAGAAAGGATCCTCCCTGAGAGAATTCTCAACTCCCTACGCTCAATAAGAAACCTCTTCCTAACAAGAGAGCCCTCTCCACTCTTCCCTAAAATAGAAATTTTCTATCAGAGAAAAGGCTCAGCAGGTTTGCCTGCAAAGATTAGAATTCCTACTTAAAATTCCAGGAAACCTGATAAGATGTGGACAGCTTCTGAGGCCAAGGGGAGAAGGAGACTACTTTCAAGGCACAGCCTAATTAGATCAGACTCATTTCAGTGAGTGTCAGTGAGGTGATGACAAGTTCTCTGGCCTCTGTCCCTTCCTAGGGGTAGAGCCAAGTATGGGAGGGAGATGGAGCACCGCCTCCCCCCCCCCCCCTCCAGCCAGCTTTGTATCTTCTGAAAGGCATTGGCTCTTTGTCAGGTCCCTGGAGACTTACGAATGTCACTTTCTCTCCATTTACTCTGTATGTACCTTGCTGTCTTCTCCATTAGAATATATGCTTCTTGAGGGCAGGGACTTTTTGCCTTTTTTTTTGTATCTTTGGTGCTCAGCACAGTGCCTAGCATATCGGAGTTGCTTAAAAAAAATGTTTTGACCGACTGACTCTCTATTCCACATTTAAGGAATCATTTGCCTTAAGACGTGTGATTTCTTGTCTTCATGTCAGTCAATGGTACAAGGATAGGGTAGAAGAGTCACACTTAGGCAAAAGTTCATGTAAAAAGATCTATTGGTCTTGTGACTCAACTATGTAAAATGGCAGCCAAATAGAGAGTCTTGGCCAGAACTGGGAGAAGCAGAGAGTTCAAAATGAGGGAGGTGATGTAGCCCATCGGGCCACAGCTGGACTATTGTATTCAGTCCTGGGTGGCTTACCTGACAAAGGGCATTATTGACAATCTAGAACACAGCCAGAGGAATGCAGTCTTGGAGGTTCAGGGCTTGGAGATCAGGCCATACAAAGATCAATGGCAAAAACTGAGGATATTGAGCCCAAAGAAGAGGAGGCTCGGGGTGGAGGTGGGGAGGGGTATGGGTGCTGTCCTGAAGTCTTTGAAGGGACATCATGTACAAGTGGGATTGAATCTGAGGTTGCTTAAGTTTGGGTAGGACTAGATGGCATCTGAAGTCACCTTCAACTCTTTGAGATTTTGGTCCTCACCTCGTATGCGTCTTCTTCTCCACCAGGAGAAAGCCTTAAGTGATTGTTTAGAGAGAGGGTACACACTGAACTGCCAGTGAACCCCTTTCCTTAGCCTCATCCCACATCCGGAACCTGGGGGTCACTTCCAGACATTCCAGTCTCGGGGTTTACATGAGGAAAAGTCTCAGCATCTTCTGACCTCATATCCCAGGGTCAGTCTACTGCTAATTATCAGCCTCACCCATTGCAAAGCATTCCTAATAAGAATTTATCCCCCTACCAAGAGAAAAAAGCTCCCTTTTTGTCCCAGAGGAGAGCTAGACTCAAAACTCCTGATTCTTATTTTCTGAGTAACCTCAAAACCAAGCTCCAAACATAAATTCACATTACTGGTTATCAGGGAACTTGGTCCCTTCTTTTCTCTCCTTTTTCCTTCTGGTTCTGCCTTAGACTTCTGGGTTCTTCCTCCTGCCCACTGCCTGCTTGCCTTCTCTTTCATCCAAGTTCCCCATCAAGACCAGGTTCTTACCAAAACAGCGTCGTCCATTGTCAGAGAGGACAAAGCCAGGTGGGCAGAGGCACTGGAAGCTCCCAGGGCTATTGGTGCAGGTGCCAAATAGACAGAGATTGGGCTCCTCCTCACATTCATTGATATCTAGAGGAAGGGGGACATTGGGGTGGTAGATCTGTTGGCCTTCTTTACATCCAAAGGTTGATGGGATGGGTGCCTCCAGCACAGGGTAAAAGGTAGGGTTAGATTGGGGTGAGGGATAACCTCAAATGAGCCCTTGTGTGGAAGATTTGGGCTTGAGTCTTGGATCTAACACTTTCTGGCCGGATGACCCTGGGGTAAGCCAACTAATGTCTCAGTCTGTTTACTCATTTGGCAAATGTTGACAAAACCAAGGGAGAGACATATATTTTCAGGCATGGCCAGTGGGAGAATTTGTTTTTTTTCAGCTATATATGTTTATGATTAGGGTCTCATTTTTGGTTAGTATTTTTGTTTGCTTGTTTAATGGAGGCTGTGGGAAGAACAGATTATAAATGCATACAGAAATAAATTTTTAAGAAAGACTTTTAAATGCTTGATCCATCAATTGATTATATAATTATGAGTTATTGTGTTATTTTCACATGCGATTTTGGGAAAGTCCCTTGTCCTCTTTGGGTTTCAATTTATCCTCAGTAAAATAGGGAAAGGATATTGAGTCAGATGGTTTCTGAGATCCTCTGACTAAAAATGCCCATACCGAGAAGCAGCCATGGAGTCCAGGCCTCTGGTAGGTTCTTTGATAAGGGTTTGGATCAGGGACTCACCTATGCAGCTGTCATCTTGCACTTGGTAGCCAGGAGGGCAGATGCAGCGGAAAGCTCCATCCAGGTTCTGGCAGGTCCCAGGTGAACAGGTCCCAGGAAAACTCACACACTCATTAATGTCTGGCAGGGAGAGAAGCCACTAGCTGCTTTATGACCAGAGTCAGAGGGTCAGGGCATCAGCTTAGGGATTCCAGGATGGTGAAGAGCCCTAGCCTCCAGGATACCTTCCATCTATAGAAGTCTACTCTAGATTAATATGAGCTAGAGGCAGGTTTTAATGCAAGGAGAGAGCCCACCACCCAGGGTACAGCTGGGACTCTGGGGAGCACCCCTCTACATCTATATACCTCCAAACAAGTTGCACTGTGAGCTCTATGCATCTCAGAGCATAGGAAGAGGGATCGTTCTTTCTTCCCCAGGCCACTAGGTGCCAAGGAGAAGAGCAAACACTGACTAGAAGGCCAAATCACTTTCTTTGGTTGATTTTTTTGGGGAAAAATGAAACACTCATTTTTCAAAAAAAACAACGAGCTCAATCTCTGGTTAAGAAATATAATTAGTAACTGAGAAAAATATAGATTTCTATCACCTCCTGTTAGGTCTTCCTGGCTTTGAAGTAAGCCATCCATCTACTATGCTACCTGCCCCTCTTATTTCTGAAATAAAGGCATATTACTCCAGAAAGAGGCTTTGCACAGAGCAGGAAGGACTTTTTATTTTAGCTATGGCTCTGCTACATGGCATTTCCATTTAATGCCTGAAGGTGACATATGGAAACAACATTCATTTTATTGTTTAGACTCAGCAGGGGTGGGGAACCTGAAGCCACGAGGCCACATGTGGTCCTCTAGGTCCTCGAGTGCAGCCCTTTGACTGAATCCAATGGCAAAAGGCCACATTTGAGGACCTACGGCTGCACTTGAGGACCTAGAGGGCCACATGTGACCTCGTAGCTTCAGGTTCCCCACCTCTGGTTTGGAGCCCTCCCCTCAGTCTCACTCCTGAAATAAAACTCAGTGTTTTGGTCTATCTAGGCCAGGGATTCTTAACCATTTTTGGTGGGGTGGGAGTTGGTGAGTCATGGACCCTTTTGCAGTATGGTGAATCTTATGGACCCCTTTGCAGAATAATATTTTCAAAAACTTAAGGAAAAGTATATTTCAGTCAGCAAAATTTAGTGAAAATAGAGATATGATTTTTTCTATCCAAGTTTACAGACCCCTAGAAATCTATCCATGTATTTATGGGGGATTTGTGGACTCCAGGTCAAGAATCCCTGATCTGGGCCTAGAGGATACTCTAGCATGTCTGTGTAGGGGTAGAGGTAGAAGTATGACAGGGAACAAAAAAAATCAAGCCATTAGAAGTTTGTTATGGCTTATAACTTTTTGGCTGCCTTTACTGGACATTATGTTCCAGAAGGGCCAGCAACAGCAGCCCTTAGTGCAATCACGCCCTGTGTTGCAGTGAAAACTGCGGATTTCCATCTTTAAATATCTGAAGGATCACCTCAGACCCTGAGAGGGACAGCCCAGGACCCTGAAGCTTGGGAACAGGAAGGCTTGTAGTCTAGTGCCCTCAGCCATCCTCCTGGGAAGCAGCCCCCATGGACATGCAGCCTGGCAGCTGCTCATGCAGGTGCATTCTTGTCTCCAAAGTCCTTGACATTATCAAATGGCTTGACATCAGATCATTTGATCAGTGGAAATGACATCACAGAAGAGGGATTACCATTACTATCACAGA
This sequence comes from Phalanger gymnotis, assembly GCA_028646595.1. NCBI lineage: Eukaryota > Metazoa > Chordata > Mammalia > Diprotodontia > Phalangeridae > Phalanger > Phalanger gymnotis. Next base: position 43,642,193 of record CM053622.1, on the reverse strand, counting down.
ATCCCTAAGGATCCTGGGTCTTTTCCATCAGACTTGTAGCTGAAACCTTCTATATGTGTTGTCTCCTCCATTAGAATGTGAATGGAGACTGGCTTACTTCTCTATTTGTATCCCCAGCATAGCACTTTGCTCATAGTAAGAGCTTAATAAATGCTGTATTTATTCATTTATAGAAATAGGATTAGGCTTGTTCCAGATTGCAGTCAGGAGGACTAGGTTTAAATCCCAGCTTTTCCACTTCCTAGCTATGTGACTGTGAAAAAACCCCCCACTGAATTTTGATAAATCTCAGTTTACTCATCTCTAAGACGGAGATAACAATACCCACCCTTCAAAGCATTACTGTTAGGAAAACATTTTGTAAACCTTAAAGTGTTAAAGAAATGGGGCCTGTCATTAATATCATCAATATTCTATTTGTTCCCACACAAAAACACAATGAGGGCCAGTGGTTTAAGAAGAAAAAATGGCAGCTCTGGCAACTAGCACTTCGCTATCTATAACCATGAGCTGGGCCCACTAAATTGAGAACTTGCTGCCATGCCAGTTGGCACAATGACTGCCAACACTCACCCACACAGTTCTTGCCATCCGCGGTCCTTTCATAGCCCTCATGGCAGAGACACTGGAAGGAGCCAATGCTGTTGATACATTGTCCATTCCGACATACTTGCCCCGTGAGGGAGGTGCACTCATCAATATCTGCAGAGACACAAGATCCCAAGATCCCAAAGAGTCTGAAGGATGCCGAGGATATTCTCCAATTCAATGCAATTACTCTGATTGAAGCCCTAATCAATCACAACTTCAGAGGGCTGACTGATCCTCCTCTCAGAGGAGGAAAGGTAGACTGGAAGTGTGCATGATTGGACATGGCCAATGGGTTGATTACATTTGCTTGATTATACCTATTTGTTACAAGGGAGAGTGTTACAGGGTGATGGACCACATCACTGGGTAGTGATAATAATAATAAAAAGAAAGTAAAGAGCATCAATAAAACATTTAAATAGAATAAAAAATTCAATTCAATTTGGAAACGAGCAACTGGTTAAGAAGGTGGCATCTGTGGAGAGGATTCGGATTTCTGGATCGTGAATTAAAATAATGATGGGCTCTTGGTTGGAAATAGAGTACCTCAAATAATGATGGACTTTTAAAAAATGTATTTGCCTACACTCTTTCAAATCAAATTCAAAGGGTCTGAAGCTGAAAAAAAGGACAGAGGAAAACTGTTTACATATCTCTACTAGAGTAGTTATCATAGATACTTGTTGTAGTGTAGGAGGAAAAATACTGGTAGAGATTCCCAGAAATACACAGGAGAAAAGAAATCCAAGAAAAGAGCCTTCAGTAAAACCCATAGTCTCAGGTATCTATAAGACTATGCAAAATGTGGGTAATAAGCAAAGTGAGCTAGAGATCCTAATAAAAATGTGCAAATAGAGTTGTAATGTTTTTCCCATCCCAGTTCACAGATGCCCTGAAATTTCTAAGGTATATATTACTAAGACTGTGAGTTCCTTGAGAGCAAGAACTGTCTTTTGCCTTTTTTTTTGTATCCCCAGTGCTTAGCCAAGTGCCTAGGACATAGCAGGCATTTAATAAATGCTCATTGACTGATTTACTTAACGAATTCTTACTGATTGATTGAATTCATAAAACACACCACAAGCCTGGAACAGAGGTATGATGTCATAGGGATAGGGAAGACCAATAGTCCAGACATCTGCTAGAGCTCTTTCTTGTCAGAGCAGCTAATAATTCCATCTCTCAAAAAGTGGTAGAAGTAACAAAGGGATTCGTCATTCTGAACCGAATTCTCACCAACAATGAGGAACTTGCTGTTGAGGCAGAAACGAAGGGAACTGTGGTGGAAAGTGACCACTCTCCACTAGAACTGGTGATGGAGAGGGAAAGAAAATCAGGGCCGAGCTTGACATGAATCCCAGACTTGGAGAGAGCAGATTTTAAACGGTCCAGAGAAAGGAAACATAGGATGGTATGGGCTAAAATTACACTGAAGTTCACTTAGGGGGAATGGGAAGCTCTCAGGAAGGACATTCTGACAGGAAAACAAAAAGGAACATCCAAAGTAGGGAAAAGGAGGAAGTTGTGTAAAAAGGTCCATGAGGCTGCATAGGAAATAAATCAGCCAACAACTTAAGATTTTTAAACTGCACATCTAAAGGAAGAAGATGTGAAGGAAGGGCCCATACCTAAGAATGAATTCCAAAGTGGGGCATGGGCAGTAAGAATAGGGCCATGAATGCCAAAGCTCTGAATGAGCTGAGTTAGCAAGGAAAGCTAATGATAACAAAGAATTTTTGTTTTTTAAAGATATATCGAGGGAAAGAGGAAGATGAAAGAAGGGGTCAAAGCAAGGTGGATAGGATGATGAAAATAGGTGACACAGAAAATGCAGAACAACTCAACTCTTTACTTATTTTCCTTCTTTCTTTCTTTCTTTCTTTCTTTCTTTCTTTCTTTCTTTCTTTCTTTCTTTCTTTCTTTCTTTCTTTCTTTCTTTCTTTCTTTCTTTCTTTCTTTCTTTCTTTCTTTCTGTCTTGAAAATGGCTAATAAGAAGTTGAAAACCAAGATAAGGAAGTGACTCTTAAGTCACTTCTAGCTCCCCCTGATGAGTTCAAGTTACGAGGCCCAGGTGATCAGCATCCGAAGGTGCTGAAAGAACCAACTGATGTGACTGTCGAGTTGTCCCTGATTTTTGATAACTAATTCTCATTAGGGCCAGTTCTCAAGCCCTCTGCCCTCACACAGATGATTACAATAATGGGCAGGATGTGATGGTGATTAAGGAGGGATCTAAGCAAAGACTGCCAGGGAAAATTTGAAGAGGGAGGATTTACTTTGAGCTGGGAGGAATGAGAAGGATTCATGGAGGAAGTGTCCTTGGAGCTAAATCTTGAAAGAAGAGTAGGATTCCAAAAGGCAGAGAAAAGGAAGGAGAGAATTCCACAGTTAGGGAATGTGCATGTACAAATGGGTGGAGGTGGGAATTATCAGGAGTCTAGTTTGTCAGAATTCGAGGTGTGTAAAGAGGAGCAACGTGAAATTGGGTTGGAAAGGAGGGTGGGTTGGACTCTGTGCTGCAATGATGGATTTAGAATGAGGATTGTTGATTGATTGCTTTCCACCTTTCCCCCATAGCCATTTCCACATCCCTTTATCCTCCCATTAATCCCCTATCCTTCTTGCCCACTTCTCCATCCCTTCTCTTCTTCTCTCATCTTTCTGTTTCTATCACATTCCCTACATCCTCTCAATCTCCAGTCTCTGGACTGAAGAAAGGCCTGGGGCTCCTTAGTGGGCAGAGAAGATGGCTGGATCCATTCCAAGAGGAAGACCTCAAGACCAAGACAGGGGAAGCCTATGCCTGAAGGCCTTTCTTGAGCTCCAGGTCTCCAGGTCTTCGCTGTGCAGAGCTCAGGGGGCAAGCTTACCCATGCAGTCGCTGTTGTGTGTGAGCTCAAAGCCAGGGAAGCAAAGACAGTTGTAGGAGCCCACGGTGTTCTTGCAAGTTCCATTACCACATGGCTGCCGGTCACATTCGTCAATATCTGTCCAAGAAAACCACCGAAACTTATTCCTCCACTCAGCTCTGAATCCCCTGAGCCCCCAGTGATGGGGAGATGGCCATCCCTCTGTCTTTCACTCTCTTTGCCTCTGTCTGTCTTTCTCCAGCTGGGTGTCTGTCTCTCTTCTCCTCTGTCTTTTATCTTTGCATCTATTTATTCTTCTGTCTCTCTGGGTGTGCATCTCTCTCTCTCTTCTATTTGTATCTCTCTGTCTTGATCTTAATCTGTCTCTCTCCTTTTTGATCTCTTTCTCTCTCTCTCTCTCTTTGTCTCTTTCTGTGCGACTTTGTGTGTGTCTCTTTCTCTTTCTCGATTCTATCTGTTCTTCATTCTCTCTATCTCTCTTTCTACATCTCCTTCTATCTCTGTGTATATTTCTAGTGTTATTTTTAATCTCTCTCTTTCTGCCTTTCTCCAGTCTCCTTGTTTCTATCTCCTTCCTATTTCTGCCTTCTTTGTCTCTTGTCCTCAATATCTCTCTAATCTCTTTTTCTTCTCTCTGTTATCCTGTTTCTTTGTTTCTGTCTTTCTATCCGTCTCTGTATATCTCTCTGACTTTCCATGTTTCCATCTCAAGTCTGTCTTTCTCTTTGTCTCTTGTTCTCAATGTCTCTGTCTTTCTGCCTTTCTCTGTGTATATTTCTGTCTTTTTCTCAGCCTGTCTGTATCTCATTCTTTATATCTCTTTGTCTTTCTCCTCTTTGTTGTTTTCTCTCTCTCTCTGTCTGTCTGTTTCTCTTTCTCTCTTCCCTTCTCCCCAAGGGCTGGCCTGAGTTCAAATAGGTCACCATCTGAGGATTGGAAGCCTCTGGGGGGCAGGGCATGATGGGTGATAGCAGAATAGACTAGTGTCTGACACAAAAGGAGAATCAAGGTCAGATTGACTATGTACTGTAAATGTTGCATCATTCCTCTCTTGGACTTTTGCTTGGGTATCTCTCCTCTCTCTGCCCCCTCCCCTTCTGCTATTTTTTCTTGTTGTTTTCCTGGATTAGAAAATATGCTCCCTGAGAGGAGGACATTTCTTTTTTGCTTGTATTTGTATACCCAGCATTTAGCACAGTACTTGGCATATAGTAAATGTTTAGCGAATGTTTATTGCATTGAGTTGAACCCAGAACAAAAGGGGAACAAGGGAAAATCTGGATCTGTGCCAAGACAAACTTGCACTTTAAGATGGGGACCTAAGATGGGGAGCAGGGCAAGAACTCTGGGCCATCTGAGTGGCACTGGTTCCATTCCTCCTTGACTGGGGGAGCTGGCCCCCTCCTGGTGGCAAGGGCCTCATTCAGCTAATAAAGTCCTAATGTTTGTGTGACCAGACCCCATGTCTCAGCTCCATCTCTCAGCATAGATCCAGGCAGATCCATGTTTGACATGTTAAAACAAGAGGTCTAATTTCTCTTGGGTTTTAACAAAGAGCTTTCTTCACGCTGACCCCCTCAGACACATTAGCTCCGTTCTCACAGATGAGGAAACTGAGGCTGAACAAGGGGGAGACCATTTCTCTAGGTTACACAGCTCATAAGCACCAGTCAGAGTTTTGACTCAGGCCTCCGGACTCCAGTTCCAAAGCTCTTTACCCCAGTAGCAGGATGACTTTCTCATTTATGGGAGGCACCTAAATCTAGAGCAGTACTCAAGTTGGTGGGGGCACCCATATAGGAGAGGATTGTTGATAAGGGGCTGTGACTAGTGATCTCAGTCCCCTTAGTGATCTAGCCCAGGGGGCCAAGTGAAAAGATGCTTACCCATGCACATAGTCTGGTCTGCAGTGGCCTTAAAGCCTTGGTGGCATATGCAGGCATAGCTTCCCTCAGTGTCCACACAGTCACCATGGCTACACACGTTTGCGATCTCTTGGCACTCATTCCGCCCTATGGAGAGAGGAGTATGGGGGAGGGAGGTCCAGGCAGGGAAGGCTTTAGTCAAAAGAAGCAGGGCTGGGTACGCTGGGTTTCTGCCCCAACCCTGGCCAGGGGAGGCTGAGCCTCTCACAGAGTCATGAAATCGCAGAGTCTCAGTCAGAAGGGACCACCTAGTCTAGCTGGTGCCTAAACAGGAATCCTCTCTACAACATCTCTGATCAACCTACATCTACCTCTTCACTAATCCTTGCTCTCGGTTCTGCCCTCTGGGACAAGCAGAAAGAGGCTCCCCCCTCAACCCTTCGCTCCCCTGCACCACGGCCTCAAACTTCTCCAAGACAACCATCGGGTAGTCGGCTTCTCTTCTCCAGGTTAAAGATCCCCAGGCCTTTCAATTTCATGCCACTTCATCATTGCGTCTACTCCCCCTCTCTCAACATAATCCAGATAGTCAAGGGCCTTCCTCAAATGAGGTCCCAGAGCTGAAGAAAAGGTAATGGCCTGAGAAGACTCTCTCCCATGTTACTGAACTTAGGCTTCTATTAATCACAAGGTAAGATTAACTGCTTGGGTTTCCACGTCACACTGTGGTAACTCATATACTTTAAATTCTGTATCTCTCCACCCCCATCTTCTTCAGATAAATTGCTGTATGGCCATGCCTTCCCCATCCTGTATTTAAGAAGTTGATTTTTTGAAACCAAGGTAGAAAGAACTTGGCATTTTCCCCTATTATGCTTCATCTTATTAAATTAGGCCCAATATTCTAACTTGTCTAGATTTTTTTAGATCCCAATGCCGTCATCTAATGTACTAGCCATCCTCCCATATCTGTGTTATCTGCCTATCTCATAAGCACGCCATATGTCCCTTTATCCAGGTCATTGACAAACACTTTAAATCAGTAGATACCCACATGGTCCTACATCCTGGCTCACTCACCCACACAGGCTCCGCTAGGGGAGAGCTTGTAGCCACGGGCACATTCACAGCGATAGCTGCCTGGGATGTTGATGCAGTCAGCGTGGCGTTGGCACGGACTCTCCCCGCTGCTGCACTCATCCATGTCTACAGGGGGCAGAGAAGATGAGGGGGAGTCCTCTAAGGTCCTACCAGGACCCAGACCCAACCTGTTCATTTTACAAGTAGGGAAGCTGAGGCCCAGAGAAGGACCCAAGATCAGGCAGCAAATCAGGGGCAGACCCAGATCGCCTGCTTCCCACTGCTCTTCCTACTAAACCCAGTTTCTGAGTTTCTGGGAGGGACAAGGAGCAGCAGGGAAAGGTCAGACATAAATGAGACCAGGGAGGAAAATGCTGCTGAGAACCAGAGAGGGTCCTCTGTATGACAGCTGGCAGCTACAGAGAATCTCGCTCTGTGTCTAGGTGCTTAGAGATCTAAACACCCACAAATAGGCTCCCGTGATTTGCTTATTAACTGTAGGACGAGCCTGATCACTGCCTAATTAATTACTGTAAGGGTATGCTACTAGTCCTTGTCCTGGGAATTAGGATTGTCTCTGTACTAATGAGAATGCGCCTCTGTGTCCCTTTTTGTGTGTGTGTGAGTGCCTGTCAGAGAGTTCTCCTGACCATTCCCTCTTCTAGTATCACAGGGTACACTTGGCAACAGCAGAAGTATGAGAGCCCGGGGGTGGAGTATCTTCCTTCAGGAGGAGGAGGGGAGAGGCATTCCCTAGAAGATGGGGTGGGGGAATCTCTTGGGGGCAGGGAAGATAGGGAGAGTGTCCCCTGGGCATCCCTGTGGGATTGTTGAGGTCCCCCCAGAAAAGAATAGTGAGAGAAAGATTGGGGGGATTCAACAGGCAACTCCCAAAAGGTCTTCCAGGTTGGATTGGGAGGATCTACCCAGGGAGTAGGGTCAGGGGATTGGGGGGAAATCTAGAAGGCCGGGGAAAAGTCTCCTGGGAGGCTGTGGGTGCTTAGGGGTCTTTTTCTTGAAGAGGATGGGTTTGAGTCTCCAGAAAGGGGGAAGCTCTGGTACCCTCGCAGACAAGCAGGACACTGTTGTAGCTGAATCCAACAGGACACTCGCAGCGGAAGCTGCCGATCTGATTGATGCAGACGCCGTTGGTGCAGATGGCTGGAATTTCGCTGCACTCATCGATGTCTGAGGATGAAGCAGGGAAGGGGAGTAGTGACTAGTCAGGGGCTGGTCAGAGGCATGGAGCAGCAGAGCCCAGGAATGCCCAGGCTTGGAAAAGGGCCAGGTGAGAGGCCCTGCCTGAACCTGGCAGGTTTGCCCTCCCTGCCTGGGAGTTTAGACATGCAGCTCCCTTGGTACATAGGCCTGGCACAGCCAGGAAAGCCTGGGTGAAGATCAGGATGGACAAAAGCAGGCAACAGGCTGGGAGAAAAGTAGGCAACAAAGATCGAATGTTATAATAAAAGGCAGAAGACCAGAAAAACCATCATCATCATCATCATCATCATCGTCATCAACCACAAAAACAAACATTTGGTCAAGTGGACTAAATAAACATCTCTGCTTCTTCAGAAAGACTCTTAGACCCAGGCCTGCTTGGAGTACTCACCAATGGGTTTCCCTGTGTGGATGTCGATAATGAAGCCAGGCGCTTGGTTCCCACACAGGATCTGGTACTCAGCTGGTGAGAGAAGAAGCAGAATTGTGGGCCAGAGGGTTCAGAAGGAGACCTCAGCCTCTTGTCTCCTTCACACTGATTCCCTCCCTCTTCTTTTTGGAGTTGCCTCACCCACCCACCCATGGGACACTCTGTCAGGCTCGTGCTTGCTTTCCAGAAACACACAAGAATCGCTCCGGGTCTCAGCTTCCTTGTGAGGGGGGTTTAGGCTAGATAACCTTTAAGGTCCTTCCAGCTCTATATTTATGATTCCGAGATTAAGATTTAGTCTCTGCCCTAAGAGTACAGAGGAGATAAGATAAGGACATGTGAGGAGTGATTAAAGCCTGAAGAACAGACACGGGCCTAAAGCAGGGCAAAGGGAGAGAGGTAATATAGTGCAATGGAAGACCTGGGTTACTGGCTGTGACGCTAACTCATTGTGTAACCTTGGTAAATGTCGCTTCCATTTTTTGTGCCTCAGTTTCCTCACCTGTACAATGAGGGAGTTCGACTAGCTGATTTTTAAAAGCTTTCATGTTCCTCTTACTCACCTAAATCTTCTATATAGGTTATCAATGTCCTTGCTAAAATGTGGTGCCCAAAATTGAACACAGTATTCTGGATACAGTTTGACTACAACAAGGAAACACAGTACTATCACTTACCTCTTTCTAGACACTCTGACTCTGAATGCAACCTAGGATTGTACTGAACTCCTTGGCTGCCATGTTACACTCCCAAGAACCTAAGATGTTTTTCACACAAACTTTTATCTTTCTATCTTATACTTTAGAAGTTGGCTTTTGGAACTCATGTTAAGACTTTACATTTATCCCTGTTATGTTTTATTTGACAAGATTTGATCCACCATTCTAACCTGTCGGGACCTTTTTGAGTTCTGATTCTGTCATCCAACTTGTTACCTATGTTTCCTAGCTTTGTGTCATCTGAAAATTTGACAGCCATGTCACCTCTGTATCGATCCAAACCATTGCTAAACATGTTAGCATGAACAGCCTCGGGGAAAAGGACAGATCCCTAGGGCACTCTACTAGAGGCCTCCCTTCCAGCTGACATTGATCCATGAAGGACCACGCCATGGGCTCTAGTCATTAGGCCAGGGAGGAGTTCCCTGACTAAATTCAACCCGTTCTAAATTTACCTAATTATATTATTATCCTGTCCACTAGTCCACAAAGGTAGCTTAAAATACTTCATCAAATGCTTTGTTGAAATCTGGGCAAATTGCCTACAGCACTCTCCTGTTTGACTAGTCTTAAAAATCTTTATCTAAAAAGGAAATGATGGTGGTATGGCAAAAACTTATCTCACTGGCCCTTTGTGATCACTGCTTCCCTTATTAAAAGTTTATAAACCATGCCTTTAATAATATGTTCAGGAATATTTCCAGGAGCCAAAGTCAACATTTCTGACCTATCAGCTTGTACATTATGTTCTAGATGCTCGGTTCTCCATAATGAACTAGTATCCACTCATGGTAGTAACTTACATTTCTAGGGTACTTGAAAATTTACTAAATGTTTTTCTTATAGCAGGGCTGTCCAACCTTAGGTTTTTATTGAAACAATAGACAATATATTTTGATTTGCCATTTTAGTGAAAGCTCTGTGGTAGCTTGGCTTCGTTTACTAAAGCCTTTATGTAAATTTCTATGCTTGTAGATGGGCCACATAAATCACATTGCAGGCTGCATTTTGGACAGCCCTGCTTTATTGCATACTTATGAAATAGGTAGTAAAAAATTACTATTCAATTTAGATGTGAGGAAGCACAAGTTCAGAGCTTAATTGACTCATGTCACAGGATGTGACTTGGAGATAGGATTCAAACCAAGAGGTGCTAACTCTAAGGTCAACGTTCTTTGCCCCATATCATGCTGCCTTTTATGTTTATTTTTATGTTTTGTTTTATTTATATTTATAAATTTTATATATTATATATTTTTATATACATTTTTATATGTAGTAACCTTGGACCTTTTGAACCCTTTAAGACAGGTCCACTGAAAATGACAGATATCTATGGCCTGGCTACATTTTTATTTAAAAATACAGATTTTGTACTTTTAAATTCTTCAGCAGAATAATCCACCCACCCATCACAGACACCTACACCCTTGATTCTGCTCCTTCCCATTCTTACTCAATATCTCTCCATTTCTCTCTGCCACTATTCCTACCTCTCCCTATCTCTCATTGGCATTTAGAAACAACCTTTGGCCCAGACCACAGATATTAAACATTTCTTGTCCCTAAGGAGTTTATCTTATTCTTTCATGATGTCTCCCCAGATAGCTCCTGAGGGGCAGGAACTGTTTAATTTTTGCCTTTATATCCTTAGCACTTTGAACGGTGCCCAGGACATAACAGGTGCTTAATAAATGCTTAATGAGGGGGTAGGGCTGCTCACTCACAGCTGGCTGGAGCAGGGCAAGGCTCACAGGGCCGGTTCCAGGCCTTTCCGATGTTGTAGGAGCAGCAACACATCTTCCTGGTCATGTTGAAGGCCAGCTCGTTCTCACATGTGTCATTGTGGTGCCGGTAACACACGCTCTTCCGCACGTCTGCAAAGCCAGCAGCCCAAATGTGGTTCTAGCCAGGGTTAGGGTAAGGAGCAGGGTGAGGCCAGAGAGAAAGGGGTTGGGGGGGAGAGGGACAAGGAACCAGAGAGAAACAAAGGGAGAGGAATGGGGAAAAGATGGGAAACAAGTCAGGGAGAAACTGAGAGAGGTGAGAAGAAAGGGAGGGAGAAACAGGGAGGTGCTGAGGGAGAGGTAAAAGGGGCCAAGGAAGACAGGGTAAGAAAGGTCAGGGAGAGGATGAGGAGGAGAAAAGGTGAGGGGAAGACAGGAAGGAAGAAAGAAGGGGAAGCAGAAGAAGTAGGGATGCAGAGAGATGGAGAAAGATGAGGAAAGAAAGAGTGATGGAGGAGGACAGAGAAGCCAGGAGAGGAGAGAAGAAGAGGGGAGAGGAAAGGGGAGGTAGGAAGAAACAAGGGTGAAAAGCAAGAAATATGGAGTGAGAGAGAGAGGGATGGGGAGAAGGATGAAGGGAAGAAAGGAAGAGGCTGAGAGAAGTAGGCAGAGAGATGGGGAGAAGGGAGGGCAGAGAAGAGGGAGATAAAGAGAGAGCAAGTTGGAGGTATACGTAGAGAGAAAAGGAGAGGAAGAAGCAGAGAGCGAAGACATGGTGCCTGAGTATAGAGAAGGAGATGAGAATTCAGGAATGGAACAGAGGTGGAGAAGGAAAAGAGGGAGGACAATCCCACAGGCGAATCCCATGGGAAACAGGCAGCCGAGATCTGAAGAAATTATCACAACCAACTTTCTTTTTCTCACTCTCACTGCTGCCCTTGCTCTCCAGGGGTCAGGCCAAATGGACTTTGATTTGTTCTATTTGCTAGTTCTTCTGCTTGGATGACCTCCCTCATTCCTTTCTCCTTGCTGGGGATCACAACCATGTACCCACACTCTGCTCCCTGACAGTCCCCCTGGTGATCACACACACTCCAACCTTGATGCTGGTCTCCTGGCTGATCCCATTCATACTCACACATAGCTCCCTGCAGTTTTCCCTCTTGATCCTATGATTATACTCCACACCCACACCGTACCCCTTTCTGGTACCCCTGGTGATCATACTTCTTACCCATGCAGTTGTTACCACCGTTGACCTGCATGTACTCTGGGGGGCAGACACATGTGTAGTTGCCCAGAGTGTTATAGCAGGTCCCAGGACCACAGATGCCAACATGGGTGGAGCATTCATCAATGTCTACAAGAAAAAGGAAACAGACCAGACCTTCCTTTACACCTTAGAAAGCATTTTGTACCTCTGTTGTGTCCTTGTCATAGTCTACATGATGGTATAGTTATTCAGCACAATCCATCCATCCATCCATCCATCCATCCATCCATCCATCCATCCATGCATTGCAAGGGACAAAAAATCTGCTCTGGTAGTCACAGTGGAATTTAAGTCTTGGCTCTTTCACTGACTCACTGGTGACTTTGGGCAATTCGTTCCTTTCCCTGGGCCTCTATTTTCCATTCTATACAATGAAGGGTTGGGATTTAAGGATTTCTAAGGTCTCTTCCAATTCTAGGATGTAGGAAATGGATGGTACCCTGGGCTTATAAATGGTTGTTACCCTGAGCTTATAAAGAGGTGATAGGGAGCAAATGGGGAAAAAGTGAACAGTGGCCCATGAATGGAATTAGACCATAAGAAATAACAGATATGAAGAATTCCAGGAAATCTTAGATGTCCTGTGTGGACTAATGCAGGATGAAATAAGCAGATCCAGGGGAACAATTTATACAAGGAGTACGATGATGTAAAGGAAGACAGGACTGAAAATGACACCAGGACTCTGATCAGGGAAGCCATTAATCTCAATTTCACTCGACTGCCAGTGAAGCGTCTCTCTTGCCTCTTGGCCCAGAGGTAGTGGATAACAGGCGTGGAGCGAGGCATGCTTTGTTAGACACTGCAACTGCGGCGGTTTGTTTTGTTCGGCCGTGATTCTTAAGGACAAAAGAGGTTCTGTTGGGTTGCGTGTGGGAGGGTTGGTTTTTGGGAAGTCACAGCTACACAAATTAAAAATAACATCAACAAAACATGATTAAAAAAAGAGAATAAGGGCTCTAGGCTAAAGACATTGATAGCAGGATCATAGATTTAGAGCTAGAAGAGATCTTAGAGATCATTGTCCAACCCCTTCATTGTGCAGAGGGAAACTGAGGCATAAATGGGGCTTGTTCAAAATCACACAGGTGGTAAGTACCTGAAGCAGTATTTGAACTCAGCTCTTCTTGACTCTGGGTCCAGAAGGCCATCTCTCTTCTCCTACTGTGTCATTATCCAAGTTTCACACATGCCCCTCCTTCAAGACTATAAGGTCCCAACCCTTGATTGTATCTGGATAGGAGCGATTTTAGCCCCATGGACCAGACCAAGAGCCCTGATAGAGCCCTGGCCTCAGCCCCTTTAATTGCCAAAAGCCTGGTGCCCCAGAACAGTCTAGGCAGACAGCACTCACCCTCACAGATGCGAGTATCTTCATTGAGGTAATAGTTCAGGGGGCATTCACACTGGAAGTTGCCAAAAGTGTTGACACAATCTCCCCCTTGACACAGACCAGGGAGCTCTTGACACTCATCGATATCTGCAGGGGAGACTCATGTCATATTTCCCAGAGGCTGAAGGCCTCTGAGAGACCCTGAGCCTTGGTGCTTCTGGGCAAGAATACTCATGCTTGGTAGCTGGGAGTAGGGAGAAATTGGGGAGGGGCAGCAAAGAAGACCCTCCTTAGTGTTCTGCTGCTCTGAGGGGCTGTCAGAGCCCGGCATTGGCTCCTCCAGGGGCTTGGAGCTACAGGCCAGCCCCCACCTGCCCTTGCTTAGCCTCTGTTCTGAGCAGTGTGCCCAGACAAGGGTGAGGAGAGTCCCAGGTGAGCTGAAGCCTAGTTAGTCTTGAGTCTCTCTAATTAGTTTCACTGCCTGGAGTTTCTCTCTTTTTCAGTCCATCTTTCACACAACTACCAAAGAGATGCTCCTCAAGCACAACTCAGACTGTGGCATTCCCCTGCTAAGTGACCCCAGGGGCTCTCTATTACCTTCAGGATCAAATATAAACAAATATATACCTTTCCTGTTTGAGTATATATCATTCCCTTTACACAGTCTCTGGTGGAGCCATATTGGCCTTCTTGCTGTGCCTTACATGTGACATTCCATTTCTCACCTGGAGCATTTGTTCTGGGCCAGGGGTGGAGAACCTGCAGCCTTGAGGCCACATATGACCCTCTAGGTCAGACCTAGGCTGTCCCCTATGTCTGGAATACTCTACCCCTCCCCCCATCCATCTCTTAGAACCCCTAATTTCCTTCAACATTCATCTCAAATACCACTTCCTACATGAAATTTTCCCAAATCTCTCCCAGTAGCTACTAGTCCTCCCCCAAATTAGTTGCATTTTTGCATATACTTTACATGTACTTAGTTTTGTACATGTTGTTTTCTCCAATAGAATGTAAGTTCCTTGAGGGCAAGGATTGTTTGGTTTTTGTCTTTGGATCCCCAGCTCTAGAACAGTGCGCAGCTCAGAGAAGGCATTAAATAAATGCCAATTGATGCCTGCTTGAGACAATGGCTTCCTCTTGTTCCACTGCACCCAGGTTGGCTTCCTTGGGTTCCCACTCACCAGCCATGCTCTTAAATATCCCTGTGGAATTGCAGCAATTGCTCCCCTTCTCAGTTACTCCTCCAATGGGGAGTAGTGGGGAAGGGATGTTTCCTGGCAGACAGAGATATCTGTTTATGTTTTCTTCTCTGAAGTCTGCAGCATCTCAATCTCTTGATGGCCTTCCCAGTAATGGGAGTCATGTGCTCCAACCTTATTCCTCTGCTTTCTAACAGGTGGGTGCCATAAGCTATTTTCATGCTCTGAGAGATTCAAGACCTTCCCCCCACCCCACACCTCCAGGGGCCACAGAATTGCTTCCTCCTGACATTCAGGGAGTCCCTCCACTCCTCACTGGAGAAGCTAAGAGTCAGAACTCACCCTCCAGGATGACTGTGATGGGGTTGGGTCTGAAGCCTTCTCCTCCAGGGCACAGAGTCTTATATTCAGCTGTAGGAAAATGGGGAGCCGATCAGGGGCCTGAGACCCATAGCTAGGAAGGGAGGCGTGAGACTGAGCCCAGCAAGGGAAGGAAGAATTCAGAAAGAGATCGGGTCTCCACAAAGCTCTATTGGGCTTCCTGCCTGTTTCCCACTATCTCTGTGTGTAGCCTCACTCCTCACCTGACCCCCACACCCTCTATGTGCAACCCTCCTCCCCACCTGTGTCCCTACTGCCTCTATTTTTAGACCCCCCCTCCCCACATGCCCCCACTGCCTCTGGGTATGGCTACCCTCCCCACCTGACCCCCACAACCTCTATGTGCAGTCCCCCTCCCCATTTGTGTCCCCACTGTTTCTGTTTGGGTGTAGCCACTTTCTAGTTCCCTCAGGGTTAGATGCCATACGAGAGCTTACAAAAGGAGAACCATATTTTAAATTATATTAAAAATTGCTTCCATTGGGCCTCAGATATCACTTTGTGACTGTATCTATCTTCTAGGGACATGTTTATATCTTTTTCTCCCAAACCCACTTTCTGTCAAAGGCACCACCATTCTTGTAGACTCCCAGGCTCAGCCTGGACTCCTCCCTTTCCCTCCCCTCCCATATCCCATCAGCTGTCAAGTCTGGCCTTTTCTACTTCCAAATCTCTCCCATTTGACTTCTTCCCTCTACCCACAACCATCACCTTATTTCAGACTGTCATCATCTCTCCCTCAGATAATTACAGTGGCTCCCTAATTGTCCTTCCTGCCACAAGTATTTTCTCATTCTGGGTTATCCTCCACAATGCTGCCAACTGGAGTTTGCCTAGATGTAGATATGACCACATTGCCACCCTACTCAACTCCAGAGGCTTCCTATTGTCTCTAGAGCAAGAGTTTTTAACCTGCGGTCCATCAATCCCCAACTGATTTGTAGAGAGATTTCTGGGGGTCCATGAACTTGGATGGGAAACAAAGTTACACCTTTATTTTCATTAGCTTAAAAAAACCCACCATTGATTTATTTTTAACATTTATTTAAACATTTTTTGAGTTCTAAATTCTTTCCCTTTCTCTAGCCCCTTTGAGAAGGCAAGCAAGATGCTATCAATTGTATGGGTGATTTCACTAACTTCTAATGGAAATTTTGCATTCCCTTCATTTATTTAAAAACCTTATTTTGAGAAGGATTCTCTAAGTCTACCCAAGGGGTTCCTGATAAAAAAAAAGGCAAGGAGCCCTTGCAGTAGAGAGTGACACCCCATAGGGTGCCTTCCAGCTCTGAGGTGCTAGGATCCTCAGGTCAGGCCTCTCTGGGAGGCAGGGCTGCTGGCCTGGGCACAGCCTGGTGGAGACTTTGCCTATACTCACTTGTGTTCCCTGGAGGGCAGAGCTCACAGGGGTTGCCCCAGGCCCGACCTAAGGAGCAGCAGCAGGAGGCCCGGGTGACACCGACTCCAATCTCTGCACTGCAGGAGATGCCCCCATCACCTCGGTCCTGAGTGTCCAGGAAACAGTTCCCAACACGGGTATCTGAGTGGGCAGAGGAAGATAGGTGTGGCAGGAGTGTTTTAGTCAAGAGAGCACCTGCACTGATGCTTGGCTTCAGTGATGGGGGAACTGAGCTCCCAAGACCAAATGGGGGGTCACAGAGCTTAATTTAATCCCCCCACCCCACATCAGCAATCTGAAGTCCTGAGATGTATATGATTTACCTAAGGTACCAGTGGCAGTCATGACTAGGGCCAAGATTTGGGTCTAGGTCTCCTGACTTTGGGCAGTTAGGTGGTAAAGAAGAGAGAGTGCCAGGCCTGGAGTCAGGAAGACCCAAGTTCAAATCCAGCCTCAGCCACTTACTGCCTGTGTGACCCTGGGCAAGTCACTTAACCATGTTTGCCTGAATTTCCTCAGATGTAAAATGAGCTGCAAAGCAAATGGCAATATCTTTGCCGAGAAAACCCCAAATTGGATCATGAAGAGTCTGAAATGACTGAAAAGCAGCAATTTCTGGCTTCCAATCCAGCTCTATTTTGACTGCTCATTGCCTCTGGGAATGGACACAGACCGGTTTTGCCTTCATCATAGTTGAATCCTACTGGTGTTTGGCTGCCAGAAAGAAGAGCAAGCTCTGGATTGACCACTCACCCACGCAGCCCACGCCACTGGGGTTCAGTTCAAAATCCTGGGGGCAATTGCACAGGTAGCTACCTGGGGTGTTCACACACAAGCCATTGATGCAATTGACAGGATCTGCACACTCATTGATATCTGTGAAGACAAGGAAGGGCTTTATTAAAGGGAGAACCAATCCCAGGAGCCCACCCTGGCCTCCTCTACAGACTCCCACCCTCACCTTAGATTCCACTCCTAGCCTCTACCTTACACTCCCAGTAGACTTCAGCTTGGCCTCCACTTCTAGTATCCCAAACAGAGAATACTCGCCATCTCTCAGATCCTCTATCTCCCCCCATTCTGGCTTAGCCACTTGACCCTGGTTGCACGGCCTGTCCTATACAATGCAGTGTTAAAGGCTTCCTCTGTTCCCCTACACCTGCCAGTACTCCTGAAGCCTAGCTGCAGGACTATCTCTCCCCACCGAATGAGCATGACACAATAACAATAACGATGGTGATAGCTGGTGTTTACACATGATATTAAGATTTGGGAAGTACTTTATGTCTGTTTTCATTTGAGAACACTCCTCTGGGGGAGGTACTGGTATTATCTTCATTTTACAGATAAGGGAACTGAGGTCAGGGGAGATTGACTTGCTCAGGGTCACAAAACTTATAAGGGGATGAGAATTTATTATCTACTATGCGCCAGGCTCACTTTACAAGTATCGTCTCATTTGATAATTAGTATCTGAGGTGGGATTTGAACCCCTGTCAAGCCTAGCACCCTACCTTCAACATCTTCCTTTCCAGAACACCCTCCCAGGACCCTCCCCTCCTCACAGGAGGGCCCTCAGGACCTGTGCAGTTGCCTCCACTCCGGTCAAGCTCATAGCCGTCATCACAGACACAGCGGAACATCCCAGGTAAGTTGTGGCAGCTTCCAAAGACGCAGATGTTCTGGAAGGTGCACTCATCGATGTCTGCAGGGACTCGGTGTCACTGAGGCCCTGGCCCTGGTCCTGGCTTTGGCCAGAGCTGGGCACAGTGATGACTGTCCTCCGTCCATCCCATGTTGAATATTCCCACCCCTGGATAGGCCCTCGCTTTCTTGTCCATCTCCCAGGGACGGACCCGCCAAGGCTAAACCACAGTTACCATCTCCCACCATCGAGGCTGAGAAATCCCAGGTTACATGGGTACTCCAGCCCTCAGGGGGAGGGAAATTGGCCTACCAAGCCAGAAGGGCTAGACTTCCCCTCCCTGCCCTCTCCTCGACCTGGCTTGGCCCAGTACCCCAGAAGCCCTCACCCTGGCAGGCTCTGCTGTCTTCAGTGGGGTTGAAGCCCATCTCACATTCACATCGGTAACCACCGGGAGCATTGAGACACTGCCCATTTTCACAAAGGTTCACGTTGTCAGCACACTCATCCCTGTCTGAGAGTCACAGGGTCATGTACTCACTGTTTAGGGTGACAAATCACTCCAGGGCCTCTGGTCACTCAAGGCACATCCTGATCATTCAGGGACACCCCCCCCCCCGCCATTACCCGGGCTCCTCCAGTCACTTGGGGCTCCCCAGTCATTTATGGCATGTTTTGGTTACTCAGGATGTCCCCTGTCACTCTGGAGGTCTCAGTCACTGAGTTTCCCAATAACTCAGTCTCCCAGTCAATCAGGAAGCCCCCAAAGGACTAGTTCAGGCCCCAGCTTCTCTCTCTTGTCTCCATTCTCCTTTCCCCCAAAGCCCCCAGAAGTCACGGTGCAGGGCTAGGTCCCTTAGGGTGAGCCAAGGGCCAGAGGAGGTTTGAGATCCATCTCTCACCCACACAGGAGAAGCCATCCCCAGAAAAGCCCTCTCGGCAGACACAGCGGTGGGAGCCAGGAGAGTTTACGCAATCAGCATTTACATGGCACCCATGGTCTTCTGTGGCACATTCATCCAGGTCTGAGGGAAAATCACACAATAAGTGAATGAATACCTTGAAAGGGGCTTAGAGGCCATCTCTTTCAACCCTCTCAGGTGTCAAGGAGAAACTAAGGGATTTGCCCAATGCACCCAGGTAGTACATGGCTGAACTCATGTCTTTTGACACCAAACAAAATCTCCCTTTCTACTTTCAACATCACATTAGTCCTGTCTCATCCATCCCAGCTTGGCCTATGCACAAGGAAGGAGGACCCATGCCTCCCACTCCCCAGGGTGCTCAGCGTTCAGAGATGTGGACACAGAGACAGGGGTAGATAAGCTCAGTGCCACCCCATGCCTACTGTTCTCTTTACCCAGGTAACCTTACATCCTGATAACTTCTCCCTGCCCACCCACAATCATGGCTCATCTTGCCAGTCCCTCAAGACTTACCATGGCACTTGAAGCCATCACCAACCCAGCCTGACTGGCACATACAGCGAAAGGTGCCAGGCACATTGACACAGGAGGCCCGGGCATCACAGTTGTGGGCCCCAACGGCACACTCATCGATGTCTACAGTGGAAGGAAGAATAAGAAGGGAGGTAGTGATATCCTAGGGCAGAGGGCCCAAGACTATAGGGCCAGGACAGGAGGTCCTTTGACCAACCTTTGAGGGTTGGTCCCCTGAGCTTTGGATGTTGGCTGTGGTTGCTGGCTGGTTCCAGAAGGGTCTCACTTACCTGTGCAACCTGTTGTGCCCTTCTTGACAAAATAGCCCAGCTGGCAGTGGCAAATGAAGGACCCCTTGCTATTCTCACAGTCTCCATGGAGACAGATGTTGGGATTCAGGTCACACTCGTTCACATCTGGGAGAAAGAGTTTCTGAGTTTCTTGCTGGAAAGTCTCCTCTTTCCCTGCCCTTCCCCCCTGCCCTGGGGAAATGGATAGGACCCTTAAAGCCAAAAGAAGAGATACCCTAGGCCAGGAACATGGGGCACCTACAGCAGTATAGGGCCAGGTATCCTTCAGGGAGGGTGGGAAGGGAGGCAGATGGGATAAATGGAAAGCATCCTAGAACCCTAAAACCACAAAAATAGGAAGGACCTCAGATGCTGTCTAGTTCAACCTCTTATCCCATAGAGAAACCCCCCTCATGGCTTTTTCCGCTTCTGCTGGGATACCTAGTGACAAGGAGCTCACTCCTTCCTAAGGCAGCCCATTCCACTGGGGGACAGCTCTAGATACAAATAAATTTCCCTCCCCTTTTAATGAGATGAAATTGGCTTGCCTACAACTTGTCCTTATTGCGCCTAATTTTGCCCTCTGGGGCCAAGCAAAATGAGTCTAAACTCTGTCACCATGATAGCTACTCAACAGTGATCACCCCCTGACCTAAGCTTCAGTATCCCCAGCTTATCTAATGCCCTTCTTCAGTCCCCTTACCTCCCTGGCTGACCTCTTTTTGCTGCTCTCCAGCTAGTCTATATCCCTCCAGAAGTGACCACAATATTGCAGGCACATTCTTACAGAGTAGCATGGTACTATCTTTTTCATCTTGTCCTGTACTTCTCTTAACGCAGACTAAGATTACATCAGGTTATGGGGCTGCTGTGCCGTACTGCTGACTCCTACTGAGCTTGTGCTCACCTAGAACCCCAAGCTCTTCTTCCTTATTTCTGTTAAGTTTTGATTCCCTATCAAAGATCCTAGAGCCATTTATGCTCCCGTGGATGGGAGGGAGGGGAAGGGGCAGAAGAAGAAAGAGGCAGGGGGAGAGGAAGACAAAGTAGGGTATGGGTAAGGGGGAGCAGAGAATGTATAGGCAAAAGCTCCAGAAAGGTCTCCTGCTGGTCTGTGGGTAGTTGAGTAGAGGTTACCCCCTCTGCCCTCCACCAACTGAGGTCCTGTAGGGGCCAGAGTCAGGGGAGAGAGTAGAGCTGGGAAGACTATTCTGGCCATAGCCAGGATGAGAGGCAACAGGAAATGCCCCAGATTGTGAGCCAGAGGAGCTGAGTTTGAAAATGAATTGTCTCTGACTCAGTGTGTGACTTCTCTTTTTCCCCATTTGTAAAATGGGGATAATAAACCTAGCCCAGCCCCCCTTCTGTTTCAAAGCCAAGACGAGAAAATGAAGGTAAAAACCCTATCCGATGATGGACATTGGAGATCTTCGTTACTCCTGGAGCCTCCCTCCATACCCTCCCCACCCTCCCCACCCTCCCCATCCCCAAATCCTCACCTATGCAAGTCTTCATATCGAGGGTGGCCATGAAGCCATCATAGCAGAGGCAGCGGTGCTGGCCAGGCACATTGGTACACTGGCCCCCGTCGCAGATGTCTGGGTTCTCCTCACACTCATCGATGTCTGGGGTGGGGGAAGGAGGACAGAGGTTATGGCTGGCAGCTGGGAAAGAGGCTGGGTTTTGGGAATGAGTTTAGGGTTGGAGCTGGCCAGAACTTGAACTAGGGCAGGGCCAACAGTGTTTTGCTCCAGGGTGAAAAATTTAAGGGACAGCATTTAAACTCCTTTAAGGAAGGAGATGGGTAGGAAAGAGGTATGGTGGCCCAAAGCCAGTGACAGGAGAGCGAATGGGGGCAGCTTAACTGTGGCACCATCTCAGGAGCTGCATCTCCATAGGTTCTTTCTCCAAAGGAGGAAAGAGAGGGGGAGGCCACCACTGAGGCGCCAGAGTTCTAGCCTAGAATAGCACAGGGGAAGGAAATCCAGTACACCTCAATGCCAGGGGAGAGGAGCTGCCAGGATGCCCAGGAGCTCAAGGATCAGTGGGAGGTTGGGGAACATTCCCCACTGGCCCCCAGAGATGAGAACCTTTCATCAAGGCATGGCTGAGAAGGGAGGAGTGCACTTCATTCCCTGCTGGAGAGCCATGCCTTCTCCACACTGGGGACTTCTCCTGGAAGTCTTGCCCTCTCTGGCTTCTCAAACTTTCCTGAGGCTGGGCATGACTAGGGGGATTGGTTTGAAAGGTGGTAGAACACTCCATGAGCTGAGATAAGGAGTCAGTGGAAGGGTTGTCTGGGGTGGGGGAAGGGAGGTAGATCGCTGCCTCTGGCCTCAGAATTCTGTTGTTGCCTGTAAGTACTGTCTATCCTGGGAGAAAGGGCAAGGATGGGGGTGTAAGTTGGAGCAAGATCCAGGAAGGGAGATGAAGTATCTTGTATGGGAATCTTGTCTTTTAACTTTAGTTTTGCCTTCCCCAGCTTCTTATGCTTTCTTGCTGAACACAGCTAAGCATGGAGAGGTCCATCTAGGGCCTTGGTGGGTACGCCCTCACACCCATCCCTCTTTGGCTGCTTGTCCTGAGTCATGAAACCTTTGGGAAGGCCTACTCCTCACGCTCACCTCAATGGAGCTAACCCCTTACCTCCAGCCCTGGGCCCTCAAAGAAGGCCAGATTCCAACAACCTGGCTGGACTTGGCATAGGCAGTGGGGGCAGAAACCATAGGCACATAGGTTTAGAAGGTGGAAGTTTCAGATACTAGGCTCCCACTCTGATTCTAACTGTGTATTTTTTCACTCACTAAGGTCACCTCCAGCTCTAACAAGATTGTGGGAGGGATGGGGAGGGGAGTGGGAGGATTGGTTTTGAGTCTTCCTTCATCTTCCTCCCCCAAAGATCTTATCTAGATCTTGGCTGGAATGCTCACTCCTTTAGCCCCACCCATCCCCTGCAATCAGGTTTCCTGGATGCCAAGTGTGAAGAAACAACTGACCTTAGCACCCAGTTATCAATAATAAACATTTAAAGTTGGAAACAGCCAGATGGGGTTGAGGGATGGGAGGGTAGGGTCAAAAGTTGGCAGTTTTCTCCAGAAGTGGCTTCTTGGTGTCCTGGGGTCACCTCCATCATGGCCTATAAGGGGATGTTCTCACACATCCCTCCTCCTCTAAACTATCAAGATGACTTTCATGCTGCTCAACCCAAGCACAATTTATGATGTTCCAGGTGCAAACATAGGGACATAGGATGGGCTGGGCTGGGGCAGGATTGGACTGAGGAATCACACTTAGAAGGGCGGCTGACTTTCCCACCAAAGGCCAGCTCCAGGCCACTTACCTGCACAGGCTCTGCCGTCAGGCATCAGGGCATAGCCCTCCCCACAGCTGCACTGGTAACTGCCTTCTGTGTTGGTGCAGTGAGTCTCACAGCCCCCATTTCCTACGCTGCACTCATCGGTGTCTGTGGGAGACAGAAGGTGGGGTTGAAGCTTGTTAGAGCCAGGTCAGCAGAACCAGCTTCCAGGCTGATGAGGAGAGGAGAGAGAAATTGAGAGAGGGGGATGGGGACAGGAGTGGGGAGGGACAGGGCCTAAAGATGGGGATAGTGGGAAAATGATGGCTTTGAACTCTGAAGGTAGGGACTCCTCTGCTTTCACTCCAGCACCCTCAGCACCATGGGCAGCACCTGGCACGTAGTAGGTACTTAACAAATGCTTGTAAAAACCAAACTGAATCGTGTGAAATTAGAATAATCCAACTTGGCCCCAAAGGAGAGCTTTAAGAATGCCCCTCCTTCCCTTCTTTGTAGATCAGGGGAGGGGGGATGATGGCTGTGGAGTGATGCAGATGTTAGATCTGTTAACGTTTTGGCTAGTTTTGATGAATTGTTTTTTTTTTTCTAGTTCTTTTTTATAAAGGATGAGGAGCAGAAGTGAGAGAGTTGTTGGGAGATACAAGGGATGTAAAAACAAAAGATAGCAATGCAAATTAAAATAAATACCAAATAAAATGCTTGTTGAATTAAACTGGGACAGACTGGGTGAAAATGAGGATAAGGTAGACTGAGGCAGGCTTGGTCATGGGATAGACTGAGCTAGAGATGTCAAGATGAGGGGATGGGGTGGATGAACTGGGTTAATGAGAGGAAAGGAGATAGGGATGGGAAAGAATGAGGCAGATAGGACAGGATAGGGGTGGGATGTGGTTAAACTGAGGCAGAACTGAAGCAGAATAAAGTGGGGCAGGGATGGGGACAGGATGGAAGTAGGATAGACAAGGGGTAAACTGAAAAAATAAGGTATATAATGATAGGAATGGAACAGAGACAGTCAGAGATGGAGGAGAGACTGAGCTAAGGATGAAGACAGAGATGGGACGAGGATTGACCAAGGCAGGGATGGTGATTGGGGCATAGTCCTGTCATATGTAGGGCAGAGGGTAGGTGATCTCTGCCTGGGTCCTGAGTCTTCGGGCTCAGGAGATGGCCTCACCTATACAGCCCTGTCGGTCCAGGGTAGACTGGAAGCCAGTGTCGCAGGCACACTGGTAGGTGCCAATGATGTTCACGCAGCGCCCATGCCGGCACAAGTTGTCTCGAAGGGAGCACTCATTCACATCTAAGAAAGGAGCAACCAACAGCTGGGGGGCCAGGGCAGGGGGCAAAGGCCTCTTTCCCCAACCCCCTGCCTGTGTCTTGGTCAGGCCACTCACCCTCACAAGCGTTGCCATCAACTGACAGCTCATGGCCAGGAGGACACAGACACTGATAGCTGCCATCGCTGTTGACGCAGGTCCCTCCTCGACAGAGCAACGGGTCCTGAGCACACTCATCGATGTCTGGAAGGAGAAGCAGACTTAGTCAGGGGCAGAGTGGGTGGCTGTCTGCAAACAGGCATTTACAGGATGCCAGGTCCCCCGCTTGCCCCAATGTACCTGTACCCCACCCCCAATCCCATCTGAGACATTCCTTAGGGTTAAATGACAAAGGGCCTTTTCTTCCTGGAGACTTATTTTCTTGTCTGTAATATGAGGGGCTTGTACAAGGTGGTGTGGGGGCTTGGAGCCAGAAAGTGTCGAGTTCAAATCCTATCTCAGGCACATCCTAGCTGTGTGACTCTGGAGCAGTCACTTAACCTCACTCAGCCTCAGTTTCCTCAAATGCAAAAATGGGGATAATAGTACTTACCTCTCAGGGTTGTGAGGGTCAAATGAGATAATTATTGTAAAGTCCTTTGTAAATTTTAAAGGGTTATAAATCTCTCTTTCTTTCTCCTCCCACTCCCTCTCCCTCCTTCCTCTCTTCCCTCTCCTCTCGTCTCTTTCTTCTCTCCTGGCTCACTTCTTTCTCTATTCACCTCTCCTTCTTCTCTCTCAGCTCTCTTCTCTTTCTTCTCTCTCTTAATCTTCATTTCTCCTCTTTTCTCTCTTTCTTCTCTTTTTGCCCTCTTCTCTTTTTTCTCTTCACCTCTCCTCTCTCCTTTTATCTCATCTCTCTTTTGTTCCCTCTTCTCTCCTCTCTTCTATATCATCTCTTTTCTTTGCCTTCTTTTCTTTTCTCTCCTCTCTTCATCCCTTCTCTTCTCTCCTCTCTCCCTCATCTCTTTCTTCTCTTTCTCTACCTCTCTCTTCACCTTTCCAGTCTCTCCTCTCTTCTATCTCATCTCTTTTCTTTGTCTTTTCTTTTCTCTCCTCTCTTCATCCCTCCTCTTTCTCCAACTCTTTTTTCTCTTTTTCTTTCTTCTCTTTCTCTACCTCTCTGTTCACCTCTCTTCTTTCTTTGTCTTCTCTTCTTTTTTCTCCTCTCTTCATGCCTCCTCTCCTCTCTCCCTCATCTCTTTCTTCTCTTTTTTATTTCTTCTCTTTCTCCACCTCTCTCTTCATCTCTCACTCTCTCTTCTCACTCCTCTCTTTGTCTCTCTGTGTGTATCTGTTCTGTCTCTCTCTATGTGTGTGTTTCTGTCTCTGTCTCTCTCCCCTGGATTATCTCTAAAGTCCCTTCCAATTCAACCATTCTGTAAAATTCTGAGCCAAGGTATTAACTGTGTGACCTTGGAATACACTTCCTCCTCTAAGCTTGTTCTCTCATCTGTGAAATGAAGATAATGTTTATACCACCTACCTCATAGGAATGCTATGAGAAAGTGCTTTGTAAATCTCTGTTTCGTGTCTTATTTCATCTTATTTTCTTTCACGAACTCTGTGTCCCAATCAAATTGGCCCTCTGGCTGCTTCCGGGGCTGGCTCCAGCCTACGTTGCAAAGCTTACTGTACATTACTCACTTTCACACATTCTACTTTTTAGCCAAATGGAACATTCCAGTTTGGCTGGAATAGAGAGTCCAGGAAGGGATGTAATAACGTAAAATCAGTCTGCAAAGATATGTTGGAGCCTGATTGTAGAGGGCTTAAAATACCAAACAGGAGAGCCTGGATTTTCTCCTAGCGGCATTACGAGCCATGGAAGCTTCTTGAGTAGGACAATGATATGGTCAGAACCGTGCTTTAGGAATATCAACTTGGCACATTTGTGAAAGATATATTGCAGAGAAAAGAAACTGGAAGCAAGGAGACCAGTCGGGAGGCTACTATGACAGCCTGGGTCAGAGACGATGAGGGCCTGAACAAGGGCAGTGACTTTGTGAAGGAAGAGAAGGGGGCAGGTACAAGGGAAGTGGAGAGAGAATCAATAGGGCGAGGCAATTGATTGGCTGAGGGGCCATGGCAAGGAGGACTTTCTTGGAAGGAACAAGGGATGAGGATAAAAAAAAACAATAATTACTCCCATTTCTACATAATTTTAAATTGATAAGGTGTCTTCCTCCAGTGGAATTAAGAAGTTGTCACCTTGGGAGGCAGAGCAGGGACTAGGAAGGCATGAGAGGTTATAATGATTCGTGCTAGTATTACTAACAATAATAACAGACATTCCCACAGCGCCTCAGAGTTTACAAAGCCCTTCGAGCACACACACTGCTCATTTGAACCTCACCATGACTGTCTAGAGGAGGAAGCTGGCAGGGGCATTATTGTCCTCTCTGAGTCTCAGTTTTCTCTTCTATAAAATGGAGCGGGTGAGTGGACTAGATGGTGATTGAGAGCTCTTCCATCTCAAAATCTATAATATCCAGCATTATTATTTCCATTTTATAGATAGGGAGACCAAGGTCAAGAGGGGGGAACTAACTTGTACAAGGTCACACAGTTAATTAGTAGCAAAGCTGTTGTTGGATCCTGTCTCCTGACTCCAAATGCAACTCTTTTCACTGTATCAGAATCACAGAAACTCAGAGTTGGGAATCGAGTCTCACCCCAACTGGATCAGAAATCCTCTCTGCGATGGCCTCAACAAGCATTTGTCCAGGATGATGGCGGGGGATGAATGACCTTCTGAGGCACCCCATTCCACTCTATGTGAGTATGAGTGGGATGCCTTTGGGGTGCACACATTAATGCCAGCATTTGGGAGGTAGGAGGGGAAAGAAGGAAACCTCTCTGTCTCCCCCCAGAAGGCACCCTAGAGCTCTTAGGGGATGGCTTCTTTGGTTACAGAGCCAGTGGTCTGAGAGGCAGCTTGTAGACACTGGCACCTCAGCTGCTGGAGGTGAGGACTAACTAACATGGGCATAGACTGTTGATAAGCCTCCAGGTAAAGATGCTAACAATGAAAATGACAGCTCCTACTTCTAAAGCCCTTTAAAGTTCACAAAGAGCCTTTATATCCACAGGACTAGGATTACTATACCCATTTTACAGATGAGGTGGTTGTGCCTTTTTCTGTAGTCAAAAGAGAACAGGATTATAGATTTAGAAATGAAAGGGATCTTAGAGACCATCTTTGACTGTCTTCCTCAGCCTAGGCACTGTATTAGAGTAAAGTGCTGAATTCAGATTTGGAGAACCAGGGTTCAAGACCCAGTTCTGCCACTGATTACCCCTGTGACCTGTGGCCTCAGTCTTCTTAACATAAAATGAGAGGGTTGGACCAGATGACCTCTAAGGCCCCTCCCAGCTCTAAATCTATGAAACTTTTATTTACATCCCACCCCCAATTACCAACTTGTTTATAATTTATGCCATTTAAAAAAAAATCAGAATCATTTCCCCAGATACCTTACCACCACCATGGAATCCTCTCTTATAACAGCTAGGTGGCACCACAATGCTGGACTTGTCAGGAGGAATTAAGAAGAATTAAGAATTCTTAAGAATTAAGTGCAAATTCTGCCTTAGACACTTACTGGCTATGTTACCCTGGGCAAGTCACTTGAGCTGTTTGCCTCAGTTTCGGGAAGTTGGGAGGATCAAATGAGATAACATATGCAAAGCGCTTTGCAAACCTTAAAGAGCTATGTAAATTATCATCATCATCACCACCACCATCATCATCACCACCACCATCATCATCATCACCATCATCATCACCACCACCGTCATCACAACCATCATCATCATCACCACCACCATCATCATCAAAGAAAAGTTGGAGCAAAACCCAACTGACAAACTCCATTATTTTGCAGATGAAGAAACAGAAGCTCAGAAAGGTTAAGTATTTTCCCAAGAACACGCAGCTATTTCTGGCAAACTGGTTTAGAACTCAAGTCTCCTGACTTCACATCTGGTTATTATTATAATACAGTAACAATAACTAAGTAATAATAATAATAATTTGTCAATATGAGGGGCATAGCGGATAAAGAGCTATCCTTGATGCTGGAAAGACATGAGTTCAAGTCCTCCCTTTGACAGAGACAGGTTGTATGACCCTGTACAAGTCCCTGACCCTCTCAGTGCCCCCAGGCAATGTGCTAAGGCTGTAAGTTACAGAGAAGGAACTGACTTGCATTGATAGAGTTTCCTTATCTGTAAAATGAGAGGGTTGGATTGTACGTCCCTACTAAGGTTCCTTCTGGCTATGAATTCTATGATCCCATAATCCTAAAGTCAACTTCCCAAGGATCCAGGCAAATGGCTGGCTGTGCTGGAGCTGGACTCTAGGAACTGGGCAAAGATGCCTGCCACCAGGGAGGTGTCTCTAAAGGGGGACATTTCCAAAGTTGGACTGGGCTGGACTGTGTAACCATGGAGTGTTCTTGTACTTTGCTAACCCATGTCAAGCTTGTGCCCTGAGATTCTTCACATATATGTCAAAAAGATGTATTTTAAACAGTTGGCTTGGACGTGATGCTGCAAGTGACTCGCTGCAAGGAGGAGGGTGGGGTAGAAGAGGAAAAAAAGCCTAAGAACTGTGACTGCATAATAGTTAATACAATAACAAACATTTATATATGGTCTTCAGGTTTACAAATCCCTTTACCTAAGTTATCTCATTTGGCCCTCACAACAATGCTGACAGGTGGGTGCTATCATTATCATTCCCATTTTACAGATGAGGAAACTGAGGCAGAGAGCATTTAAGTGATTTAACCGGGGTCACATAGCTAACAAGTGTCTGAAGCAGGGTTTAAACTCAGGTGTTCCTGACTCCAGGCTTAATACTCACTCTATCCATGACACGACCTAGCTGCACAAGAAAGAGGTTCCCCCAAGACTCAGGTGATGGTCTCAGAGGTGATGGAAAAGACAGCAACCTCAGGTAGCCATTAACTAGTCTAACTTTCCAGGAGCGTATTAAGACTTCACCGGCTAGGGAGGTCTCTCGTGTGTGTGTGTATGTATGTGTCAGATTTTTGTAGAATTTTGGACTCATCTTTCAAGCCATGATGAGAAATCTCAGGATAAGACTTTAAATCTCTTCCCTTGACCCCAGCCTACCCATGCAGTTCTTCATCATCATAAAGCCACTTTCATAACCCTGGAAGCATTCGCACTCAAAGCTGCCTAGAGTGTTGACACAGGTTCCATGGCCACAGAGGTCGGGGGAAATTCGGCACTCATCGATATCTGAGAAGAGAGGAAGCAGTAGTCATTGGAGGGGGAGAGGAGGCACTGGCTGGGGGGGTGTCACTGGTCATTGGGGAGGGAGAAGAGACACTGGTTATGGGAGTGTCACTGGTCATTGGGGAGGAAGAGGAGACAATGGTTATGGGAGTGTCACTGGTCATTGGGGAGGGAGAGGAAGCACTGGTTAGGGGAGTGTCACTGGTCATTGGGGAGGGAGAGGAAGCACTAGTCACTGGGGAAGAAATACTGGTCATTGGAGAGAAAGAGAAAGAAGATACTGGTCATGGAGGTGTCACTGGTAATGAGGGAGGGAGAGGAGGTCAGTGTCTGGGGAGAAAAGACTATTTACTGTCAGGAGTGAGGAGATATTGCTGAAGTTATATAGGGAACAATACACTAGTCAGTGCCAGAGAATAAAAAAATCCTGGTTAGTGATTGCGAAGAGGACGCGCGGGTCAATATTAGGGAAGAGGGCTTTGTGAAGGTCAAGAAGAGAGGAGACACTGGTCATTGTGTCTGAGGAGAAGAGATTTCTTAAGGTGCAGAAACCACTAGTCAGTGTCAGAGACTAGATAATAGTATTTAGAGTTTGGAGAGAGAGGACACTGGTCGAGGTCAAAGGGAGGGGGACATGGGAAACAGGGGATGGGAGACGTAGGACACACAGGTTATCAATTTAGGGAGAAGAAACACTGCTCAGTGTTGGGATGAGAGAGAAGATATTAGTTGATATCTGGGGAAAGGAGATATCAGCATTTGGGGGACAGGAGATATTGGCCAAAAATCCAGGGGAGATGAGACGTTGGTCAAGGTCACAGAGAAGAAATCCTGGTCTGTGTCAGAGGAGAGAAGATAACTAGTCAGTGTCTGGGAGGTAACTACAAAAACCAGACACAAATCCCTGTGAACTGTTTTGATGTCCTCCTTTGGGGCATGGCCTCTGAGGACAGAGCTGCCAGAACATACCTGTGCAGTTCCTTTCCTGAGCATCGAGGGCGAAGCCGTTGCCACACACGCAGCGGAAGCTGCCCACCGTGTTCCTGCATGAGCCATGAGTGCAGAGGCCGGGGAAGGCCTTGCATTCATTCACATCTGGTGCAATGTTGGGGAAGAGGAGGAGAAGAAAATGGGAGAAGTCACACTTTGTCCCTCAGAGAGAATCTCCTTCCCCTTTACCAGAGCCTTGTCCTGAGTCTTCTCACCTTTGTAGAAAGGCCTTCCAGAAAGGAAATCCCTGCTGGCAAAGCCAGGGCCCCGAGGGCAGATGAGGGCAAATTCTGGGGAGCCAGGTTCTGGGCATGCCTCACAGTCTGCACCCCAGGCAGCCCCCACTGAGCAGCAGCACATGTCCATCCGATACTTTCCCGACAGCGGGGCAAGGCATTCGTCTTCATCCCACTTCAGGAAACACTGCTCTACCCTCACATCTGCCAAGGTGAGGGGGAAGAAAAGGGGTCACTGTGGGGCACATCTGGCCCGAGGTGGGCATCATCACCTTCTTGCCATCTGGAATTGCTCTACATCAACATAGCCCTCTACCCTGTTGTGCCCTCCCTTATCATCCTCCTACCCACACCCATACCCACCTATACACCCACCACCCCCGCCTACCCCCACACACATAGGTATTCACTGAAATGATGCGAATTGCTAGCAGAATTCGAGCTTCAGGATGAAGTACAAAAGCTAACATTTATTTTTGATTACTGAGCATTTGCTGACTGCTTTCCTGAGCCTACAAAGGACTTTGCACACAGTGGGCACCTAATACATATTTGCTGGATGGAATATTCAAATCAACGTTCATTTCTAAGATCAGAACTAGGGTATAATCTAGGAACAATTAGAAGTCAAGGAATAACAATGCCTATTAGATCTCTATTTCTATCCCTAAAGATACCGAGGACTTGTGAAAGATTCCAGGATGGGTAAGTGCTCCCATGACCCCTGGGATGTCCCTTCTTGGGCCTGGGGAGTGAGCCCATGGCTCGAAGGACCAAGCAGAAGTGGCATCCTCACTCACCCACACACACTCGCCCTGTGCTGTCCAAGGTCAGGCCCTCAGGACACTCGCAGAGGAAGGAGCCAGCAGTGTTGAGGCAACGTCCATTGGGGCAGACACCAGGGAAGACCTCACACTCATTCACATCTGCAGACGGGGCAAGAGAGACAAGAGAAGGGGAGAGTTGAGGGTGGAGGGGGGTAAAAGAGGACCAGGAAGGACTGGAGGATGGAGGTGAGTGCTGTGGGTACCTAAAAAAATCTTAGGCTAAACTTGGGGCAGGAAGGCAGGTTTGGGGGATCTGGTCGAGGTCCAGCTCCCTGCCTGGGGAAACATAGGTTTTCTTTTGTAAGAAGATGTGATGATGGTGCCCTGACGATGGGGACGAGAGGATAAGGAAAAGACCACTGTAGCAGGAGAGTAAATGAAGAAGGGACAGGGGACTGCTCTCTGCCTTCAGCACAGGGGATATAATCTGGAGGTGAGCACCTTAGGGACTGTGGCCTACTACGAAGAGAATAAAGGACTGCCTTTCTCTACTGTTTCATGGCTTACAAAATGCTTTCCTCATAACAACCCCAGAGAGGAAGGTAGGGTGAATAGTATCCTCTTCTTATGACTGATAAGAAAACAAAAGATCAGAGAAGGGTAGCTACTTGCCCAAGGTCACAGAGCTAGGATGGAATGGAAGGAAGAAGGGAAGGTGATGCACAGCAGAGGCTGGGATTCATGGCCTCCAGCCTTAGGAAGGGCTGGCCTTCCTGCCTGCCCTGGGATTAGGGGAGGAGGGGAGGGACAGGGGAGAGTTACCTTCACAGGTGAGACCTTTCATACGAGCAAATCCTCGGGAACAGGCTGGGTCTGGGAGTAGAAGGAAAGGGAGTGATTCCGCTGGTTTCTACTCCCCCATCCCCCAAGCTGGTGGGCCCTGATGTGAGCTCCAAAGCAGCAAACTCTTCTGCCATTTGACCCGCATGCCCCACCCCCTCCACAGAGATATGGTCCTCAGAGAATGCTAGGTCAGTGAGAAGGAACATTTCCCTGGCAGTCAGAGGATCAGAGGATTTGAAGCTGAAAAGAAACTGAGGCATCATCTGGTTCAATTCCCTCATTTTACTGAGCAAGAAACTGTCCCAGAGAAGTGAAGGGATGTGGCAAGAGTTAATCGAGGCAGGGAGTGGTAAAGCTGGGTCACTTTGTAGCCTGACACTCTCCCCATCTCCCTCATCTCCCCCTTAGGCTCCTCAGACCTCTCAGGCAGCCCTTTGGCCTTCTGGCCCCAGCCACGGCACCAACCTTGGCCAGCCCTGGGACAGCCTCACACCTCAGGTCTCAATGTGATGGATATGGCCTGATGAGGGCTCACTACTATGAAGGCCCCTGTGGGAACCTCAGGACTGGCCTTGGCCCCAGAACAAAGAGTTTGGTTTGGAAGGGACTGAAGGGGACACCTAGCCCAAGCTAAGCAGAAGTCCCATCTATAACATTATTGACAACAAAATGACTTTCCAGCCACTGCTTGGAGACCTTGAGTGATGGAGAGGTAGACAACCATTACACGCTTGGATTGCTCTCACTGACAGGAAGTTTTTCCCATATACTGAACCTCTGCTCACCTTTGCTTCTGAGTTTCTTCTCCAGCCCCTATAGTCAGCTCCCTGGTCTTCATCCCTCTCCCCTGTTTTGGACCTACCACTTACCTGTCTCACAGAGCTGGCAGGGGCTGCCCCAGGCAGCTCCCAGGGTGGCACAGCACTCAGACCTCAGCGTGGCACCATTGATGTTGGCTTCACAGCGGCCATCCTGAATCTGGAGCCAGCATGTGCCTTTCATGCTGTCTGTGGGCAGAGATGGAGTTAATGGAGCAGAGGCAGGGTCTGGAGCCATCACTGCGGCTCCTCCATCCATGGCCCACATGGGTTTGGAAGATGGGCAGATGAATGGATATTCCATCAAGGGAGGAGGTTAGTACTGCTCACCCACACAGACGTTGCCAGCAGGGTCCAACCGACTGCCTGGGGAACACTCACAGGCAAAGGACCCTGCGTGGTTACGGCACAGCCCATTCACACATGGATTGGATAGGCACTCGTCAATATCTGTGGGAAAAGAAAATTGGGCCCTGGGTACAACCCCGGGGATTGGGGAAGCTCCTCTGTCCCAAGAGAACCCTTGCAGACCCTGGCCACTGCCCCAGCCTCTTCCCCAGGGTGCTCAAAGGAAGCTCACCCTCACTCAGCAGCAGTATGAGACTAGTGGGTGCAGGGTCACATGTGTTTGTGCAAACATATACATGTACGTGAGTGTGAAGCTCTGAGTGTGTAAGGGTACATGAGAGTTCACGTGTGTTTCTGTGTGTGTGCTCATGTGCGCACAGAGGAGGACAGGCCAGGGTCATGAAGGACCTCAAGTTCATTTTATTGAAGACGGGTCAAAGGAACTAGAGAGGATTAACGAGAAGAGAAGGCTCTGGGGCCACATGATAGCTGTCTCCAAAGATCATACGATCATAGGACTCTGCACCCAGAACTGGACAGGACCTTGGAGGCCACTGAGTCTCACCCCTTTATTTCTGAGATGAGTCCCTGGGGTTAAACGATGTGGTCAGGGTCACCCAGCTTGTAAGAGTCTGAGGTCGGATTTGAACTCAGCTATCCCTGACCCCATACCCAGTCGTCTATCCAGAAGGACCTTCCCGTGGAAGAGGGATTTGATTTGTTTTGCTTGGGCCCAGAGAGCAGAACTAGGAACAGTGGGTAAAAGTCAAAGACAAGAGGATTCTGGCTTGATGTCAGGAGAATCGAGCTGTCCTAGAGCAGAATGGGTGGTCGTGGGGGTAGGGGCTCCCACCACTGGACCGGTCAGCCAGGCAGTGGCTAGCTAGCCACTTGTCAGGACTGTGGTAAAGGGGATTCACGGTCAATGAGATTGAGCTAGAAACTCCTCTGAACTCCTTTCAGCCTTGAGACTCTACTGGTAAATGCACACAGCTGAGGATAGGGGTGTGTGTGTGTGTGTGTGTGTGTGTGTGTGTAGCTACTGTGTGTGCAGGGAGCATGGCCACACACCTTCGCAGGAGTCTGTTTCAGTCTTGAAGATGAAGCCTGTGGGGCAGGTACACGTGTAACTGCCAGGGGTGTTCCGGCACAGCCCATTATCACAAAGCAGGCGGTTCAGGGCACACTCATCCACATCTGGGGAGGAAATCATGAGGTTTATGGGGATAGTACAGGAGGATGAGAAAGGGACCCCTCCCTCTCCCTAGCATTCGAAATGGAATTAGAAAGGCACAGCTCTTGGGGATGGGGATGACTCCCGACCATCCCCTCTAGTTCCCAGCTCTACTTTCAGCTCTGGCCAGTCCGGTATTTGGCCTTTCTCTAACCCTGCTGTGAGCTCCAAAGCAGCAAACTCTTCTGCCATTTGACCCGCATGCCCCACCCCCTCCACAGAGATATGGAGCACAGAGCGAGTGCTCTGGGTCCACCAGGGAAGCAGAGCTCAACAGGGGATAGGGCTGGTGAGATGTTTGCATGCGGTAAGCAGGACTGATAGAAGGAGAAGAGAATGGGGGATAGGAGGGTGATGGACAGGAAGACAGAATGATAGGACAATGGGATAGGGAAGTGTGTGTGTGTGTGTGTGTGTGTGTGTGAGAGAGAGAGAGAGAGAGAGACAGACAGACAGACAGACACAGAGACACAGAGACACAGATAGAGAGACTGAGAGACAGAGAGAGATAGACAGAGACAGAAAGAGAGACAAAGAGAGAGACAGACAGACAGACAGAGAGAGACACAGAGAGAGAGACACAGAGAGAGAAATGGTAGTAAGCAAGGAAAGTTGGGTGGGGACAGTAAGATAATGGGGTGTGGGGAAAGAGGGATGGAGGGTGAAGAGGATGTAGAAGAAGAAGACTGGGGGATGGGACAATTAAGGTTAAGGAGAATGTGAGAGAAAGAGAAGAATAGGAGGAGAAATAGGGGTTGAGAGCTGGAAAAATGGAGGGGGAGGGAAAGGGACACAGAAGGATGAAGAGAATGGGACAGAACAAGAGGACATCAAAATGGGGAGAAAGGTTAACAGAAAGAAAGAAGAATGGGGAGATAGGGAGACAAAGAACAGAGTGGTATGAAGGATGGGGTTGCACAGTAGTCCCTGCTCAGACTTATACATACCCACACATTCCTTGCCGGGAGGATCAGCCTCATAGCCCAGGTGGCAGATGCATCGGTAGCTGCCCCGAAGGTTCTCACATACACCATTGGGGCAGATGTCAGGGTTCAAGGCACACTCATTGATGTCTGGGGTGGCAAAACAAAGGAAGCACTTTTACATCTCTCTGGGAAGCTGCCTGAGCCCCCCACCGCTACCTCTCCACGTCCACACTTGCCAGATTGGCTATAACATCCCCCTTTCTTCCCTGAGCCTTGAATGAGAACTAACAGAAAACTAAGAATGGTAGGTAGCTAACACTCCTAGAACACCTTAAAGGTTACCAACTATTTTCCTCCTCCTTGGAAAAAAGAAGAGGAAATAGTTTCAGAGGTTAGATGACTTTCTCAGTCCTTACCCTCAGGCAACTTCATCATTTTGCGATTTTTAGCCCCAAAGACTCATTCACCTAGGGTTCTACAAGATCAGTGACAAAGTCAAATTTTTGGACCTAAACCTAATATTTCTTCCTTCCTTCAGCAATTCTACAACACTTAGGTGAGAAAACAGCTCTATGGAAAAGCCATTGGGTGTGTTTGTAGTTGTGGTCTGTGAGACAGTGAAAGACTAGGTTCACATTTAAGATTTCATTTCCTTTCAAGTTTCAAATTCGGGAATTTTACACATTTGGTACAGGGAAGAAGGATTTGGCAGCAGCTATAGCCTGTTCCTACTAACAGCATCTCCCTGTGATTCAATAAGGGAAAAGATCCGAGGCCCTTTCTATCATCCCTCCCTGGCTCCACTTCAGGATTTTTCACCCACTCTGCCTGGTCTAGACCATATCCAGGCAGGACCACAATTCCTTTCCTTGTAAATTCTACCCACCCTCAACTCTGGGGTTCCTGGGGATCCAGCACTTACCTCTGCCATCAGCTGTTATGCCAAGGCCACTACTGCAGAGAGCCTGGAATTCATCTGGAGAAGAGAAGAGGAAAAAAGGGAAGAGGGGCAGGGACCTTGGTTCTAGCCCAAAGTACTGACCGCAGGCTTATAAAAATCATCTCTCTTCTTTCTCTACTCCCTGAGTACAGCGAGTGCCAGACAGTGAGCAGCCCTTGGAGGAGGCTCTAGGTAGTGACCTCCCTAGGGGAATGACTCTCTCCAGAAGAGCAAACTCCCCTATGAATGAACCCTCCAGCAAAATGCACCCCCATCAAAGTTCACCCTCCTAGAGAGTTTTGCCCATATGGGAGAAAGCCACCCCACCCCAGGGCCTCAGAAGCCATAGATGGTTCCAGGAGCAACCAAGTTCTCAGAACCCAAATCGATGTCAGCCCCTGAGGACCTTGGAGCTGGGGCCAGGGCCAGGGCTGGCCATCGAGGACACTAGAGATAGCATGGGGCACGAGGGCAGAGAAGGCAGGGTCTGACCAGAGTTCTTTGCTGGGCAGGGCTGGCAGGGCTCGCCGAAGCCATGGTCAGGGCTGGTGCAACAGCATTCGGACTTGGTGACGGCCCCAGGAAATGGCCGCGCACAGGTGCCTTTCTTGATGGCCCCATAGCAAGTGCTTCGCATGTGGGTGTCCACACAGACCCGGCCATCTGCTCCAATGGCCAGGCCTCCCACACACTCGCAGCGGAAGGAGCCTTCCGTGTTGATACACCAGCCATTCATACAGATGCCGGGTGTCTCACACTCATCAATGTCTGTAGGGAAAGGAGAAGGCAATGAGGACTGGCAGTTGGGACACTTCCCTTGCAGTTACATGAGGCAGTGCCAGCTAAGAGAGGAAAAGAGAAGGAGAAAGGCAGAGAGGGGCAGGACTGGGGCTCAGGCCAGAAGAAGGGCAAGATGGAGTAGGGTAAAGCTGACTCAGGAGCAATGCCCAAGCACCCCCACCTGCTCTGTTCCCACTCTGTGCCTCTTCCCTTCCCCATCCCTCCTCTCTCCATGTCCCCACCATCTTCGTTCCTCTTTTAGTTCTCCTCTCCTCCTTCCCATCCCTTGCTCCATTCATTCTGCCTATTCCCCGTCCTCACCGCTATCCTCCCCTTCTCATTCCCCCTTCACTTCCTTCTTCCTTCCCTCTTCTTCCTCTTTACCATGTCCACCATCTTCATTCCTCTTTTGTCCCCTCCATCTTTCCCCTCCTTGTTCTTCCTCTCTGCCCTGTCCTTCTCCCATTTCCTTACCGTCTTCATTCTATTTTGGCCCCTCCACATCTCTTCCTTTTCTGTCTTTCTTGCCCTGTCCCTTCCACTCTAATTTCCCTCCTTCCTCTCCTTCCCCACTATCTCCCTCTTCTCCTTATTCCTTCTGTTTCCTAATTCCTTCTCACTTTCTTGTCTTTCCTTCCTCCCACGTCCCCACCATCTTTTTTCTATTTTGATCCTTCCATATCTCCCCTCCTTCTTTCCCCTCTCCTTCTCACCTCCTGTCTCTTCCATTTTGTTCTTTCCCTCTTCTCACACTCCTTCCTTCCTTTCTGCTATCTTCCTTTCTACTCTTCCCTCCTTCCCATGAGCTCTCCCTTCCCTTTCTCTCCTTTCTGGACCCTTCTCCTGCTTCCCCTTCCTCTTTCCCCCACCCCTGCACCCAGGTCTACAAAGAACCAGAGAGTGGCATGTCCAACATGTAATCTGTATGACAGGTGTCTTTTCTGAAGATCTCTTGTGACGGAGATCACTACCTCCCACAAAGCAGCTCACTTTGCTTTTGTTAGTAAGTTTTTCCTACTGAGCCAGAACCTGCCTCTCTAGGCCCTGTCTCCATCACTGCCAGTTCTGCCCTCTGGGGCCAAACAGAACAAGTCTAATCTCTTTTCCACATGACAGTCCAGGTTAAACACCCCCGGTTCCTTCAACTGATGCTCATACTTTCAAGCATTCTGGGACAGCCATTAGCTGTGTCTGACTTAAAGGAACAGCAACACAGAATCACGGCTTCTAGGAGCACACTCTGTCCACAGCATCCTGGATGACCACTTCCAGAGGCTGGGAGCTCTCTGCTCTCAACTCAACACTAATTAAGAGCCTATCATGTCTGAGGGACCTAGATAACGCAAAGTCAAAGCTAACGGACTTGGAAGCCATTGTAATAGTCCAGGCAAAAGGTGATGAGTGCCTGTCCTAGAGTGCTAGCTGTACATAAGACATGCTGTGAAGGTAGAAAGAACATATTTTGACAACAGATTGGACATGTGAGGCGAGTATGCTTATGTAGAGGTTGTGAATCTCTGAGTACTCTCCTACTCAATAAACTCAGTGACTCCCTATTACCTCCAGGATCAAAAGGGAAATCTTCTGTTTGGCATTTATATTTGTATTTTGCTCTCCCATCCCCCCTCACATACTCTATGATTCAACAACATGGATCTTCTTGCTTTTCCTCTCACAGAACACTATCTCCTGTCTCTGGTGGGCCTTTGCAGTGGTTATACTTTTGACTCGTAGAATCTCTCCCTTGATTTAAGCATTACCTTTTACATAAGTCTTTCCTAATTTCTTCTGTCTGTAGTACTGTCCTCTCCTAACTATATTGTGTTTATTTGTTCTTTGTACACAATAAATGCACATGTTATCTCCCTGATAGGATGGAAGGAAGTTCCTTGAGGGTGAAGGTTGTTTCATTTTTGTTTGTTTGGGTTTTTTTGTATCTGTATGCATAGTGAATTTCAAATAGTCGCCTTAATAAGTGCTTATAGATTGATAAATTTATGATCCCATGATCCTCCATTCTCACTGTCTGCTTTCCCTATTTCTTTGTTTGTACCATCTTCCACTGGGGGCGGGGGAGACATTCCCAAAGACTTAATTTTTTGAAGTCTGTCTTTTCCTTCAAGGCCCAGTGCAGGTGCTACCTCCTCCTTGAAACCTTCCCTGTCTCTTCCACTAGGTAAAACAAAGCTCTCATTCCTCAAATTCCACACAGCAAAGAGTTTCTAATTGGAGGAGATCTCAGAAGTCATCTAATCCAACCTACATCTCAATAAACATCCCTGAACTGGATTTAGTATTTCAGATATAGTCTAACAAAGGTAGAATATAGTGAGATGATCACTACACTGGTTTTAGATATTATACATCTATTAACCAAATCTAATCAGTTTTTCTAAGAATTACATAATACTTTTTTCTCATC
Organism: Phalanger gymnotis; assembly: GCA_028646595.1. Classification (NCBI taxonomy): domain Eukaryota; kingdom Metazoa; phylum Chordata; class Mammalia; order Diprotodontia; family Phalangeridae; genus Phalanger; species Phalanger gymnotis. Next base: position 43,602,520 of record CM053622.1, on the reverse strand, counting down.
TTGAATCTCAAACATCTCAAAGTTTGAAAGGACCTCACAGGATATTTAATATAAACCGTCTACATTAACTGTTCACACAAATAGGATGATGGGATTCTAGCAAGTTTCTTCTACGATGCAAATATGGTTTTGGTACCTAAGGTCACAGGAGAGACAAGACAGAGAAAGAAAACCATAATCTAATATCCTTAATGAATATCAATGCAAAAAACTTAAATTAAATGTTAGAAAATATATTAAAAAAGAGTATGTATCACAACTAGGTTGAACTTATGCCAGAAACACAGAGTTGGTTCACTAGGAAAATTATAAACATAAAAAATCATATTAACAACAATAAACAAACAAAAATTACATTCTTACATCAAGAATGCAGAAAAATTTTTTGCCAAAATATAACATCCATTTCTATTAATCTTGAAAAGCATAGGAATAAATGGACTTTTCCTTAATATAGTAAACAGTAGCTATCTTGTATGAAGAACCAGCATTATATGGAATAGAGATAAACCAGAGGCCTTTTCAAGAAGATCAGGGCTAAAACAGGGATATCCATGATCACTATGATTATTTGACAGTTCTATAAATGCTAGCTAGAAGAAGCACAGAAACAGCAAAATTATCAATTTTTACAGGTGGCATACTTAGAAAACTCTAGGGAGTCAACTAAAAATTAATTGAAACAATTAACTTTGCTAAAATAACAGAATATCAAATAAACCCACATAAATCACCAGCCTTTCTATATATTACTAAGAAATTAACCCAGCAAGATAAGATAGAAAGAGAAATTCAGTTCAAAATACCAACTGAATGTATAAAATATTTGGTAGTTTGCCTACCATGGCATATGGAGAAACCACATGAATACAATTATTAAATACTCCATACAGAAATAAAGATAGACCTGAACAGTTAAAGAGATATTAATTGCTCATTTTTGGTGCCAAAATAATAAAAATAACAATGATACCTAAGCCAATTTACTAACTTATTGCCACACCAATTAAACTATCAATGGATTACATTATAAAAATAGAAAGACTAAAAAAATTCAATTAAAGCTCATCTCAGAAGAAATAATGAAAAAGGGGAGGGGATAATGAAATGGAGCTTATCAGTAATAAATCTCAAAGTATACTATAAAGCAATTATCACTAAAATTATTTGATACTGTTTAAGGATAGAGAGTTCAATCGGTGGATCATGTTAGGTACACAGCATACAGAAGCAAAAGAACACTAAAGCATGGTGTTCAATAAATCCAAAGACTCTAACTTCTTGGGCAAGGATTTACTATATAACAAAAATCTTCTGGGGAATTTCAAAAGCAGTCTGGCAGAAATTAGGCTTAGATGAACACCTTATGCCAAATGTATACATGACTTACATCTTTAAAAGGTCACATGATAAATTAGAGGAGCAAGGAAAGAAATAGAGGAGTTCATGACCAAACAAAAGATGGAGAGTACCACAAAAGATAAATTGTACAATTTAGATTACATAAAAGTATGCTTTTGCACAAACAAAATTAATGTTATTAAAATTATAAGAGAAACAGTAAATTAGGTAGGATAAGACTCTGATATTCAATATATGGATGAGACTTTTATATTGTCAAAAGATATTAATAGGCAGATCTTAAAGGAAAAAAAATTGAGCTATCAACCACCATATGAAAAAATATTGCAAATAACTAATAATTGGAGAAATACAATTTTGAAGAACCCTAAGATTCCATCCCCCATGTATCACACTGGCAAAGATGATAAAAAGAGAACATGATAATTGTTGCAGGAACTAAGGAAAAATAGACACTAATAGACTTGGGAGAGCTGTGAACTGGTCTAGCAATGCTGGAAAGCAATTTGGAACTATATTCCCAAAGTCATTAAGTGGTGCAAGACCTTTGACTCAGCACTGTCATGATCAGGCTTATACTCCAAAGAGATCAAAGAAAGAGGAAAAAGATCTGTATGTACCAAAAATACTTTTAGCAATTATTTTTGGAGTGGAAAAGAACTGGAAACTAAGGGGGCTGCCCATCGATTGAGGAATGGCTGGACAAATTATGATATACTAATGTGATGGAGCATTACTGTGTCATAAGAAATGATAAAAAGGACAGTTTGAGAAACATCTTGGAAGACTTGAGTGAATGAATGAAGAACGAAGCCAGCAGAACCTACAGAGAAATTTATATGCCAATAACATGCTAAATAAAAACAACTAGAGAATAACTTAAGAACTTTAGTCAATTCAATGACCAATCATGATGCCAAAGGCTTGGGGATGATGCTGCCCATCTCTCCATCTTTTGCCTTTAAGGTGATTAATTCAAGGTGCAGAACAAGATCCATATTTTTGGATGTGGCCAATTTAGGGATTTGTTTTGCCTGACTAGGAGTATTTGATACAAAGGTACTTTTTTCTTTCTTTCAATGGTGGGGGTGGGAGGCCACAGGAAATCAGGGTTCAGGGGAAAAAGGATGGCTAGTATTAGGATTACCAACACAAAAAAAGAAAAAATAAGAAAAGAGGGTCATTGAAGGATTTAAAAAAATTTAAAAAAATACACAGGGCAGAATAGAAGATCAAAAGGAAACACAGACAAGCAGGACAACTTTGAAAATAATATGTTGAATTTTTGGTACACTTGGAGGGGGTGTAGCTTCACAGCTGTGTGTAGGATTTTTTTCTGTGCTTTGAAGCATACAGAGACTCTCATTTTATTTGGGGGTTAATTCAGTTACAAATTTAATTCAGTTAAAAAAAATCAAAATGAAATAAAATAAAATTTTAAAAAATTACCCTTTTCTTAAGACTCCTCTGAAAACTTGAAAAATGGCCCAATGCCGCCCCTCTCTTAATTACCTCCTATTTATCCTGCCCAGAGCTTGTTTTGTACATAGCTGTTTGCATACTATATCCCCTATTAGATTGTAAGCTCCTGAAGGGCAGGGACTCTCTTTTGTCTTTCACTGTGTCAGTGCCTGGCATATAGAAGGTACTCAAATAAATGTTCATTGATTGAGTGAGTGGTCTTTCTTTGCTTATAGACCTCCAGTGAGAGACTGCTGCTTCCTGAAATCTGTCTCCTTAAAAATTCCATCCATTGCTCCCAGTTCTATGTGCTGGTGCCAAGCACAAATCTAATACCTCTTACATCAACTGTTGGAAGGGAGCTCTCGTCTCTCTCTTCAAATTTCCTTTTTTTTTGCAGGCTAAATATTCCAAATTCCTCCAACAAATCTTCTTGGGCATGATCCCAAGACCCATTGCTACCTCGATTGCCTTTTTTTAGTACACACTCTAGCTTATCAATGTCCATCCTTATGTGCCCTTAGAACAGAACACAGTACTATAGATGTGATCTCAATAGGGTGGATTAAAATAAGAATATCACTTCCTTAATTTTGTATGCTCTTTTAAAGCAGTTTATGATTGTATTAGTTTTTTAAAGAAAATTGGTTGAGTTAAATAATAATAATAATAATCATAATAGTTTTCTTGGTTGCACCATCATACCCCCCCCCCATACTGCACATTTGACACTGATTTTTTTAGAACCCATGAATTACTACACTTTGGATCAGGTCATTGAACAATCTCCAAATTTACCCATCTCTATTATTATTACCCACTTGCCCATCTTGTCCATAAAGATAATCTGAGTCTTTGCCAAAAGCCTTGCTGAAATTGAGGTACATGAGGTTGATGGTCTTCCCTGGAGGGATGTTGAAAAAGGAAATTCTCTATCATCTGACCATACAGCCAGCCAGCTTCTATTTCTGGATCGACCACTAGCCCACAAAGACCACTAGCCCCTCTGTGAAATGACAGGCCTGGAATAAGAGCTGCTTGTGTCTCTTGGTGATGGACACTGAGCCAGGCAGGCTTGGGTATCAGCAGCAATTGTGCTCATACACAGTTCGGAAAGTGAAGGAGAGAAAGAAGGCACACGATTCAGAGATCAGCAACGATATAGACCTTGGCTTCCAAGGAGGAGCTACAGATGAGAAAGAACTTCCTTGTCATCGTGGGTGGATGGGAGGGGGCAAAGTTAGGGAGGCCAATCAGGCAACTGTCGTAATAGTCCAGGTGCAAATTGATAAATGTTAGAATTAGGAATAACCACCCTTTTTGGATGAAGGCTTTTGCCTTCATTGCTATTAGCTGTATCTAAGTGGTTGCTGCATCCTGGATGCCCGACAGGAGGCGCTCTAGCACACAGAAAAGAACACTGTTTTTGAAGTCTAGGGGTGCTAACAGTCATAAAGCTACTGACATCAATTTAGACATGCAATACAATTATTTCTAGTGGAGTGATCCAGATACCTCTATGCAAGCTTGTCTACTTTCTAGAGGCCCTCTAACCCAGGCCAATACAGTTTCAGAAACTTCCTTTGGGCCAAGGATTTCCAAAAATCCAAATTCAAAGAGGGAAGAGTTAGAAAGTCTGACGGCTAAGATTTCCTAGGTAGAGAATGTAAAAACAGCACAAATCTTTGTCGCAGAAAAACCTTTTTGAGCTTGACTTAGGGTCATTTGAGGGAAAAAGTGTCAGAATTTTTTTAAATAAACTTAATAAATGCCCTGAGGCACAAGTAGTTAAGACAATCTATTAAAATGTCATATGGGCTTAAACCAAATTAAAATAGTAAAGATATATTATGATAGCCAGCATTTAACTTGCCCGTAGTCAAAAGAGTCAGGTCCATAGTGCTTTAGTGCAAGATTTTCCTATTCCATGGGATGCACCAACAATCTCCATGGAGGATTCAAGTATCATGAAGCCAATGGTATTTCATGGCACCTGTCTCTCAAATATGGTCCCTTCTCTCCTCTGACAATGCCATCTCTCTAGTATAGATCCTCATCACCTCACACCTGGGTTACTGCAATATCCTGCTGGTGGGTCTGCCTGCCTCCAGTCTCTCCCCACTCCAAACCACCCTCCACTCAGCCACTAAAGTGATTTTTCTAAAGCATAAGTTTGATCATGTCATCCGCCCTCCTACTACTCAATAAACTCCAGTGGCTCCCTATCATCTCCAGGATCAAATGCAAAATTCTCTGCTGGCCTGAAACCCAGCCCTCTCCTCTCTTTCCAGTCTTCTCATACCTTACTCCCCGCCATGTACTCTCCGATCCAGAGACACCGGCCTCCTGGCTGTTCCACAAACAATCCCTTCCATCTCTCAACTCTGGGCATTCCCTCTGGAATCCCTGGAATGCTCTCCCTCTCCCTCCTCCTCTCCCACCCTTCTCCTTCCACCTGCTAGGATTGCTGTCAGGAAGAACTTTCTGACCCTGAGAGCCATCCCAAAGTGCGATATGCTGCCTCGGGGGATGATGGGCTCCTCCTCCTCAGAGCTCTTTGAGCAGAGGCTGGATGACCACTTGTCAGCTGGGTTACAAATAAATGGGGCCTTTTTTTCTTTTGCATATGGATTGGACTAGATGCTGTCTAAGGTTCTTCTCAGCTCTGAGACTTTATGACACAAGATCAGCAAAATCTTTTCCTCATCTGCCCTTTCTTCCTTGATAATTCCCTAGTGTAGGTTGTTTCATCCAACAGTTTCTGCATTATTGTTTTAGAGAGAAAAGCAGAGTGTGCATTTGACTAGTAGGAGCAGCAGGTCTGGGTAGAAAAGCAACAGCAGCTTTTCTGCCTATAGGGAGGTGCCCCCTCACCCCCATCCCATCATCTCTGCACCTTCCCCCTGCTTTCCTCTTGATTCTTGCCCTCCATTCTCTTCCTTCACATTCCCCTCCCTCCTCCTTAACCCTTGTGCACCCTCCTTCTCACTGACCTCGATACCTTTTCCTTCCTCTCACCCCACTTCCCTCTCCCTTCTGTTTTTCCTTCCCATCTTTATTATTCCTATCTGTTTCCTTCTTCCTCCTCCCCTACATCCTGTTCCTATTCCTCATTCTTTTTCCTTCTTTGTTTTCCTTCCCACTTTCCCCTCCCTTCTTCCTGCTTCTCTCCACTATATGCTGTCTTCCTCCCTCTCCCATCC
>CM053622.1:43556434-43596394 GCA_028646595.1 Phalanger gymnotis | reverse complement strand
GGACACAGGGAGAAGCTGGGCCTAGGTGGGTATTTCAAGCAGCCCCAGAATCTACACAGCTCCCCTCCCTGCGAGGATCCCACTCCAACAGGGCTGTCTACATTCCTGGATCCCGTCTCCCTCACCAGCTCTCAGGGAAGGGCTTTGTTTCTCTGGAGCCTGTGTGTGGCTCTCTAGAGATTTTGTGTATGTTAGAGATGCCTGGATTAACCTCTAAGGCAAGAGGAGAAGTCCCAGGCTTAACCCTGAGCAGTCATCCCCAGAGCTGTGTGCTCGTGTGAGAACATGTCTAAACATAGGGGTATAAATGCATGTAAGCATGTTAAGCATTTGAGTTAGTGGATAAGGCTGACTGGGACAGAGCTGACCAGCACAGGACCAACCAGCATCCCTGCCGCCACCTTCAAGAACGTTCTGTTCCTTCCTGGCCATGATGAGACATTGGAGGGATTGAAGAGAGGCTTTATGCACTTAATCATAGGGTCGCAGAATCAAAGGCTCTAGTCTAACCCCCTCATTACACAGGTGAGGAGACTGAAGCCCAGAAAGAAGGCTCCCAGAGAGATAAAGTAACTTGCCTGAGATCATCTAGGCAGCAGCAGAACCAAGATTAGAACCCAGGTCCTCTGACCCTGATCACTATATGGCACTGCCTCTATTCTAATTTGTAACATAATTGAGGGGCAGTGTCGCCTAGTCGAGAAAAGCTGACCTGAGGAAGAGCCAAAGACCTGAGTTCAAGTCCTACCACAGACACATACTATGTGCCATGAGACAAATCACTTCGTCCCTCAATGCTCTAGGCTGGAGATATCACTCAGGCTGGATGTGGCCCTTTTAACTGTATTAAAGTGTGGTTGGGAAATACTTAACAAAATAAATAAAAATACAATAAAGTATAGATAACATTACATTTTAAAATTAAATCGATTTGCAGCCAGCAGGGATCTTTATGTATGGTTGAGTTTCTATTTATATTTGATACTGGTGTTATAGCAATCCTTGTAGTCTTATATGTAGAGAAAGTACCAAGCCGAATAGTTAGGAGTTTTCTAATCTGAGGGTTCTCCATGTCAATGAAATCACAGGTCCAGTGCCTCTCCTATCATAGTTACCAAATAGACCTTGAACACCATAAAGGCAGAGTGAGGGTCTTGATACTTGTTTCTTCCTCATGTTAGTTGCACGATAATGTTTGCTTAATAGGTGGGTGGATGGATAGGATTCTGTTGTGAGGTTCACAAATCATTTCCTGAGTAGCTCAGGTCATGGCCTCTTGCATCACAAGCCTTCCCTGGCCATGCTAGCCCTCAATCTTTGATAACAGAACACAAAATGTAAGGGCTTGACAGGATCTTGTAGAGGAATTGGTGGTACTCACAGTGGAAGGAATTGTTTGCCCAGAGGGCCCCCCCCCCATATGCTTTTGCTTCCCTCCCTACTCCCAAACCCATGCTTGCTTTCCAACCCACCAATATCTGGAGCCTCTGCTGTCACTGGGTATGAGTACCAAAACAGGTCTTGCTCTCTCCCTTCCCCCACAGTCAACTTACCCACACAGTTCTTGCCATCTGGAGTGATCTCAAAGCCCGCGTTGCAGATGCACTGAAAGCTTCCCTCTGTGTTAATACAGCGCCCATGACGGCACATCCCACCGTTTAGGATACACTCATCGATATCTGTGAGAAAATGGAGCTGTAAGCGGGTGGGGGACTGGAGGTAGGGGCTGGGTGTCTGGTTGGGAGAGTGGGATGGAAGAAGCTCTGTGCGTATGTGTATTTGAAAAAGGGAATGTGGTGGCCTATGGTGCAGTGGATAGACCATAGCCCTGAGGGGTCAGCAGTAATAACAGTGATAATCAGTCTTACTTTATTCCTGTTTCTTTAGACTTTTCAAAGCATTTTCCTTCCAACAACCCTGAATGACACAACTGGCCTAGGGGTCCACATCCCATGAATAGCAGAGCCTAGGTCTCCTAGTTACCACTGTAGGGCTATTCCTTTTATACCAAGCAGCGGCTCTAGAGATTTCAGACCAAAAGATCATAGGATTTCAACTGGAAGGGCCCTTAGAGACCATCCAGTCCAACTCCTTTATATTCAGATGATGACGATGATGATAAAAAAAAATCAGCATTCATATAATGCTTTAAGGATTACAGAGTACTTTACACATAGTAATTTAGTTAATCCTAACAATCTTGGGAGGTAGGTGCCATTATTCTCTCATTTTACAGATGAGGAAGCTGAGGCTGGAAGAAGTTAAGTGACTTGTCCAAGGTCACACAGTTAAGTATGGGAGGCAAGGTTTTAACTCAGGTCTTCCAGACTTCAGATCTAATACTCTACTCACTGTACCATCTAGTTGCCTAGATGGCATCTTTCCTCAGATGAAGAAACTATGTCCTGGAGAGGCTGGGTGATTTGCCCACAGAATTATGGGCTCTGTCTTCCCTACTAGACATAAAGATGAGCTGTCCTCCCTTCCCAGGGGGATCATACCGACACAGGACTGTTTGGTGGGGGTGCTCTGGAAGCCTTCTTGGCATTTACAATGATAAGAGCCAGGCGTGTTGACACAGTCTCCATGGACACAGGGACTGCTGGAACACTCATCTACATCTGTGGAGAAAGTCCCAAATCTCAGTTACCCGTCTCCATTTCCCTAGCATCTCACAAGGACCCAGGTTCCCCCTTCCCTTCCTCTGTTTTCTCAGGACTTAGTAAGAATCCAGGCCTTCTTCTCTCATCCTTTAAGAACTTCATGGGAACCCGAGTCTTCCCCCTTATCATCGTCCTTCCAGAACTTAACAAAAACCCAGGTTCCTCCTCCCTCACTTTCCTCTGAAGTCTTAGCAAACCCTCCGGGTCCCCTCTCTTGACCCTCCAGAGCCTCAGAGGTTTTAGGTTCCTTCTCCTGACCCTCAGTCATCTCAGGACTCAGGAGGAGCCCAAGTGCCCCCTCCCCTCGCTGTGCCCACCCCTGGGCTTAGCCCTCACCAATGCATTCTCCACGCACGTCCTGCTTGTAGCCCATGTTGCACTCGCACCGATAGCTGGATGAGGTCGGGAGGCATCGCCCATTGAGGCAGAGGTTGGTGAAATGCTTGCAGATGTCAATAGTCTGATTCAGTGTGGCTGTGCCTAGGAGCAGGGGTCCATGAGGACAGGGGCCACCAGCCTTGTCCTGACCCCTTCATTCCAGAGTCCTAGAATCTTAGGGCTGAGAAGTATCTCAAAGGAGATCTGGTTAAGCCTGGTTAAGCCTCTAGCCTCTGCTTGAAGACATCTAGTGATGGAAAACTCTCTCTCATTCCACTTCTGAAAATTCTAATTGTTAGGAAGTTTTCCCTTACATCCAACCAAAATCTACCTCCCTACAATTCCCTCCTGATACTGACTCAGGTTCTGCCCTCTGGAGCCAAGCAGAAAAAGCCTAATCCCTTAGTCCCTCCCTGCTTCACCTTACAACAGAGATGTCCAAATGATCTTGGGAGGTAGGCAGTGAGGGGGGAGAAGGGAGGTGAGTGTAGGGGAGGACAGCAGAATTTCCCCTTCAGGGTCAGCTCTCTGAGGGATCACCTTCTGCCCTTCTCAAGGCAAGAGCTAGGCATCAGTGTTTGTAGTGGGGATAGGGGAGGAGAGGGTTTGTCCTTACCGATGCTGGAGCTGCCAGGGCCCAGGCCAGGAAGGCTGGGGAGGGCGCCTTGTCCATTGGTACCATGGGGGCCATGTCGAGCAGGCCCAGTAAGGCCAGGGCCCAGGCCATTGGGCCCAAATCCTGGAAGGCCTGGGAAATGTCCGGGGTAGGCAGGCAGCACAGGAGGACCCTCAACACACAGCCGGCGAAACTCATCTACAAATCAGGGAAAGGGATGGTCATTGGACCTGGGGCCAACATAGAGGAGGAGGCAGAGCAAAAGTTGAGCTTTTGAGTCCTGGCCTCTTTGGGGCAGGTAGACAGAGGGAGCTGGGGTGATGAAGGATCAGGGATCTGTGTTCAAATATGCACTGGCTTCTGTTCTTGGTGGTTGCCATGCCAGAGAAAAGATCCTTAACGGAGAAGGTTTGGGGACCAATACCACCTCTCTCCTTTCAAGGGTATGGATAGAGGAGAAGCACAGCTACCCTTGCCTTCTATACTTCCTCCCTTTCCTCCCTCTTCTCCTCTTCCCCTTTCCTCCCAAGACTCCCACTATAGCCCCATTCCCAGATGGGCTCACCTGAGCCCCTTTGGGGGCACATCTCTGGCGTTGACCCTACGGCCCAGCACCGGCCCCATTCACAACAGCACTGCCTCTTGGAAGCTTGGCCTGGCAGCTCTCCAGCACAGCGACCCCCCAGTAATGCTGAGAAGCAGGTACCCACTCTCTGATCTGTGGTATTGAATCACAGAGCCCATGAGCGCCAGAGACACTAGGCACCAGAGGGAAACAGTGGTGCTGAATCCAAGGAAGTCACTCATGGTGTTGTCTTAGGAAAGAGAAGCCTGGTCAAAATGGGAGGAGGCGGGGAGCCTCAGCTGAGGGCTTTGGGGTCACACTAGGAGAGATAATGACTCATGGTGTTGGGTTGGAGGAATGGGGAGGTATGAAGGTCAATAACACTAGAGAGTGTTTCCTGGAGGTGCTTGGCCCCTATTGGTGAGACTGATAGAAAACCTGGTGCAGGGAGGTCAGATGGGAAACAATCTTACAATATTTTTCAGACATTCCAAATTCTAATGTCCCTCCAATCTTTGGCATCACGACTTTTAAAGTCGCTCCCAGCTCTGGTGTTCTGTGTTCTAAGGCCTTTCTAGCCCTGACATGTGGGGTACTTTCAATGTTCTAAGATCACTCCCAGGTTTGGCATTTTATGTTTTAAGAAGCTTTAATATACTTTATCCTAAGGACTCTCCCACCTCTGAAATTCTCTGTTCTGAGGGTCCTCCTAGCCTGAACAACCTGTGTTTTAAAGGCCCTCCCAGCTCTGACACTCTGTGTTCTAAAGGCCTTCTAAACTCTGACATTCTGGGTTCTGAGGGTCCTCCCAGCTTTGAAATCCTGTGCTCCAAGGGCCTTTTTTCCCATTTAGAAGATGGAGCCCAACCCTTTAAAACAAGTACCCACTATCTGGGGCCCACCAATAAAAAGGCTAATAACATACCACCAGGGGAAAAGGCCTCAGGTTTGGGAGTGGAGCAGAGCTGAGGTTTGTGGGGCTTATAAGAAAGAGGGAGCCAGGACTCCATCCTTTTCACTGAGCACAGAGCAATTAGACAGCATTAGGAGACCACAAGTCCTTGGCTAACATCCTAACATTCATTCAAGGTCTTAATCAGAGGGTGAGTCAATAGTCTTGCACTGAGGGTACCATAAGCTGTGTGCCTAAACATCAGGCGCCAGGAAGGTCTCTGGTGCTGGGCGGGATGACCTTGCTGTGGACTGAGGATGGGTATATGAGGATGGGTTGGGAGAGTCCTGAGCCACCCCCAGGATCCCAAGGCCCTGAGAACCATCTTACCCAGGCAATGAGAACCATCAGCACTGGCCATGAAGCCTCGGGGACAGGTGCAGACGTAGCTCCCCACCGTGTTGGCACATTCTCCACCTTCGCAGACACCAGGGATGGTGCTGCACTCGTCCACATCTGGATAGGGCCAAGGGCAAGGGGAGCTCATGAGATAACCTCCTCATCCTGAGCCCTTCCTCCATCCCCTCCACCACGTCCCCCTTTTCACAATGGTTCTCGTTTCAATAGCACTGTCCAAACACCTGCCTCCAGCCCTCTGACAGTGGGAAGGAGTTCAAGGACTATTCCTCCCATTTCACAGATAAAGGTCAGAAAAGGGTCCAAGGCCACCCTTATTCTCCTCTCTGCCCAGACCCTGCCCCCGATATAATAGAAATGTCCTGGTATAACAGAGATAGTGCTGAACTTAGAATCAGAGGCCTTGGGTTCAAGGCTGGGCTTTGACATTTAACTAGCTGTGTGATAGTAAGGGAATGACTTGCCTTCTCTGGGCTTCAATTTCCGCTAAATGGAGATAAAAATTCTTGCCTCACTGACCTCAGGATTATTGTGAGAAAAGTACTTTGTAAACTCTAACATATCATCGAAATGGGAGTTGTGACTATTCCAGAACTTGGAGCATGGGAGGCAGTGTGGGGTGATAGAGAGAGTCCTCTTTGAAACTAGGAAGACCCGGGTTTAAATTCTGCCTCTGGTGTCTACTGGCTGTGTGACCGTGGGCAAGTCACTTAACTCTCTACGACTATACATTGCAGAGAAGGTGTCGATCTGCATTTGTGGAGGGAATTTCCTCAGTAGGAGCTCTCCGTGCTGATGAAATCACAGGCCTGATTTTTAAAGAAAATGGCCAGGAGATAAGCCTCTGAGCTCATGCTAGAAGGATCTGGTCTCTAACTGAGGATCACAGGTTTAGAGCTGGAAGGAATCATCATTTACAGTACAGCTCCATCATTTTAAAGGTAAGGGATCTGAGGCCCAGAGAGAAGTAACTTTCCCAAGTTACTCACTTAGTAAGTGGCAGGATCTGGACTCAGTTCCTAGCTACTGCAGAGGCAGTTAGGAGGTCTAGTGGATAGAACACTGAGCCTGAAGTCAGGGAGACCTGAGTTCAAATCCGGCCTCAGACACTTACTAGCTGGGTGACTCTAGGCAAGTCATTTAACCATTATCTGCCTCAGTTTCCTTATCTGTAAAATGGGGATCATAAGAGCACCTACTTCCCAGGGTTGATTTGAGGATCGAATGAGGTGACATTGGCAAAGCGTTTATTTAGCACAGTGCCTGGCACAAGCTTGCTCCCTTTCCCCTCCAAATCCAGCGTGCCACCTCCACATCTCCGTGTCAGTCCTTCCCCTTTGCCCCCGTTCCCCTGAATTCGCGCATGTCTCATCCCTCCTGCTTCCCCTACCTTCACATTTGTGGCTGGCCTCACCCAGCCGGTGACCAGCGGGACAGCGGCACTCAAAGGAGCCCACGGAGTTGATGCAATTCCCTCCCTGGCACAGGCCTGGGATGGCCCGGCATTCGTCTACATCTGCAAAGGACAAAGAGAGACAGAAGGTGACCCCAAAGTCTGGCCCAGAGTCTAGAAATGGGCCCCCCCACAAAGACACCCCAAAACCCCACAACAATCCGTTCATCCAGATCCCCTTTTCACGAGCTCTCAGATTCAGTCCCTTCCTGGACCCTATTCCATAGTCCTCCACAATGCTGATCCCTACCCACTATCGCCCCCCATATCTCACAGGACTCAGAGTCTTAACAGGGAGTGTTCCCCTGCTCCCTCTTACTGCCCCCACACCCCCAGGCTGAGGAGGGTCTTCCCAGTGAGTCTACTCACACGAAGGCTTCAGGGTCTCTTCAGTGAGTCTCCCCATCCCACAAGGCTCAGGGGGTTCAAAGTTTCTCCCCTTGCCCTGTCACTACCCTCCTCTCCTCCAGGATCTAGCATCCCTGCGGTCATTCTCCACACCATCATTTTAACACGTGATTCTTTACCTTGACAGGCCCCAGTTCGTATGTTTGGGATGAAGCCTCTGCGGCAGGGGTGGGGCTGGGCAGGGCACGGCTCACAGGGGTGACCCCAGGCACGACCCACACTGGCACAACACATGGTTTTGGTGCAGACGAGGCCGCTCAGCTGGCCCTGGCACACCTGGTTGTTGACTTGGGCAAAGCAAGGTCCGGTGCGGTAATCTGCCGGGAGGTGCGGGTGTTCAGCGAGAAAGACCAGGGCAGGGCTCCAGTCCTAGACCCCTCCCCACAAATTCTAGCTTCGTCCTCAGCAGCTCTGGTCCTGTCCCCTCCCTCTTGGTGCCATCCTCCCAAATTCCTTTGAATTACTCGGCCCTCCCTCCCTCCCTCCCTCCATTCCATGAGCCCCGCCTCCTCAAACCCCGCCCCCGACTCATATTCATAGATCAAAACTTGGGGAAATGATAAGCGCTCATTTCAGTGTGGCAGCTAAGCGGCGCCGTGGATAGAGTTCCGGGTTTGGAGCCAGGAAGAGACGAGTTCGAATGTGACCTCAGACACTTCTTATCTCTATGGTCTGGGCAAGTCACTTATAACCTCCTCAGTTTCCTCAACTGGGAAATAAAGCACCTACCTTCTGGGGTTGTTGTTAGAATCAAATGAGAGAATATTTGTAAAAAGCCCTTAGCACACACAAGAAATGAGAAGCAGACGGACTTCATTACAACCTGGAAAGACTTATACGGACTGATGCTGAGGGAGGGGAGCAGAACCAGGAGAACATACACGATTACAGACACACGGTGTCTGAAAGGACCAACTTCGATAGACTTGGCTCCTCTCATCAATGCAAGGTTCAAAGACAGCACCAAAAGACTCATGATGGAAAAAACCACGCACATCCAGAGAAAGAATTATGGAGTTTGGACGCAGATTGAGGCAAACTATTTGCCCTTTTTTTTCCTTCATTTTTGGTTTCGTTTCTTCTTTCTCATGATTCATTCCATTGGTTATAATTTTTCTTTACAACTGGACTATTATGTAAATAAGTTCAATGTGAAAGTATATGTAGAAGTTATATCAGATTACATGCCGTCTTGGACGGGGGGGGGGGAGAGTGGGGGGAGGAGAAAGAGGGAGAGAAAATTTGGAACTCAAAAACTTGTGGAATTTAGTGTTGTAAACTAAAAATAAAAAAAAAAATTAAAAAGCCCTTAGCACATAGTAGGCACTCATTTAAAATTGAAGGGGAATTTTAATAGGACCATAGGATCATAGCTTGTGAGCAGGAAGGGATTTCAAAGGTCATCTAGCCCAGGGGTTGTTAACCTGGGACCCTGGGGTCTGTGTATAGATTTACAGGGTCTGTGAACTTGGGCAGGGGAAAAATTACATCTTCGTTTTCACTAAATGCTAACTGACATCTAGCATTTTCTAAAATTATAAATTTTAAAAACTCCACATTGTTCTGAGGAGTCCATATGCTTTTACCCACTTGACACTTGACATACTTACTAGCTGTGTGACCTTAGGCAAGTCACTTAACCTCAAATTGCCCTGCTTTCCCTCCTCCGAAATAAAAGAAAATGATCCTTTAAAAAACAAAACAAAAAACCTGTCAAAGTGGTTCATAACACAAAAGGTTAATAATACTGAACTAGCTCAGCCTCTTAATTTAATTGTTGAGAAAACTGAGGCTAGACAGCCTTTGAGGTCCCTTCCAACTCACCCCAGTAGAGGTTAATGGACTTGCCAAAAGTCACACTGATTGTAAACGATGGAGCCAGGATTTGAACCCGAGTCCTTCCACTCCATATCAGTCCTTCTTTTCTAAGGGAGGCCCCTTAGAGGAGCATCTCAGCACCTCAGAGGAGGTGCATTGGCCCAGGCCACCCAGCTGGTAAAGCCTCAAATCTAGAACTTGATGCAGGCACCCTCCCTCGCAAACCAGAGTTCTTTGCATTAGAGCCCAGTGCCTCTGGATCTCTGACCCTCCCAAGACCTACTGTGTGCCCAGTCCTAGGACAGAGAGTGTGAAGGGAAGGAGAAGAAAGAAGGAACAGAGGCCATTTCTCTAACAAGCTCAAGCAGGGTTATGGCCCAGGGACCCTGAGCCAGGGCCAGAGGACAATTCACCTCTCTGGCCTCAGCTACCTCATCTGTAAGATGAAGAGATTGGACTAGATAGTCTCCAAGATCCCTCCTAGGTCCAAGTCTGTGATCTGATCACCCTGAGACAGGGACCAGCTTTGCCCCTTGGTCGGTCAGGGCTGGGTACAGCAGCACCCCACCTCGAGGAGTCACCGCCCTGGGGGCAGAGACAAGCTATGGGCATAGCTGTTGCGTCACCCCTTTGGAAAAGGGATGGTCTGCAGGCATCTCAAACTCAGCGTGTCGTAAACAGCAGCAGCATCTCTACTCCTGAACTGGCCCCTCTTCCCAAAGTCCTTATTTCTTCTAGTCGCCCGCAGCTTCAGGGTCATCTCTGACTCTTCACTCGTCATCTCCCATATCCACTTAGCTGCTAAATTGTGTCATTTCCACCATCTCATAAATCCGACTCCTCTCTACTGGACCAGCCTCATTTAGGCCCTCAATCAGCCTTCATGTGGATCATTGCAATAGCGTTCAAACTGGCCTCCCTGCCTCAAGGGTCCTTCCCTCCGATCCACACTCCATCCAGCTGCCAAAATGATTTTGCTAAAGCACAGGTGTGACCACCCCCTTGCTTAATGAGATAGATCCTGGTCACCTCTAGGTGACTTCCTCCGCCCTTCCCAGCCTGGCTCAGACCGACCTACCAGCTTTCAACCTACCCACCTTGCCAGCTTTCTTACACATCACGCTCATTCCTGCACTCTGTGGTCCAAACAGACTTGCCCTCTTGCTCCCCATAAACATGACCCTCCATTCTGTAATCCCATGTCTCGAATACACTCCTTCCTCCTCTTTACATTTCTCCTTACCTTCAAGGTGTTGCTCTGACAATAAGCCCTGTATGAGGTCTTTCCACGTAGGCAGCTAGGTGGGGCAATGGATAGAGCACCAGGTTGGGGGTCAGGGAGACCTGAGCTGAAAGTTGTCTTCTGATACTTTCTAGTTGTGTGAACTTGGCCGAGTCACCTAATGTCAGTCTCCTCAACCGCAACATGGGGATAATAATAGCACCTACCACCCCAGTGGAAACACCAGCTCAAGTAGGCGGCACAGTGGATAGAGTACTGCATCTGGAGTCAGGAAGACTCCTCTTCCTGAGTTCAAATCTGGCCTCAGACACTTCCTAGCTGTGTGACCCTGGGCAAGTCACTTACCCCTGTTTGCCTCAGTTTCCTCATCTGTAAAATGAGCCAGAGAAGGAAATGGCAAAACACGCTAACATCTGTGCCAGGAAACGAGGTCACAAAGAGTCAGACATGACTGAAAATCTACTGAATGACAACAATCCTTGGGAATGGTTTTCTTAATACCTTTGGACTCATCCCAAATAAGCAGCTACTCTTTACATGGACCAGGAAATTAGTTCCATTTTGGGTGTTTCCATCTTACGCTAGGTGGTGCAATGGAGAGAGGACTAGATCTGAGTTCAAATTCAGCCTCATTGGGCAAGTCACTTCTTTTCTCTCTGCCTCAGTTTCCCCATCTGTAAAATGGGAACAATGATGATAACACCCACCTCTAAGCTTTGTTAGGATGGTCAAATGAGATTATATTTATGAAATGCGTTGTAAGCCTCAAAGCATTGTATAAATGCTAGACACTATCATCATTATTATCATTACCTGAGCTCTGCAAGAGGTTTAAACACTGATATTTACTAAGATCATTCTATTTTTTTTGATGCAATCATAGATAAGTGATTTGCCCAGGGTCACACAGTTAGTAAGTATCTGAGGCTGGATTTGAACTCAGGTCCTCCTGACTCCAGAGCTGGTGCTCTATCCACCGTAGCACCTAGCTAGCCCAAAGTACTATCATTCTAAAGACATTTTTATCTACCACTTCTATGACACAAGAAGATGATTAAATGTTAAGTACAGTCTAATCTGGGCAGCTCAGTGGCACAGCAGATAGAGTGCCAGGCCCGGAATCAGGAAAACTCATCTTTCTGAGTTCAAATATAGCCTTAGACACTTACTAGCTGTGTGACCCTGGGTAAGTCACTTCACCCTGTTTGCCTCAGTTTCCTCACCTGTTCAATGAGCTGCAGAAGGAAATGGCAAACCACTCCAGTATCTCTGCCAAGAAAATCCAAAATGACATTACAAAGATTCAGATGTGACAGAAAAATGACTAAACACACAGTCTAATATGGTATTCACTTAAATAGTCAGCATTAGATGTAAGAGAGTATATCTAAGAAGGATTATTCTATTTGAGTATAAGTACCAGCTACTGCAGTCCATCAAAGACCTCCTCCTATGCCTCCCAGTGGCATGGCAGCGTCCCTTGGCTCAGGAAGGCTACACCACCAGAGAATACTATGTGGAGCATTGAATGTTGACTAGATGGACAGTTTTGCTGAACTTTAAGCATTTCACAGTTTAGTAAACAGCTCCAGTGAGGGTGACTAACCCAGGGTCACACAGGTAACAAATTTCTAAGGCAGTATTCAAACATATATCTTTCTGACTCCAAGTCCAAGATGAAGTCTTCCTGATTCCAGGTCTGGTGCTCTATCCACTGTGCCCCTCAGCTGCCACCTACCTTGCATTCCACTAAAATCCCCACATCTTTTTCAGGCAAACTGCCATGTAAAAATACCTTTTCCATCTTGTACTTGTGAAGTCTAGTTTTTGAAGCCAAGGGTAAGACTTTACACATATCCCTATTAAATTCATTTTATTAAAGGTATAGCATAAATTCACAATGGCCGATGTTGAAAAGGACAAGAGGATTTTTTTTTTTGTTCAGAAGCATGCACAGTGCCACACAATTAGAAAGGGAGGCAAGCACAGGACTGGACCTCATCGGAGTGGACTCTTTGGATAAAAACTGGTCTGGCTCCAGGATTCTTGGCACAGATGCCAACAAAAGCAAAGGCATCGTCTGGGGCGAGGATATGCTGACGGAATACTTGGAAAACCCCAAGAAGTCTATCCATGGAACAGAAATGATCCTCGCTGGCATTCATAAGAAAGGAGGAAGGGCAGAATTGATAAGCATATCTCAGAAAGACTACCAATGAATAATGGCTGTTTGCTGCCTCCCTTACAAAAAGATGCCTTGTGACAAGATTTCCTTTTTCTTTCCTTTTAACATATGCCACAACCCTCCCCTATTTAAATTGCTTTTATCAACCAGAGAACTTTGATCATGAATGGTTGCTTTAAAATTGTGTTCAGCAGCTGTAATTTAAGGAATTATGTGGATTAGGTAGGTTTGTGTTTAAATGAACATAATTATGTTTTCTCCACTGTGGTTTTAAGTCTAGCCACAGAAAGGCAGGATAACAATGAATAGAGATAGCTGGCCTCACAGACAGGAAGACGAGGCCTCAAATCGTGCCTCATGCATAAACATGCATGTATACACACATGTATATGTTAACATACACACATCTATTTATATATACATAGATGCGAGTGTGTACTGGCTATGTGACCCTGGACAAATCACAACCTTTCAGTGGCTCTAGGCAACTAATACTATAAATTACAGAGAAAGTATCAACCAATACCAGTAAAGGGAATTATCATCAGCTTCTCTTTCTCACCCCATATCCAATTTGTGACCAAGACCTGAAGATTCTACCTCTGCAACACCTTTTGAACACGCCCCCTTTTTCTCTTCTGTCCCTGCCAGGTCCTCATCCCCTCATGCCTGGACTATTGCTTTAGTCTGTTGATTGACCTCTCTGCCTCAAGTCTTTCCTTACTATGTTGCATTCTCCACTCAGCCACCGAAATGATCTTTCTAAGCTTAGGTCTGACCATATCTCTCTCCTGCTCAATAAATTCCAACAGCCCCCTTTTGCTTCCAGGATCAAATGCAAAATCCTGCGTTTGGCTTTTAAAGCTCTTCATAAACTGGCTTCATTCTGGTTATCTTATCCCTTCCTTTCTTCCATGTACTCCACAATCTAGTGACACTGCTTTCCTTGTTGTTCCTTCAAAAAGACACTCTATCTTTCACCTTTGGGCATTTTCACTGGCTATCCTTCATGCCTGGAATTCTCTTCCTCTTCACCTCTGTCCCCTGGCTTCTCTGGTTTCCTTCAAATCGACTAAAATTCAACTTTCTGTGAGAAGCCTTTCATGGTCCTCCTTAGTGTTGGTACCTTTCCTTGGAGGTTATCTCTACTTTATATTCTCTCTCTCTCTCTCTCTCTCTCTCTCTCTCTCTCTCTCTCTCTCTCTCTCTCTCTCTCTCCCCGATGTAGTTAGCTAGCTACATCCATATATATGGACATGGGTAGATCTCTATCTATCCTGCTTATACATAGTGGTTTGCATGTTGTCTCTACCTATTTATATTGTGAGCTCCTTGAGGGTAGGAATAATTTTGGCCTTTCTTTGTATCCACAATACTTAGGACAGTCTGGTGCACAGTAAGTGCTTAATAAATGCTTGTTGGCTTTCATCACCTGTAATGTCTCCATACCAATGAAATCACACACAGGTCTTGTTCTAATCCTGATTATTAATTCATTTAGAGTGAGAACATGTAAGTATGTATCATCTCGAATTTGTAATGTTGTGATCGTAAGGCTTAATTCAACAAGGAAATATTCCTAAAAACGTCTAGGATAGATTTCCTCTGGTTAAATTCGGCCTCAGATTCCAGCCCATCAAGGTTATTTTGGATCCTAACTTTGTCAGTCAGGGCGCTCACTCCCCCTCCCATCTTTATTCTGTCTGCATGTTTGATAAGCAAGCCTGCTTACCAAATCAGTGACAGAGGAACAGTTAAATGGTCTAGGACCCTGCCTAGATTGTGGGTCCTCCAGTGGAGGTCTCTCTACAAGCAGATATTGAGCCATTTGCTGCTCTTCTTTGAGTCTGGCCACCCAACCAGCTTTAAAATTATCTCATGGTCTAGACCATTGTCTAGACCACATGGCTCCATTTTTTCCCCAGAAGAATAATATGAAGTCCTTTGTCAAACCCTTTACTCTAATCTAGGGTCTATAGCATTTCCCTCCTCACAAGACATTTCCCAGATCTTTAAAGTGCTCCCTATACATTAGTTCTTAAAGCTAATAGGGTATTTCCAAGAGATATAAGGTACTTCCTATAGGATATCTCCCTGAACCAGATAATGCTCCCTGAGGGCATCTCCTGGAGCCAGACTTTATTACCCACAGGACATCTCTGGAAGTTGGAAGGTGCGCCCTGCAGTACACCTCCCAAAGGTAGATGGTACTTCATGCACAACATCTTTTGGAGCCAGATTGTTTTCCCAATAGGGCATCTCCAAGACTTAGGATATATCCCCTGCAGATTGTCTCCCAGGTCTTGATGGCACTCCCCATGTAGCATCTCATGGAACTAGATGATGTTCCTAATAGGGCACTTCCAAGAGTTCAATGTACTCCCTACATGGCATCTTTTGAAGTATTCCCTCCAGTCCATCTCTAAGAGTTAGAAGAAAATCTCTGCAGGACATCTCCCAGAGATGGAAGGAGCTTCCTAAGGGTCATTTCCTGCAGAGCCTGAAGGAAGCAGAGAACTGCTTCATGGGGTGTTTCCCAAACTGGCCTAAGACTGTTAAGCTCACTGTGGCCTGAGCCTTTTCTTCAAAGATCTCAGGAGATTAAAGTCAGCCCTGGGATTTCCAAGTCCACTGGGGGAAGAATAGGATCATAAGATTTAAAACTGGGAGAGACCTCAGAAGATATCCAGTCCAAGCCCCTTCTTTTGCAAATAAGGAAACTGAGCCTCCAACAGGGGAAAATTCTTGCCCGAGATCACACAGATATTAAGTGGCAGAGCTGAGACCAGAATCCAAGTCCTCTTAGGACGAAGCCAACATTCTGTACACTACTCTACCCAGCTGATAAAATCCCTGAAATGTTGAGACCAGCCTGCTTTTCAAGGACCTCTTGAGTCAGTGTGGGCCTGGTCCATGATCTGGGGAGGTTGGGAGGCAGCGGGATAGACTATTCTTCCAGCCCTACCCCCACCATGACCTTTCTCACAAACTCAAGCATGTCTAGTGAAACCCCTCCCCCACTCCTTGCTCTGATCAGTGCCCACTCTATGTGTCTTGGTGGAGAACAGCTGGCTGCACAGCTGGAGAGTCTGTCTGATTTCTGGCCCCAAGCTCAATTTAAGCCCATCCACCAGCGCTTTGGGAAACCTCCTGTTTGAAGACATTTTATGCATACAAGATGTCGGCAAAGGCTGCACAAACAAGCAAAGGCCCCTTTGTGTCTCCAGCCTCACATCCCCCTCCCCACTCTCTTTTCTAGAAGTGATTTCCTTTCTGATTCTGCTTGCCAGATGTTCTTAATAAAGCAGCTTGACCTCAAGAGGAAAAGGGCAAGGACAATCTCAGTTCAAGTCCCAACTCTAACACTTACTAACTGCATGACCCTGAAAAAGTGGCAGATCTCTGAGCCTCAGTTTACTCATCTGCAAAATAGGGATAATGAGTTTTGTACTACCTACCCCAGAGAGTTGTTGTCAAGAAAGGACTATGTAAACCTTGAAACACTAGAAATGTTAACTCGTTATTAATATAATTGCTGTTATTGTCTATTATCACTTGAGAAATCAACATATACACATGTATACACACATACATGTACATGCACATATGTGTACACACATGTGTATATGTATATATACACAGATGTGTGTATCTGTGTATACACACATGCATAGATATATTTTTATATATATTTACATACACATATACACGGGATACACCAGATGGATGAAAAATGCTTATTGACCAGATGATGAGATGCAGTTACGGGACAGCTCATCAAGTTGTCCTGCTGGAAAGACACTTCTGATCGACAAAGTAAAGCACCCAGAGTTTGATTGAAGAGGAACCAAGATTAAATTTAGGAAATTATGCCATATTCTTTCAACAATCTCAAGCTGCTGCTGGTCCCCAAGCCTATCTTTTTAGCTTTTAAATAAGACAAGAAGAGGTAGTAAAGTGTCATGGAAAGAGTACAGGGAGGAGAGACAGGGAAGACCTGAGTGTAAATCCTGCTGCTAATACTTGTGCGCTCTTTGACTCTGGGCAAGAAACTCTCTCTAATCCTCAGTTTCTACACATGAAAAAAGAGGATCATGACACATGTAGTGCCTACCTTACATGGATGTTGCGAAGGTCATTTGAGATAGATAGGGATAGGGAATGTGCTTTCATTTCATTGTTAATAACAAGAACCATAAATAGCTACTTTTTATACAGGACCTACTATGTGCCAGGCACTGTGCTAAGAGCTTTACAAGGGCTGACCCTCACGAGCACCCTGGAGAGTAGGTGCTGTTATTATGGCTATTTTAGAGTGGAGGAAACTGAGGCTGCTAGAGGCTGACCTTGACTGAAGTCTTCCTGGCTCTGAGGCTGGCTCTCTACCCACTGTACCGCACTGTCTTTAGGTCATTTTGTAGACATTAAAGAGTGATATCGATGTTGGCTGTCATCCCGTGGAGCCCTCAGATCACAGGACAATCAGACCATCAAAAGAGCCAGAAGAGGGCCTTTCACACGATGGATAAACCCTCTAGGGAACATTTAAGGAGGAAAAGGGACAAGAATTGCCCAGGAGGAGAAGGCATGGCTAGGTTATGATCTTCATGAGTGGAGGAAATGCCACCGCCATTCGGGTCACAGATTCATTGAAACATCATCGGGCAACCAGGAGACGCAGTGGATAGCATACTGGTTCTGGAGTCAAGAGGACCTGAGTTCAAATCCAGCCTCAGACACTTGACACTTACTACCTGTATGACCCTGGGCAAGTCACTTAACCTTGATTGCCTCCCTCCAAAAAAGATTTTTAAAAAGTCACAGAAGCTTCAATTTAGATCTGCAAGGGAGCTCAGATGCTTCAAAGTCCAGCTCTTTACAGATGAGGAAAGTGAGACTTGGAGAGGTTTAAATGGACTTGTCCAAGGGCATGCAGGTAGTAAGCATCATGGAGAGGATTTGAATCCAAGCCCTCTGACTTCAGATCTGGAGCTTTTTGCACTGAACTATGCTTGAAAAAGTCAAGGCCTCTAGGAGGCTCAGGATAGGAAGAGGGCTGCAGGGCTCCACCCGAGGGGCCTCTGAAGAGCCCGGCCTGGGCTGGGCAGCCTCTGGCAGGTCACCCTGCCAACAGCAGAGGCCGGAGACCATCAGAGGAGGGCAAAGCCCAGCGTTCCAAACTCACTGCATTTTCCCAGGGGCTCTAGAGGGGGTCCCAGAGAAGGAGGAGGACCTACAAGGGGAGGATGGGAAGGGGCAGAAAAAGAGGAAAGGTGGAAAAGGAGGAGGAAGTAGAAAAGGAAGAAGAATAAGAAGAAGGGGGAAAGGAGGGGTGAGGGATGGGATGACACAAGTCTCCTTGCTTGCACTTAATCTCCAGGCTAAAGTACAATTGAGTTACACTTGAAAATGTACTTTTTAAAGGCGAAAGCTGTTAATGGCAGGGAGAAGACTTGAAGGGTGAGAGGCAGCTGGGTACCTACACCCCGTGGGGGCCAAGGCCTCAGCACTTCCAAACCAGTTTCACTCCCTCAGCCCAGCCTTCCCCTGCCCACCCCGCTCAGTCCTGTCCAGGGTGGTTCCCAAAAGTCATGCCCAAACAACCCCTCTTCCACCTATGCCTCACCTACTACCCCTCCAATCCCCAGGCATTCATGATTCCTCCCCCTCCCGCCCCTCATCCCGACTCGGGATTCCTCTGGGCTCACCCCCTGGCACAAGGCATTCTACCTACCTCTCTCACACTGGGGCCCGGTGAAGCCATAGACACAGGCACAGCGGTTGGGGCCAATGCAGCGGCCCCCATTCTGACAACTCTGGTCACACACAGCTGGAGTGAAACAGAGGGAGATCCATGTTAACCAGGAGGGGCCAGCCTGGGGTGGTGGCATGGACTCC
This sequence comes from Phalanger gymnotis, assembly GCA_028646595.1. Lineage (NCBI taxonomy): Eukaryota > Metazoa > Chordata > Mammalia > Diprotodontia > Phalangeridae > Phalanger > Phalanger gymnotis. The sequence continues at coordinate 43,577,858 of CM053622.1, read as the reverse complement.
AAGGGCATCACACCCTGTTCTCCTAGGGGAAGGAAGGGCTGGCCTGGCCTCTGGCATCCTCTGAAAAGCTGCGGGTAACCTAGAGACAAGGACTCTTAAAGCCTTGGGCTGGGAGGGAACATCATCCATCCTTGGGGGTGTGTGTGCATGTGGGGTCCATTTATTTAGCATAAACCCTTCATTTCATAGGTAGCCAGGTGCTCTGGTGGCTTGAGAGCCAGACTTACAGTCAGAAAGGCCTTAGTTCAAATCCTGCCTGTGTGAACCTGGGCAAGTCACTTAACTCAGTTTCCCCATCTGGAAAGTGAGAACAACAATGACATTTACCTCACCGGGTTATAGTGAGTACCAAAAACGATGATGTACATAATGCGCTTTGCCAATCTTTAAGCCCTAGGTAGATGTGAGCTATTATTAGCTATTATCATTATTATTACAGATGGGAAAGTTGAGGCTCAGAGACTAGAAGTAAGGGCAAGGAGTCTGAGCCAGGTCATCTGACCCCAAATCCAACAGTCTTTCTACTGGATCACATCACCACCCAGATTTTTCTTTTTTCTTCAATAATTGGAAAAGAAAGAGACTTCCCTCTACAAAATACCTAAGGAGTAATCATGCCACTTTTTCTTAAAGGCCTCCAGAAGAGAGGCAGCCCACTGCTTCTGGAAGCAGCCCATCTCACTGAGGGCCAGCTCTCACAGTTGGGAAGTCTCTCCTTCTATAAAGTCTAAATTTGCCTCCTTGCAAATTCTACCTATAGGTTTTAATACTACTCCAATGTTGGCTGACCAGACGGAGCACAGAAGGACTGTCGCCTCCCTATTCCTGGACACTATGTCATCAGCAGAGGTTAGTTTGCAAATTATCATTTGGACTTTGGCAGAATCACTGAATCTCACAGATGGAAGGGACCTCTGGGGCCGTGTAATCTGATTCTTCCCAGTCCAAGAATCCTCCTTTACCATACTGCCAACAATTCATCATTCAACCTTTCCTGGAAGACCTCCCAAGGAAGGCACCCACTTATCTCTGGGGACAGTCCGTTCTATTTTGAGACGGTCTCATTGTTATCTTTTTTTAATCTTTCTAAAAATCTTAGTACAGAAACTGGTCCTTTTATTGGGAAAGCTTGGACTTCTTTGTAATAGGTGTTTGAGAACTGGCATGCTGGGATTTGTAGTTTAATAGGGCAAGAATTCCCCCATCCCAGAGAGTGATTTGGCACTATGCCAAATCCTTGAATCAGAAGGCAGACTTGAGCCATGCCTGGGAAATTTTAAAAAAATCACACAAACAGTTTTTGAAAAGACAGATTGAGAGGAAAGAGTGGGGAGATGGCAAGATGGCATCCTTGACCTCACAAAGGATTTAATGAGCTGAGCCAGAAAGCATAGGAAGCAGAAGAAATGAGGAGATACCAAAAGGAGGGTGGAGAGATCAAAGTATACTAGGAGGTTTCTGCAGGAATCTTGGAACAGGAGATTTGGGTCAAAGCTGCTGATTGTACCTATCTCTTCAAGGGTTGACAGAAGTTAAAAGGAAAAAAAGAAAAAAGGTCTGTTCTTTCTCCAGCCTCTCCTGCCTATACCCATTTAGTAGGAGATAATATAATGTGTTTTGCTTACTCCTAGAAAGAGCAGAGCTGAATTCCAACTTGTTCTTGATTGTCTCTCCCCACCCCCCTCTTAATTTCTCACATCAGGGGCTATGATTTAATACTCTACATCCTGTTACTAAAATTAGCTTCCTTTTTAGCCTGGGGCCAATACGATGGTTTAGGTCAGATGAAAGTTATTAGTACAATCGTAATAGCTGAGAGCCCCCAGTTAGGAAAATTCCTAACATTTGGACAGAAGTTCGGCTTTAGACCTTAATTTAGATTTTTGTGTATCTCCAACTAAGTCCTGGCTTCTCCATATTTGAGACAAATCAGGACCCCAGAAATGTTTAGATAGGAGAAGCAAGCAGAGAGCATTTTACAGTGTCTGTTATTGGACAGGCACAAAGAGGGGAATTTAGGTTTTAAAAAAAGACTTGTTTAAAAAAAAAGCTATCCTCAGTCCTTGAAGAGAGGAGTGAAAGTAGAAGCTTCAGCCTGAGTCTTTGTCCCTAGAGGCCCACAGAAGCCTGGTGCTGCACCTCCATCTCTTCCTTCTCTGTCATATCTCCACTCTCCTTTTGGCTTCTCCTTTCAGCTTATTCTGTTGTTTTTCTCTGTGCCAATTATGCTTTACAACTCAGTTTATTAAGTGCTTGGTGGGGCTGAGGACACCATTTATCAGCTCCTTCCTCTCTGTCTCTTCTAGTGAGGTACATGTCCTTTTTCAAAACTTCCAGGTATGACTCAAGTCTACCTTCTAGCAGCCTCAGAGCAAAGAGGAAATTCTTGTCCTCCTGAACTACAAAACCTAGAATGGCAATTGATTCTCAAACCCTTCTTATATAACCTTGACCCCTTCATTCCCTCACCTCCCACTTCCAATCAATTGTCAAATCTTGTGGATCCAATCTTCACAGCTCTTGCATCCACCCTCTCCTCTCTACTCCCATGGCCACCACCCTGGCTCAGAGCTCCATCACCACCTGGGGACTGTTATAATAGCTTCCTAACTGTTCTTGCTACCTCAAGTCTTGCTCCTTTCCAGTCTATTCTTCAAGAAGTTCCTACGATAATCTTTCTCAAAGTCTTACTATGGCACTCCCCTGATCAAAAACCTTTAGTGGCTCTCTAGGATAAAATGTAAATCCTTAAGCTTGGCATTCACAGCCCTCCAGGGACAATCTGTCTCTAATCTATCATTCTAACCTGATTTTGCCTCTACTTGCCTTTGTATATTCAATGATCCAGCCAACCTGGACTCTTCTCTGTTCTCCACTCCTATCTTATCTGGCCTCCATGCCTAGAACACAGATCTTCCTTATCTCTGTTTGTTGAAATTCTTCTCTTTCTTTAGGGACTGGCTTAAGTACCACCATCTTCATCAACATTTCGAGGTTTCCCTCTCTTCAAATTTTCCAAGTGTTGCTTTGGGTCCTTCCTCTTTCCCTGTCCCATTATATCCGATGTCCTATTTGTCAGTGAACATATAGTATTCTCTTTAATAGAGCATAAGCCCCTTGAGGCATGGGGACAGTGATTTAAAAAAAATTGTACCCCTAGTATAAAGCACAGTGCTTTGCACAAAAGCAGACATTCTAAGTGTTTGTTGATTTGTAGAAACAGTTGCAACAGTTGCAAATATGTGGCAATGCACCAGAAAAGGAAGTTTTCTGTCTTTCCTGGTCTTAGTCTTTCAAGGGAACTGCTGGCTCACCTTACCTTCAGAAAAATTTTAAGATCATATCAGGGTAGGACCAATAAAAACAGACCTTCTATTCCACAAGGACCAGGGGACAAAGAGAAAAGTAGGGAGGGAGAGATTGGGGGTGGAGGGAAAATGATCTAGTGGGCCTCTGGAATGACTGAAGAAATATTACTAAAAAGAGATAGATTTCTTGGGCACGTAAGTGAAGTAAGGCCAAAGATAAGTTGGACTCTATAATCACACTGTGTGCCTAACATTTGCTAACCAATAAAGAGTCTGTGTTCTACAGGAGCATGTTAGAATGAAAAGAATGCTGAATTTAGAATTGGAAGGCCTATGTTTGAATCACCTTTCTGACGCTTATTAGCTCATTTCTCTGAACCCAAGTTTTATTCATAAAATGGGAAAAATAATATTTATATTCCATATATCACAGGATTATTATAAGAGTTATGTAAAACTTTAAAGCACTGTAGAAATGGGAGATGATGATGGTCATCACCGTCATCTTATTCTTCTTGGTTTTTTTTTTTGATGGAGCTCAGATAGAAATGGTCATGGGGCATGTTGTTAGCTCACTATTATTCTTTTACATTTCGTGTTCTGTGGGATATTGCAAGGTGGATAAAATTACTTTTTTTATAACTGAATGAAAATGTAAGGATGTAGACTCATCCTTTCTACGTGTCTTGTATATATCCATATATGTATATGTTGTCTCTCCCATAAGAAGGTAAGCTCCTTGAGGGCAGGGATTGTTTTCACATTTTCTTCCTATCTCAACCACTTAGCACGGTGCTTGGCAAATAGTAAGTGCTTAATAAATACTTGTTGGTTGATTGTAGGTTCACTGAAAGAAACCTCAGTTCCACTCTAGCAGTAGACAGGACAACAAGGATTGGTACCTTGCTCTGTACCCACGTAGTCGTGTGTCTCATCTGTTAGATCTATTTTGAAGTTGTTTTGCTCTACGTGGATTGAAAACTATATTAATTGGTATGCTAACATATATTAAAATGTTGCTCTTGAGTTTTTATGTCCATGCAACTAGGCAGCAGTTTAGCCTGTTCAGTCCAGTTCTGGTAGAGTTTATTGGGATACTTTGAGGACAGTATTTGTATTATGGGGATTTTCCATCTGTCGGTCCATAAAAGACAACTAGCTACTGAAGTGTAATTTTAACCACCAGGTCATGTCTTGCTAGGTTTTTGGTAAGTAGTAAATTTTTACAGCCTCTAACAATGTGTTGTACAATTTCTGCTATTTCCTAAAGTGATCTACGTTAGTTGCTAATTTCAGTCTTCTTAAAGAACTCTTTTGTAATTTCTGGTGGCAATGGTATGGTTCTCAATTATCGTCATAAATTCTTTCATTTTCACAAACAAATACACATGGATAAGCCATTTGTTTGAGGCTTCTCTTTCAGCATATTGTTGGCTGAGTGCATGACGATGTCATCTGTAGAGGCCTTTTTGATTCCACTCTTGGATCGTAGTTACTTGATAGGTTCCATCTGGTGGTAAACCACTTTTGATTATTATATTCAACAAATATAATGGTGTAGACCTTTATCAGCCTTTATATTACTCAGAGAAATGACTTTTGCTTGTTTCGGAAGTATTTCTCTAAGTCTTTTACCAGTCTAAAATGTGGTCTAAGAATACCTATCAGTCTTCTTTCTCCTTTTCGTAAGGAACTGTTCATCTTTCTGTAACTGCCCTAGGGTTTCATGTTTCATTACTATTGTACAGGTTTTTGTTAAGGTTTTGTTTTCCAAATCTGTTAGGGTCCATTATATAGATCTGAAAGTGTGTGCATCAAGACAGGGGTCACATAGTTGTTAGTCACTTTAAACACATTCTTCCCATTCAGCTTTGATTTCAGAATGCCTAGAAGTCTCTTAAATTGTTGCTGTTGTTTAGTTGTTTTCAGTCATGTCTGACTTTTCATGACCGCATTTGGGGTTTTCTTGGCAAAGATACTGGAGATGTTTGCCATTTCCTTTTCCAGATCATTTTACAGATGAGGAATTGCAAATAGGGTTAAGTGACTTGGCCAGGGTGACATAGCTAATAAGTGTCTGAGGCCAGATTTGAATTCAGGAAAAGGATTCTTCTGACTCCAGGTCTAGTGCTCTATCCACTGCACCACCTAACTGCTCTTAACATATTTGGCCATAGCTTTTTCTTTCATCTCTTCACACTCAATATGTCTTACTTGGAGGTATTACCTACATCCACTGATTCAATGTCACCTCCAGATTGAAGTTCAAAGCCTTCAGTTTCTATCTTGCCTTGGCAAAGTTACTAATTTTGCACTTATTCAATCAAAATGACATTTTGATGTTATCAGGGAAAGATTCCATGAGATAAATTATTATTACAGCTATGATCTCATTATTTTCATCCTTTCCTTTTTATGAGGTTCAGATAGAAACAGTCTTGAGACAAGTCCATTCTGTTATACATAATGTTCTATGGACTCTTGCAAGGTATGTAAAAGAACTGCTTTCTGTAGCTGAACAAAAGCATTAGGATGTATGATCATCCTCAATAACAGGGCTTCTTAATTTGGGGTCTGTGAACTATTAATTTTTTTGTAACTATATTTCAACATGACTAGCTTTTTGTAATCCCATATATTTATTTTATGCGTTTAAAAACATTATTTGAAGAAAGGGGCTTCAGCAGATTGCCAAAGGGATACAAGATACAAAGAAAGTTCAGCATCCCTGCCCTATAGGCTCACCAAAGGAATCCTTGACATAATTCCAGAAGGAGAAAGGAAAACAGGAGTGATATGCACCCCTTGGCCCAGCCTCTAGACTTTGAAAGCTTTTCATTTCATGTAGCTTAGAAATTGTGAGTATTTGGGGCGTTAACACCTATTAAAAATTCTTCTTGAGTTTTTATGAATTAATGTTATAGTCAGGTGATATCTGCCTTTGTGGGGCTTAGGACAGCAGTGTCTGTGTTTGGCCTTCAGTACCTATTACTTATTAGCCCTATGGCTAAGTAATCCCATAGAAATACTATAACTTAGCAGGTAGTTACTTTTCCACTCCTGCTGGCGCCTGGAGGTATCTAGGAGGTACAATGGACAGAGTTCTGGCCCTAGAGTCAGGAAGACCTGAGTTTGAATCTGGTCTCTGACACTTAGTAACTGTGTAATTCTGGCAAAGTCACTTAACCTTTCTTCGCCTCCATTTTCTCAGCTGTAAGATGGGGATCATAAAAGCACCCACCTCCTTGGGTTGTTGTAATGAGATAATATTTGTAAAGCCTTTAGCACAGTTACTTTTGGACAGAGGCAGGATTCCTCATTTCAGTGCCTACCATTTAACACTGAGGAAGGAAGTAAGAAGTGGTCTGAGGAGTCTGCTTATCTCCTAGTAGCAGGGCAGCCAGACCAGACAGACCAACAGGGAAGAGAACAGCATTAGCCATGTGTTTGGGCCAAAGTGTCAAAGACCAAAAATGGAGGTCATCTTGATCCCTGCCTGCATTCCAGACCAAGTCCCAACATACTATGTAGTCCTGAACAAATCCTTGTCCCTCACTCTCTCTATGTGTAAAATGAAGGTGCTGGACTAGATGACCTCCTCTTACCTCTGACATTCCATATTCTAAGGCCCTTCCCACCCCGACATTCCACATTCCCTCCCAGCTCTGAGATCCTGTGTTCTAAAGGCCCTTCCCACCCCTGACATTCCATGTTCTAAGGGCCCTCCCAGCTCTGACATTCTGTCCTCTAAGGATGCTCCCAGCTGTGACATCCTGTGTTCTAAAAGCCCTCCCTGCTCTGACATTCTCTGTTCTAAGGTCCCTTCCAGCTCTGACATTCTGTGTCCTAAGAGTCTTCCCAGCTCTGACATCTTGGGTCCTAAGAGGCCAACCAGCTTGGACATTCTATGATTCTGTCATGATTTTCCCAAAAGGAAGCCTTACCTCCCTCACCTCCTGAATCCCTCACCCATTCTCCTCTCCTCCTCACTTCCCAAGTTTTCTCTATCCCCTCCATGCCTCTCTTTCCCCTCACCTCCTACCCTCTCTCCTGGACCCCCTCACCTCCACTGGCACCACAGCTGGGGGAGAGCTGTCCATTGGCACAGGCACACAAATTGGGTCGGGAGCAGAACCCTTCCCCACAGGAATTCCGGCAAATAGCTGTAAAGAGGAAAAGAAGGAGACGATGAGGACAAGGTTGGCCACTCCATCTGCTGTACCTGCTGGCACACTGTGGCAGTGGTACCTGGAATCAGGAAAGGATTCCCAGATGGGGAGTTGGAGACCTGAGTTTGAATCATGTTTCAGAAATTAATTTGCTGGGTGACCCTGGGCGAGTACCTTCCCCTCTTCAGTTCTCAGTTTTCATATCTGTAAGTGGGTATAATAATATTGGTTGAACTGATGTGAAGTTATAGTCAGAAGGATGTATGACATTGTGAAGAACTTCCCTGGGAGAACAGGAAATGGCTACGGAATCCTGTTTCTTGGAGGCAGCCAAGGCAAAGAGAAATAACACTCTTTGAGAAGGATAGGGATCTTCTTGCTCAGGTCTAGAAAAAGGAGGTGAGTCCAAGAATGCCTTTCTAACTTCTCCCATTCTGTTTGTAGAGTGAAGCCCGGTTTCCTGTCCTAGGAGTGGGGCGATTCTACAGGAACCCCTTCCCCACCACTCCCAAGTCCAGAGCCTGAGCAAGAAACTCTCACTTACGGACAATGCACTGATTTCCCCCAGGGAGGGTCCTCCATCCTGGGCAGCAATAAGAATGAAACCGGGAGCCACAGACATTAGGCCTGGAAAAGAACAGAGACACAGAATGAAACCTCACACGTAAGCTCCCGGGCTCCAGCAGAGCATCTTAGATCCAGGGGGCAAGGACTTTGAATGAACGAATGAAGGAATGAAGGAAGGAATAATGGCCCTGCCTCAGTCCCTAGAACATAGGGAGAGCAGCCTTGATCATGCCTCAGGACCTACAGAGTGCTTTCTGGGGTCTCACAGTGGAGGTTATAATCAATGTGAAGAACAGCTAATTAACTCTAGGCCAATGTCAGCAGACCAAGGCCCAAGGGCTAAATCCAGCAGGTAACCTGGCCCATCATTAAGCTTAAGAAAAAAGCTCACAGATCAGCCAGATCCTGCCTTCAGGCCGTAGTATGATAACTCCTGCTCTAGGCACATGGTACCAATCTGAAAATGTGGGGAAAGGGGCACAAACTCAGAAGTTACTTTGGATTTACTCACACAGGGCATTGTGGGCACCATGCATGGGGCATCCTGGACAGGGTGCCCATAGCACCACCATGACAAGGTGTTCAGACCCAGAACACCTCAACCCTTGTTTGCAAACCCAGGCTCACTATTTAGACAGACAATTCTAGTATCAAAATGAGGTAATATTTGTAAAGCATTTTATAAACCTTGAAGTTAGCTGTTACAAGTAACTATTTATTGTAGTCAGCTAGATGGCATGGTGGATGGCAAGCTAGGCCTAGAGTTGGGAAGACCGGAATTCAAATTCTGCCTTAGATACTTTTTAACCATGTGATCCTGGGAAAATCACTTTAACCTCTGCCTGCCTCAGTTTCTTCAACTGTAAAATGTGGTAATAATAGCACTTATCCCCCCAGGGCTGTTGTGAGGATCAAGTGTGATGATAATGTAAAGCTTAGCACATAGTAGTGCCTGGCACATAGTAGGTGATTTTATAAATGGTTATTCTCTTCCCTTCCTTAATGCCCTGTTCTGTCCACTGTGTCCTAGGGGCCTCTGGTTTCCTTTGCTCTCTCCTCTCATCTGGCTTCCCTTATTTTTATGCTTTACTTCCCTAATTATTTAATCTCAGATGGGGAAAGAGGGAAGAATTTAAGGTAGAAGTGGGGAGAAGGGAGTTGTTACTAAGGGACCTTTGAGGGAAAACCTGAAGCAACCCCCTAAGGGCCAGAGTGGAGGGGCCCCTGATGGTATCCACCTTTTTATCTCAACAACCTCTCCCCGTTCCCCTACAGAGGGGAGAGAGCCTGGTATGAACATACCCTCTTAAGGTGTCAAAGCCTCTTCTTCGAACCCGGCTCAAGGCTGGCGTCTCCTCAGAGCCAGTAGCCTTGTCTGTCCGAATGGCCCCTTCCCATTGGGCCAAGGCCACGCAGACCAGTGTTGTCCATCCCAGCAGGATCTGGGTCAGCCAGCTCCCAGCCATGGTCATGCCTCTTCCCCTGGCCCCGTCTCTTACGGCTTAGTCCCCAGGGCTGGTCTTCACAGGCTCTTGTCCTGTGTTAGAAGGGAAGGAGGGGGGAGAAGAAGGACTCAATGAAATAGCAATGACATCCAAGTACTTCCAGAGGGACAAAGAACTTTTCTCTCAATACTCTGTTGAGGTTGCATGGGTCACTATCCCCATATTACAGAGAGAAAAGCTGAATTTCAGAGCATGAATTGTTGGAGGCCACAGGAATAATGAGCAAGTCAGACCTAAGCTTCAAGTGTAGGCCTCTCTCACTCCAAGCTCAAGGCCTTTTTCCATTATGTCATAGTTACATGGAGTCAAGTTAGCTTCCACATGTACTCTCTTGATCAAAGCCCCTCCATCCTGGGATAAGCTAACACTGTTCTCCGGATGAGAGTGCCACCTTCCTCCAACCGTGTTCCCTTTCCCTTCCCCAAATTCTGCAGATACTTTTAGGCTGAGCTTAGCTCAGGCACCACCTCCTCTACTCCAAGCCCTTCTTGTTCCCTCTAGCTATTATGAATCCTCTCTCCTTTCTTGAGCAGTAGAGTGCTGCATGGAGAATCACAAGACCTGGGTTCAAATCTCACCTTGGATTCTTTGCTGCTTTATGGCTCTGGACAAATCGCTTAACCTAGTGAAGCCTCAGAAAATTCTCTGAGACTCCAAGTTCCAGATGGGGTGTGATCTGTGTGGTTGGGGGGAGGATGACAAGATCACCAGTCTTTGAAACACAGAATATAAGCAGGGACCATTTTTAATTTTTACCTTTGTATTTCTTTGTTTAACAAACATTTGTTGAATTAAATTCATTCCTCCAACAAATGTGGTGATATCTATTGGTTGACAAACTGTATCCTCATATTACAGAGGGATACAGAGACATAAGTAAGGTTCACGTGACCTGGTCCAGCCATTCTGGAAAGGAATTTGGAACAGTGCCCAAGAACTATTAAACTGTGCATGCCCTCTGACCCAGGAATGCTCCTACCAGGACTGTACTCAAAGAGATCCTAGAAAGAGGAGAAGGACCCATATGTATAGAAATATTCATAGCAGATCTTTTTGTGGTGGCAAAGAAATGGAAACTGAGAAGCTGCCCATCAACTTTGGAACGGCTTATCAAGTTACGGTGGTATGAATGTGATGGAATACTATTCTGCTGTGAGAAACAATAGAAGAGATGATTTCAGGAAAACCTGGGAAGAGTTGTATGAACTGATATAGAATGAGGTAAACAAAACCAGGAGAACAATTTATACAATAACAACAATATTGTAAAGATAATCAATTTTGAAGACTTAGTAACTAAGCAACAAAGGCAGCCATCACAGTTCCAAAGGACCAACGATGAGGCACGCTACCCATCTCCAGATGGAGAGCTGATGGACTCAAGAGTGAAGACTGAAGCATATTTTCTTCCCCCCCACCCCATTTTTTTTTTTTGCAGGGGGAGGAGACATGCCTAACATGGGGATTTATTTTGCATGACTATACATGTTTATAATGGGTTTTATTTTTCTTGCCTTCTCATTGGGTGAGGGAGGGGGAGGAGGCAGGGAAAGAATTTGGAACAGAAAATAGAATAAATTGAATTTAATACATAAGTACAACAGAAATATCCAGAACCAAGTGTTCTACGAGAGCCAATGCTTCTTCATACCTAGCAGGATGTCACATTGGGTCTGGGACTTACCTTGGCTAACTTACTATCCAGGCCTTAGTTTGGGCACCTTTAAGGTGTGGAGGGTAGACTCAGTGATCCCTCCAGGTTTAAAGCTATGAACCTGTGAACATCTTTGCTAATGGGGGAATCCAGGAAGTCTTTCTGGAGGAGGTGGCATTGGATTAAACTTTTAAGGATGGTTAGGAAGTCCACGAATTTAGAAATCAGTATGAAATAAAGCTGGACGAGATAAGCAGCACGAATACATACACACATACATACATACATATATAAATATATGTGAAGAGAGAGAGAGAGAGAGAGAGAGAGAGTTAGTTAGTTAGTTAGTTAGTTAGTTCTAGGGAGGATCCAGGGAAGAAAAGATCAGTTCTACCTGGGGCGAAAGGGAGGGAGAGTGATACAGCAATCAAAGAAGTCTTCCAGGAAGCAATGATTTTGAGCTGGGCTTGAAAGGGTAGGATTTCCACAGGTGGAGATGGGAGAATGGGAACAAGAAGACTACCTGTTAGGGGTTCATGAATATGCTGGTACAGTGGAGAGAGCAACGGACCTGGAGTCAGGAAGACCCGAGGTCAAATCTAGCCTCAAACACTTACCAGCTATGTGACCCTGGGCAGGTCACATAATCTCTGCCTGCTTCAGTTTCCTCATCTAGAAAATGAGATAACAATAGTTCCTACCTCCCAGGGTTGTTGTGAGGATTAAATGAGATATTTTTAGAATGCTTTGCATACCTTAGAAATGCTATTGTTATAAGTCCATTTTAGCTAGTTTGTAGGTTGTTAGGGGATTCTGAAGGAAGGGGGGGAGATTAGGTGGGTAGAGACGTTGGAGCCAGAGCTGGGAAGACTTTTAAGATCCTGACAAATCTCACCTTTTCCAAGAAGCTTCCCTGAATCCTGCAGCTACCCTCCTCTCCCCTTTCTTTCTCTGATCTAGAGGATTCATTGCCCAGACCCCAAAATTCTGAACCAAGAATAAGAATCCTCTCTCATTCCTCCAGCACTTTATACTTCACAAAGGGCATATACCTCACAACAGCATCATTAGGCAGGGCAGGCAAGTATTGGTATCCTCATTTTACAGATAAGGAATCTGAGTCTCAGAGACAGGCAGAAAGTGTCAGAGCCAGGACCAGAACACTGATTTCCTGACTCTCAGTGATAAGGATCCCATAGCTGCCTCTCATACTCCTTCCCATTATCATTTGTTTATTCATTCATTGAAGATATATTTATTAAGTACCTCCTGAGTGCAAAGTACAAACCAGTACTGGCAGGCTGGGTGGGAACCAGATTAAAATGTAATTGGGAAATATTTAACAAAATAAATAAAAATATTGTAGGACATAGATAATGTTCATATGTGGTTTTCTAAATCAACATGCAGCTCATAGGAATCCTTATGTAAGGTTTAGTGGTCTCTGTTTCTTTGACACCCCTGTCTTAAAGCACTTCATAAACTTGGGCCAGCTGACATACTAATTACTCAGGGAAGCCTTTCTTGATATCTTTTCTCAAAGTCCTTCCCCTCAACAGCCTTCATTTTACAAATGAAGAAGCTGAAGCCCAGGCAAGGGAAGTTTGTCTTACCTAAGGTCTCAGAGGTGATTAAATGAGAGATTCAAACCCATGTCCTTCAATTCCTTTGGATTCACCTGAATATTTGCAGAGGCAGTGTGGCTCGGTAGAAAGACTGTGGAATTTGGAGTCAAGGGAGGTGGGTTTGAATCGCTGCTTTGTGTGACTTTGGCCAAGGAGTAACTTCTCTGAGCCTCAGTTTACCTATCTATAAAGGGGGGGGCAATAATTGCACACACCTCTCTCAGGGTTGTGGCAAGGATCAAACGAGGTCATCTTTGTAGTGTGCTTTGCCCACCCTTCAAGCACTTTATAAATGCTACCTGACTTTCAACGTGACCTATTGCAAAAAACCTCATCTCTCAGTTCATTTTCTTTCCCTGTAAAATCTAGAAAACAATGCTTCCAAGGCTCGACCCAGAGGACTGCTGTGAGAAAAGCATTTGGCATGCCTTAAACGGGTCAAGAGAGGTAAGAGTCTTTGCTTTCCTGGAGTTTAGCCTAGTGGTAGGAGACACTCAAATACAGGATGTTATATGATACTTGCATTAGGGAGGTGTAATCAAACCTGTGCGAGGTCAGCTGGGGGTGGGGTTTTTTTTAATCTACTAGAGGGGATGGGGCAGACTTGTTGGAGTAGCTGGCCTTTGAATTGGGCTTTAAATGATGAGTTGTGATTCAATGGAAAGAGAATCCTGGAAGGTCAAGTGTTTGCATGGGTCTTGTCCTTGAGTTGGGTGGGGAAGAGAGAAGCTTTTTCAAGTCTCGAATGACAGAGCAGAAGATCAGATAGTGTTAGGAATGTAAGGAGACTTAATGACCGTTAGCTCTGTTATTGACTGTGTGACACTGGGGCAAGTCACTTCCTCTTTCTGTGCCTTATTTGGGTTAGATGGTCTCTGAGGTCCTTTTCAGCCATTCTCATTGGACCTCCCTTGACCTTCCTTGCCTCTCAGTAAGATAAAACTCTATGGCCTCTGAAGTGCTTTCCAGCTCTGCAGCTAGTCTTTGACCTTGCTGGGTCTGTTTCTTCCTCTGTAAAAAAAGTAGGTTGCGCTAAATGGTTTCTGAGATCCATTTCTACTCTAGATCTATGATCTCATCATCTTTTGACCTCCTTGGGCCTCAGTTTCCCTCTCTGAAGAATGAAGGGGTTGGTCTGGATGCTTTCAAAAGTTTCTTTAACTCTGAATCTATGAAACTGTGATCTCATCCACCCAGGGTCCCAAAGAAACTCCCTTACGGAGGGTCTGGGCACTGAGAAGTAACAGCCCCATCTAGCCCCGACCAAAGTAGCCACAAGTCTTCATGCTGAGGATATGGGAAGGGATTACCTCTTTCTTCCCACTCCCCCACCCCACCAGGGGCTCCAGCTCTCTGGAGTCGTGAATGCAGGGAAATGGCCAACTCCTTGGGGTCTAGGCAAGGAAACCAATGCAGCATTTCCTCCCTGCAGGCCGGGCCGGGCCTCCCACTGACAGAGCTCAGCAGCTGGAGCCAGAGCGGGGAAGGGGGTCCCCAAGGACTTTCCCACTTGGCTCAATCTCGAGGAGGGCCCCTGGAGTTCCTTATGGGAAGGGAAGGAGCCGGCTGGGAGGGAATGAGGGCTGGGAGGGATGAAGGAGAGGGCGGGGCAGTCAGGAGTCAGCCTCTGTTCAGGGGAAGAGGCCCCGGCCCAGGACTCTGTGAAGTCCCAGTTCTGGGCTGGGCAGGAGGAAAGGGGAGGGAATTAGAGACTTTCGAGTTGAAAAGAACCTCGGAGATCATTTAGTTCAACCTCTTCATTTTACAGAGATGGAAACTGAGCCCTAGAGATGGGAAGTGGCTTCCCCAAGGTCACATTGAGGGGACTGGCAGATCCAAAGCCAGTTCTTTGACTCCAAATCCAGGGAGTAGAGATGGGTAAAGAATTCTAACTTGGGAGCCAGAGCTGGACACAGGGACCAAACCGCTAAGAGACTGGAAGGGAAAGCCGAGGGGATCGGGGCACAGGACGTTGTCCCTAATTGGCCTCTGAGAAGGGCGCAGAGACAGCCTGGGAGGTATGAGGATGGGAAGTTAGAGATCTAGGGAGAGGGAGTGAACAGGAATGGGACGGGTGGGGGGACAAGCAAGGATGGAGGGAATATGTGTGGGATGGTGAAGAAGACGGAGGAAGTGGGAGAAAAGGGGTCCCCTGCGGGGAGCAGAGGAGAGAGAGAGTGAGAGGGAAGTTAGGACAAGGAGAGTGAGAAAAGGAAATGGGAGGAGGGGGCACTAGAGGAAAGAGACGGGGGCGCTTAGCCCCAGTGGAGACAAAGAGACTGGCCTTCCTGGCCTCGATCTCAGCCTCGGTCCGATCTGGGGCTCCCCAAGCCGCCATCAGAGCCCCAGGCAGAGAGAGCACCGTCTCAGCCTCCCTCCCTCTGACCATCCATCCATCCTGTGGGAGGGGAGGAGAGGGGAAGGAGCCTCAGCCCGAACTGCCCGG
Source organism: Phalanger gymnotis (assembly GCA_028646595.1). Taxonomy (NCBI): domain Eukaryota; kingdom Metazoa; phylum Chordata; class Mammalia; order Diprotodontia; family Phalangeridae; genus Phalanger; species Phalanger gymnotis. Next base: position 43,562,584 of record CM053622.1, on the reverse strand, counting down.
GCCTGAGTGTGCCCCAGCTGTGGTGTCCTGAGATCCACCGGAGCAAAGCCGGGGTTCTCACCTGCTTGGGGATCCCAGGCTGCAGGCCGACTGACTGAGGCTCCCCGCACCAGTAAGAGCGGCCGCAGCAGCTGCGGGGTCCCCGGGCTCCGCTCGGAGCTGGAGCGCACAGCGTGCGTCCAGAGCGGAGCAGCCTCCGCCAGCCCCGGCTCAGAGGAGGGGGCTGGGCAGGGCTATGCGGGGCTCGGGGCTGCTAGGGCTGGAAACAAAGAAAAGCTTCCCTCCCCCCAGCCAGGGGCTCCCTCCCTCCCTCCCCACCCTTCCCACCAGTCGCTCCCCCCATCCCCCTCCCCGCAGTGTGGCCCGACAGCTCCCTCCCTGAAATACCTGCGGGACCAGGCCGGGTCCTGAGGCTGCAGGCTGGCGGGCTGTGGACTGTGGGGGCCCTGGGCTGGGGCTGGGGCCGGGGTGTGTGGGGAAGGGACGGACTGAGGGAGGGAAAGAGGGAGAGAGGGAGGGAAGGAAGGAGGCTGCAAGGTAGAGTGTAATCCAATTTGGGCGGGGGGCGGGGGCCTGGGCGGGGAGGGCCTTCTCCCTGGGAGAGCTGGGGGGCAGAGGGAGGGAGGGGAGCAGGAGGCCAGCCCTACCACATTCCCGAGCCAAAAGGCTGAACCTTCAAGGGGGAGTTGGGGGCGGGGTGGGGGGAGGCTTAGGGCTGGGAGACTTTGGAGGGAACTGACTGGAGACATTAGCACCTACCAGTTCTCAGGAGCAGAGGCCTGGCAGGCTGGAGAACTTATGGGGCCTTGGCAATAGGGGCGACTCAGGGTTCAAGATTGGGGGGAGGACTAGATCAGAGCTAGAGGGGAACTCAGATGTAGCTGCCCCTAAGGGTGTTGCCTACCTGCCTAAAGGAGGCAGAAAGACATTAAAATTTGGAGGTGGAGTGGGGACTCCTGTGGAACCCTGAGTCTTTGGGGATGGAGCAGTAGCCACTAGACAGAAGAATGCCAGAGCTGAAAACTACCTTAGAACATAGAATATCAGAGATGGGAGAACTCTTAGAACATGGAATTTCAGATCTGGTAGGGCCCTGAAACATAGGTCAGAACTGGTACTGATATTAGAACACAATATGTCTGTACTGGAAAAGTCCTCAGAACACAGAATGTCAGCGCTGGAAGGAATCTCAGAACCAAGAAGAACCTTAGAACATAGAACATCAGAGCTAGGAGAGGCAGGGGCAGCTAGGCCGTACAATGAATAGAGCAGTGACCCTGGAGTCAGGAAGACTTGAGTTCAAATACGGCCTCAGACATTTGCTAGCAAGTCACTTAACCTTATCTGCCTCAGTTCCTCATCTGTAAAATGAGCTGGAGAAGAAGATTGCAAACTACTCCAGCATCTTTTTCAAGAAAACCCCAAATACGGTCATGAAGAGTCGGACACAACTAAAATGACTCAACCATGACAGGAGAGAGGCAATCCGTGTAGCGGGTAGATTTGTGCTTGGAGAACCTGGGTTCAAATCTAGACTCTTACTTTTTTTGTGTCCTTAGGCACATTGCTTAACACTCTAGCTCTCGGTTTCCTAATATGTAAAACCGAGGGGATCATTTCCAGCGTTTAACCCTATTATTATGAAAATAGATTTGGAAGGACCAAATAGTTAAATTTAATGAGCGCCTCTAATGAACTGGGTGTTCAACCAGGCACTGTGAGGAGAGTAACTGCGCCTTCTCATAGATATGTTGTGGGGCTCAAAGGAGACTATAGAAAGTGATACCTAGCCTTTCTGTAGCGTATGTAAACTTTAGCTATATACACGTGTGCTATTAGTAGGCACTGAGGATATACATAACTAACGTTTATTACACTTAAAGTTTTGCAAAGCACTTTATATATTACCTCATCTGCTCCTCCCAATAATCCCTGTGATGCATGTTTAATGGATATCATATTGTCAATGGGTGGGGCAGGGAGAAAATTAGAAACTCAAAAAAATTTTAAATGAATATTAAAGTAATTATGAATTAAAAAAAAAATCCCTGTGATGGAGGTGTCATTATTACACCCATTGTACAGATGAAGAAACAGATTTAGGGAACATGAATCATTTGTCCAGGGTCCCAGAGCTAGTGAATGATTGAGGCAGGGTTAAACTCTGGTCTTTCTTCGGCACCAACAACTCTACCCACCGTGTCTATGGGTCCTTTGTACAGTCCCCCCCCACCAGCTTCCAACAGTCCCTTGCCCTCAAGAAGCTTTGCATCCTACTTACCTTCTTGCATCTAATCCCAACCCGCACTACCTTCATGATGGACCAAGGCCCAGAAAAGGAGAGGGATTTGCTGGAAGTCCCCTGGTCATTTAGTGGTAGAACAAAGTAGATAAAAGCTGATTCCTAAGCTCAAAGCTATTTCCGTTTTACCCACTGCCCTCTTTGAGCACTTTCTGATCTGTGTGATCTGACTTGGTTCCTTGTCCTAAATTTCTTATGACCTAAGGCTTTGTCTGCTGTTCATGATCACAGCCCCTATTGTCTACCCTTTCTTAGAATTGACCCCCATTAGCATTGTACAAACTCTCCATCTGAAGTGAACATTCTACAAATTTACCTGGAGGTTTTCTCACCAGTATTTATGCCAGAGGAGAACATGGATACTCCTGGAGAGTCAGTTTCATTTACATGCTAGGGGACCTGGTAACATCAAGAATATAGGGTGGGATCATTGATTATTCAAATGGAGGAACACCAAGTGGGGAAATGTAATCTCTTGGAGGACACGAACTGTTTTTAAATTCAACTTTGAAACTCCAGCCCTGAACATAGTGCTTCATATTTAGTACTTGCTTAATAAATGTGTGTTGGCATTGGATTGGACTGGAGATGATACCAGATTCCAGAGACAGTCACTGGGAAATGGAGAGTGTGTGTATGTTTCAAGGCTGTGTGTGTGTGGTCTGTGTGAGGACAATTTTCAGTCTAGGAAGGTAGAGGCTTAGAAGGGTCAGAGTCTACAAATTTGGGAAGGGGATAGAGGTAGAGAGAATGTGGATTTGTTGGCCAAATCCTGACTCTAGAGCAAGGGGCCCCTTGAAGCATGAGAGAGGTTAAGTTTATGACAAGTAGAAGAAAGGCAGGCTCATCTGATATACAGGTGAAACCAAGTTGGGAGGGACAATCTATGAAGGCTTAAAAAAACAAACTTTCGTTCAACAACCCACAAGCTGAATTTTAGGAGTAAACGTTTGTGTTTTCAACAACATTAGCAAAATAGAAACTTGATTAAAGCAGTAAGCCTGTAGCCAGCATTTTATTTGGAGCTGATAAGACATCCTTCAATTTCAAACTGTTTCCATTTCCCCTCCCTACCTCCCGTTTTCAGTGGTCTGGACAAGATGCTGGGAAACTTGGTGCAAACATTTTGGGACTGAGGAGGCATGAACTTCCCTCAATGTTCCTGCAAATACCTTTGCTGTTTGGATACCTCCCCAAAGTCAGCGCTTGCCAATCTCTCCTAAACAAGGGAAGGAGAAGGACACGGCTCTCAAGCTTCCTGTGCTGGGACCCCAGACTCCCACTTCTTCCTCCTCTCCCTCATTTTGCTCCTCCCCAGCCTTTGACCAGTTACATCCCTGAGCTTCCAGGAGCCCCCAGCTGTAGAGAGGACTAAGGAGGGACCGGAAAGTGGAATGAATGGATATTCCGCCGGGGAGGAGAGTTCCTGCCCGGCTCACTGAGGCTAATGGATTACAGATGTCTTGCATACTTCCCGCCTTCCCCAGGAACCTCCCCGTGTCTGGTCTGGTCTGGTCTCTTAGACTCTGTAAGTGTGGTGTGTGTGTGTGTGTGTGTGTGTGTGTGTGTGTGTTGGGGAGAGGTAAAGCTGAACACTGCACGGGAGACATACCGGCGACTTTTACTCTGTGACTAGGGGTTTCCAGAAAGCATATTCAGGGGCTGTGGCCACGGTTCCATGGCCAGGTGAAAAGCCAAGAGGTGGTGGAGAAGTTTGCTATGATATAGTTCTCCCTATGTGCAGTGGATCTTGAGATAAAGGACCAAAGAATGTCAAAATGGAAAGATCCTTTGAACACAGAATGTTAGAGCTAGGGAGAGAATTTAAAACGTGAACAGTCAGAGCTGGGAGGGGCCTTAAAACATGGAAAGTCAACTCTAGCTGGGGCCTGAGAACAGGGAATTTCAGAGTTAGGAGTACCCTTAGAACACAATATCCGAGCTGAAAAGGATTTTAGAAAACAGCTGTCAGGCCTTGGAGGGAATTTAGAACATGGGAGAGGACCCTTAGAAGACAGAACATCAGAGCTAGGTGGGCCCTTAGGACACAGGATGACAGAGCTGGGAGGGTCCTTAGAACACAGAATGTCACAGCTAGGAGAGCCCTCAAAACAGAGAATGTCAGAGCTGAGAGGGCACTTAGGATATAGGATGTTAGGGCTGAGGAGGCTGTAGACCACAGGACGTCAGAGCTGGGAGGGCCCTTAGAATATGGAATGTCAGAGCTTGGGAGGGCCCTTTAACATTGCAAACCAGAGGGAAGGACATTAGAAATAATCTTGGCCAACCTCCATATTTTGAGGAAACTGAGGCCCCAAATGGGAAAGGGCTCAAGATCAAACAACCAGCCAGTGGCAAAAGAGGGCTAGAACCAAGATGTCCTGATTCAAAGCCAAGGTTCTATCTGGGTACCTCACTGCTTCCCTGAACACTCCATCACTCTGCGGAGACAACCAAGGTCCTGGGCCACGCCACAATTCTGACCCCCAAGAGGTCCTTTTATCTGGAATTCTTCATGAAAATGTGAATGTGGTCTCAAAGTCTGGGACCCTGACGCTAAGATGCAAAGCCTGGGCCCATATTCATCTTCCCAAATCATTCTTTTCCTGGTATCCTTCCCCTGCTCAAATACCTTTAAATGAATTTAAATTGTTGTCAGCATCAAATGCAATCAACACACATCTGTTAGGGACCTCTATGTGCCAGACCCTATGCTGGGCCCTGTGGATTTGAAACAAGTGATGGAGTCTCCACCTTCAGGGAATTTATATTCTACTGGGAGGACACACATCATATTCAAAGATAATAAAATACAAGATACTAAATATGATAATAATAATTAGTTTTTATATAGTTCTCAAAGTGCTTTATACATATTAGCTCATTTAATCCTGAGAGAGGCAGATGCTATCATTATACCCATTTTACAGATGAGGAAAGTGAGGCAGACATCACCCAGCTAGTGTCTGAGGCTGGATTTGAACTTAGGTCTTCCAGACTCCAGGTTGGGAGGCAGGCAGTAACAACTGGAACAATCTTTTAAAAGAAGTAGCTCTTGAACTGAGCCTTGAAGCTAGCTGGCCTATGAAGGGCCATCAATGGAGTGGCCATTTGGGATGGAAATTTAGGTTCGTGACGGGGTAGGGGGTGGGGTTACATGTCTTAAGCCCGGAAAAGTAGTTTGGAGTCAAATGATGCAGGACTTTAAATACCTACCTGGGAACTTGGGGTTTTGTGCTAGAGATAACAGGAAGCTGCTGGTGGTCGAGCGCGGGACTGATTTTATTTCACATACTTTAGACATAGAGGGATTCTGGAGCCAGCTCAAATGTGCTCTGGAGAGCCAACTGTTAAAATTTCCATGGGAGCATTTACACCTTGGAAATCAGCAAATGCTGCAAAACAAGGCTTAATTTGTTGTTTCATTGGTTGCCTTAAGAAAGTAACGGAAAAAATGTTAGTAATGCAAATTAAACTTAAAAGTGTTTTGCAGGTCCTTCCCCCTCCCCACCTCCCAAAGGCAGTTGTTGCATACCACTGTTAGGAAAATCAATTTGGTGACTGGGCAGGGTATAGATTGGAGAAGGAGAAAAGCTAGATACAAAGAGAACAGTTAAGAAGTTCGTGAAAAAAGATGTAACAGGGCAGCTAGGTGGCAAAGTAGATAGAGCATCAGTCCTGGAGTCAGAAGGACCTGAGTTTAAATCTGTTCCCACAATCTGGCTAGCAGCTTCTGTGGGGGGTCCAGATCCACCCACAGCCAGCACCCGGAAAGCTAGAAAGCCCAGGTTCTTTTAATCTGCCTTAATAAGGAGAGCAAGGTTAAGGGGTTGGCAAGCTTACTTTAA
>CM053622.1:43539527-43555934 GCA_028646595.1 Phalanger gymnotis | reverse complement strand
TTAAGAAAAGAAAAGCAAAATGTCCCACCTTAATTACTATTACATAATAATGTTAATGTTACACCTAATAGGGGTTTGGGCCTGGGGCTTAGTACTTAGCAAGATTCAATGAAATAGCTGAATTACTCAAAGCAAACAAAAGAGAAACTCTTCAAGGGCACTTGTTAAACTAAGTGCTAAGGAGACCATTTTGCTTAACAACACAAAATCCTGTCTCAGACACTAGCTGTGTGACCTTGGGCAAGTCACTTAACTCAGATTGCCTCCAAAAACAAACAAACAAACAAACAAAGATTATATGAAGATAGAATCAACAAGACAGCAATTGTTTCAATATGGAGGGAGTAGAAGTGAAAATAAGGAGATGAGATTGATTTCCAGCTTGTAAACCAAGTGATGAGAAGGATGAAAATTTGCTCAAAAACATGAGAAGTCAGGCAGTTGGGTAGTGAGATAATGAGCTCAGTTTGGCATGGATTGAGGTTGATGTACCTGTGGGACAGGGGGATCTCCAACTGGCAGGCAGTTGGATACTTGGTGATGAAACTCAGGAGAGATGTGAGGACCTGAATTTACCTGATAATGAGATGTTTTCCAGTGGCTGTTAAAAGATTAGTCTGGATACCAAGAGCACTGTTACAGAAATGAGGAATCATTTTTCACAGGGTCCTGGTTTTCAGAACCGGGCCCAGTTTGCAAGTGCCCGATTGTAGTGTTCACAATTATCTGTGAATGAGATCTCTGAGAGACTATGGAGGCAGAAGGGAAGAAGGTAAAAGATAGAGGCCTGGGGTATACCCATAGTCAGGGGGTGGGACATGGATAATGAGCCTGCACAAGAGATTTGGACATAGGAGGAGATAAGACAGGGCAATGAAAACACAAGGGGGAGAGACTACCCAGAAAGCTGGAGTGATCAACAGGGTAAAGCATCGAAAAGAAGTAAATTAGGATAAGGACTGAGAAAAGGCCGCTGGACTTAGCTATGAAGAGATCATTGATGACCTTGGAGAGAGCAGTTTCCGTTGATAGGTGAGAATGAAGCCTGATGACAAGAAGCCAACAGAAGATAAAGTGGAAGCATCTCTCTCTAGGAGTTTGATTGTGAAAGAGAAAAGAGAAGAAAGGATGAAAGCTGGAGGGTAGATTAGGGTCAAGAGAAGTGTTTTGTTTTTTTTTTTAAAGGCTTGGGTAGACCTGACTCTCTTTGTAGGCAGCCAGGTTGTATTTAGTGTCTTAGACCATAGATTGAACTCTGGGCCTGAAGTTGGGAAGACCTGAGGTCAAAACCAGACTCAGATACCTGACTAGCAGTACTTTTCCAGAATCCAGATGCTAATTAGCTGTGTGACCCTGGGTAAGTCACCTAACTTCTATCTGCCTCAATGTTTTTCATTTGTAAAATGAGGATAATAAAACCACCTACCTCTCAGACTTGTTGTGAAGCTCAAATGAGATATTTTAAATTACCTGGCACATAGTAAGCACTTAAAAATTCTTGTTTCCTTCCTTCCATGTGTATTTTACATATTTTTATAAAGTCTAGGATACTTTATATTCAACAATCTGACCTATGTTCTATGTTTCTGTCACCTATGTCCCATGTTCCCCATTTCAAGACTCTGGACTGCCATGGACTGAGTCCAATCTTGGGAACTGACCCCAAACGATCAATTTCTCTTTTTGGCAAATTACACTAGGAGAAAATCTCCTAGTATTCTCATAGCATAGCTCAAGTCTAGACTTGGTTCCTGTACAAGCATTCAAGGTAACAAGGCAACATAGGCAAATTGGATATGGGAAAATCTTTAACGCAACAAAAAATGAATGTTACAAGGGTCTCATAGGAGGTCATAAACAGATATGGAAAAAGATATAAAGCTCTCAAATTGCCCATCAGCTCTCCTAGAATGAAACTGAACTTGAGATCATTATTGGGGTAATCCTTTGACATTTTTTTCTCATTCTCCCTTTTGCAGAATCCTACACAGTCTCTCTAAGATTTATAATACCACCCTGTGGTTTAGACTTCCAGGGTCTAGATGGTAAACGTGCTTTAGGGGTTGCTAAGCAGAGCGATTTCCTTCTCTATAAGAATCTCACTGTTCAAGTAATTCACAGGCTTTGCTTTCCACGTTGAACACTGAATAAGAATCATGTGAGCAATCTTTCTTTCTCAACAAAACACATTGCATCAGGACATCCCCCTGTCTCTCTAGAGAGTGCAATAACTGAACTATTGAGTTTGTGGTTGCCCAGAGAATCCCTCATTTCTAATTAGAAGATTAGATTCCAGGATTATGTTGCCCAAGGAATTTGAAATCCCTCCGCCTCTGCACAGGAATTTGGGGTCCAGGATCACTATCTATGGACATCCCTCTCAGGCCATATGCAAGAATGTATCTCCCCCTCCCTTAGACTTCTGCCACAAGCTGTCACCAACTGACCCTGGGGGAAGAAACTGTGTAGAGGCACAAGGTCCCTGCTCCCTCAGCATGCAGGTCCAGCCTGCTGTATGCTGGTCTCTCTTCTCTTACTCCAAGCATAATGACCCCAGAGGGCAGAGCTAGAAGCAATGGGTACATAGTGGAGAGGTACATTTAAATGTATCTAGAAGTGGAATGGGTTACTTGATGAATTATTGTGTTCCCTTCCCTAAAGGCTGGGCAACCATTTATCAGGAGTGTCATGCAGGGATCGCTTTTTCAGGTATGGCCTCTGTGGTCCATTCCAGCTCTGAGATTCTATTATACCACATACGTGACTTATGAGGATTGAGAAGCTAAAATGTTGTAATCTATGAACATTGTTATCTCACTTTTCCAGTGTAACCGCCTGTTATAATAATTAACTTGTTTTAAGTCTAAGGCCAACATAATGGCCTCTCAGGTCTCTGTGCCTCCTTCTTCTACATCTTTAGGGAATTTATTTTATGGTTTTTTTGTATATTTTAATTTTGAATTCCAAATTCTTTCCCTTCTTCCACGTCTCCCTCACCCTTGCTAAGGCAAGAAATATGATATCCATTATACGTATGAAGTCATGCAACATATATTTCAACATTAGCCATGTTGCAAAAAAGCAAGAAAAATAAAGAAAGTTAAAAATGCTTTGATTTGTACTCAGATTTCTCTCTGGAACTGGATAGCATTTTTCATTATGAGTCCTTTGGAATTGTTGTGGATCATTGTATTGATCAGAGTAGCTAAATCTTTCACAGTTGATCATCGTTGCAATCTTGCTATTACTGTGTACGATGTTCTCCTGATTCTGCTCACTTCACTTTGTGTGAATTCATATAAGACTTCCCAGGTTCTTCTGAAACCATCCTGCTTGTCATTTCTTATAGCACAATAGTATTTCATCACAACCATACACCACAATTTGTTCAGTCATTCCAAAATTGATTGGCATCCCCTCGGTTTCCAACTCTTTACCACTACAAAAACTATCTTCTATAAATCTCTCTGTGCACATGTGTCCTTTTGCTTCTTTTTTGATCTCTGGATTACAGACCTAGTAGTGTAATTGCTAGGTCAAATGGTATACACAGTTTTATAGGCCTTTGGACCTCATTCCAAATTGTTCTCCAGAATGGTTACACTGGTTCTCAACTCCACCAATAGTGCATTAGTGTATCTATTTTTCCATACTCCCTCTAGCGTTTGTAATTTTCCTTTTCTGTCAGGTCAGCCAGCTTTTACTATTGACCTACCATGGGCCAGGCTCTGGGGATACAAAGCAAGGCAAAAAACCAGATCTTGTTCTCAAGAAGTTCACAGTCTAATGTGCAGAAAACATGCAAATGACTACGTACAAAGGAGATAGAGATAAGGTAAGTGTGGAGTAGTCTCAGATGGAAGGTGTTAAAATTGAGGACCGGAAAAGGCTTTTTCCAGAAATTTGTTAGAGGTAGAGTCAGTATTTGAATGTAGCTCCTCTGGAGCTTGGAGGCAGCTTGATGTAGTGGATGGAAAGCTGGTCTTGGAGCCAGGAAGATCTGGATTCAAGTCCTGCTTCATATTGAGATAGACTATTTGATTCTGGGAAAGTCACTTAAATCCCTGAATTTTGTTAATTGGATCCACTACAGATTTTTGCTACATTATCTCAACTGAGTCCTCCCTGCAGAAAGACACTCCTTTTACACCCCCACCCCCAATTAATTTACTATGTCATTCTCCCCAGTGGCTATTCCAAAATTTTTTCATCCCTTCTCAAGATTCCAGTGGCATCTCTTCCCTGACTCTTTCAGCCTCAGCCTCTCTCTCTCTCTCTCACACACACACACACACACACACAAACCCATTCTCTGAGACCTCTTCCTCCTTCCCTCATCTTCTCATATCATTCAAACATCCTACCCCAATTTCCACCATCTCCTCCTTTACCCTTGTCTCACTTAAGAGGTGACCCTTCTCCTGGCTAAATCAAACCCCTGGACATTCACTCTTGATCCCCTTCCCTCTGTCTTGTTTGGCAAATTGTCCTCTCTAATCTTCAAACTCTCCTCATATACTGGCTTCTTCCCCAATGTCCCCAAACATACCCATGTCTCCCCCATCCTTTAAACAAAAAAACCCCAAAACCCTCATACTCGATCCAGTCATCTCCACTAGCTGTCATTTAGAATATTCCCTTCCCCTTCCCTGGTTGAATTCAGAAAGCTTTCCACAAGTGGTTCCTTCAATTCCTCTCCTCTCACTTTAAAAAACTCTGCTATCTGGCTTTCAACCCACTCATTTAACTGAAACCGGTGACCTCCTAATCGCCCAATCTAATGTTCTTTTCTCAGCCCTCATCCTCAAATTTTTGGCATCTTTTGACATTGTCAATAATACTCTCTTCCTGAATCCTCTCTGCTCTAGGTTTTCATGACCCTGCTCTCTCCTCAATCTCTTCCCACCTATCCAACCACTTTTTGTCTTCTTTGCTGTTCATCCATGTTACCTCATCTAACCGTGATTAGTGTCTCCCAAGGCTATGTCTCTATTCCTCTTATCTTTTCCCTTTAGACTATCTAACTTAATGATCTTATCAGCTCCAACTATCATCTCTATGTGGAGGTCACCTGGACCTATATAACTAGCCCTAATCTCTATAACTTTACTCTTTCATCAACAACTAACTCTTGGAGATCTCCAATTAGATGTCCCTTAGGCATCTTAAATTGAACTTAGCAGAACTCATTCACTTTCCCATCCAAACCCTCCCTATTCCTCAACTTTTCTGTTACTTTTCTTGGAAAACACCATCCTCCCAGTCACCCAGGCTCATAATCTTGGTTTCATCCTGGATTCCTGACTGATCCTAAAGATCTGATCTGCTACCTTCACAATATCATTCAATACAGACACATGCAGATGTATGAACACATACACACATAAATATATACATACATATGCATATATACATATAAGTAAGGTCCAGAATTCCCCCACCTTGGGCAGCCTGCATGTCCTTCCCAAACAGTGGGACAAGTTTGATACCAAAGGAAGGAGCCAAAGAGCACCAGACTGCTTATGGGTAGTAGTTTAATCAATTGGGTTACTTACATTGGGGGCCAGTATGATGGATCCCTGCCAAAAGCTCAGATAATCAGTGGTCTGGGGTGGTGGCCAGACAAATGAATCTCTGCAGAAGAACCCCAAAAGTCTTTCTGGGAATTATAGAAAACAAAGGAAGGAGGGGCTAGAGAGAGGGGCTACTTAATGGTGGATATTTTTGGTTTTCTGTGTCATAATGAGTTTGAGAGTTAAGCCAATGTTATGCCCAAACATAAGTTTGTGTATTGATCATATACTGGTCACGTATGAGTCACAATATTCTTGTTATGGTGTTCATTAGGTCATGGTGTCTAAGTTTTGACTCAGCGTCTAAATTATGACTCAGTATCTGTTATGATTTTTAACATTTTGGGCATCTGCCTTTCACAGAGTTTTTTATGGCTTTTATCCAATTGACACCCCACAATATACATACGTACATCCACATATGTATACACAAATATCCCCATTTCTCCACTCACCACTTTGGTACAATTTTTTATCACTCCCTACCTGGAATATTTCACTAGCCTTTCTGATTGGTGTCTCTGCCTCAAGTCTCTCCCCGTTCCAATCCTTCTTCTACTCAGCTGTCAAGCTGATTTTCCTAAAAAAGTACAGACTGGTCTAACCGCATCATCCCTCTACTCATTAAACCCCAGTAACATCTCATTACCTTGAGGATCAAATATAGTGTTCTGCTTTTTATTTAAAGCCCTTTACAACCTGGTCCCTTCCCACCTTTATTGTCTTCTTTACTCCTCTCCAAATGCTCTGTCATCTAGCTCCACTGCCCTCCCTGCTGTTCCTCTCACATGACTCCAAGAATTTATATTGACTGATCCTCATACCTAGACTGTTCTCTTTCCTTGTCTCTGCCTCTTGGCTTCCCTTCAGAACCTTTTGTAGGAGGCTTTTCCCTCTTCATTCCACTTTAGAACCTTCTCTTGAAGATTACTTTCCATTTATGATATATACACATGCTTATATGTATATGTATATACACATACATATATATATTCATATTTATATCTATATATCTTGTATTTGCATATTGTCTCCCCTATTAGAATGTGAACTCCTCGAGAGCTGGGATTGGTCTTTTCTTTCCTTTGTATTTTCAGCATTAAACATAGTGCCTGGTACATAATAAATTCTCAATAAATACTTGTTGACTGACAGACAATCTCTCAGTGCTCTAGGCAGCTCTCTAAAAACTATGAATTATAGAGGTAGGGGGGCTTTCCTTATTTGGGAGTTCTCTAAACCAGTGGGGTATGTGGGATGTTCAGGGAGGACTGGCCCCTCTATTGATTGTCATAAGGGCTGCCGAGCCCTTTTCAAGGCTGCTCATCTACCCTTGGTATCCACCTGGCACCCAATCTTCACCTGTGGCTCCAGTAAGCTGTAGCATGTGCAGCAGCTACTCTCTGGAAAAACTGTGTTGGCAGGTAGACTAAACAAGGTTGAGGGTAACTAACAGGTCTCATACCTGTCAGTGAGTTAGGTGGTATGCATGGATGAGAACAGTTTGTTCCAATGAAGCAGATACTGGAATGCTTAGATTCAGACATTGAAGATGCCAAAGTAATCCAGTGCATTCTGCTGCATTGCCAGTCATCTTGACTTTTGTCCTGCCACTGGATGTCAATGACTCTGGAAGAGAGTGTGAAGCTGACGACTTTGTGCAACTCATCCTTCCTCTTTGAAAACAAAGGACAACAAACCAATGAAATTGCCAGTTTAGTCCCTATGGCCCTGACTCCAAACCCAGTGTTCTTTCCAGTATGTACTGACTCAATTACTGGGAGCGGGGGTGGCAGATTTTGTCTGTATAAGGAATGACTTCCTTATATTGGGCTGCCCCTCAATAGAATAATATTAATTCGTATTTCAAAAGTCTTTTCTGGCTTGTGAAGCATTTTTCTCACAACCCTTTTGGGAACTATATAGGGTAATTATTATTATCCTTGTGTTGCTGAGGAAGAAACTGAGTCTTAAAAAAGGGACATGGCTGGATAAAAGGTCCCTGAGTTCACAGAAGAGCCAGAGATTGAGGTCAGGTGGGTCTCTGATTCTCAACCTAGTTATCTTTGTACAAATGATACCCTAACATCTCTGAAAGCTATGGGATTTGTTTCATGAAGGAAAAGTTCTTTGTCTTTGAAAGTTTTCGAGAAGGGCCTGTAGGAGAAGCTGTAGAGCAGATTTTTTTTTTTTAAACCAGGAATAAATAGTAGGATGGACTAAAGACTCACCCTTTCACAAATTTGAAAGTTTAGGATGTTCTAATTCTTTCCCATGACACTAGGGGGTATCAAGTCACCACAAGAGGGATGGCTGAGCCTGATTCAGATCAGTTCTGTGTAGATGAGGTAATAAGAATGATATTAGTAATAATAACGATAGTCAGCATTTATGTAGCGCCTTAAGATTTGCAAAGTGCTTTCTTTGCAAATGTTTTATGATTCGATCCTCACAACAACCTTGGAAGGTAGGTGCTATTATTATCCCTATTTAACAGATAGGGAAACAGAGGCAAACAGAGGCAAAGTGACTTGCCCAGGGTCCCACAACTAGAAAATATCAGAGGATGGATTTGAACCTAGGTTTTCCTGACTCTAGGCCCAGCGCCTGTGCACTAGCTGCCCCTAAGAGATGATCTATAGTTTCTCCTGATACCATCTCAGCATGATGTGTGGAAATAAGCATGATCTCAGGCTCCCCTCCTCTAGGCACAAGTGCAGGGGAATTCTCTGTAATCCAGAAAAAGACCTTCCTGGTGCCTTAAGTTGTGGGGATGTGCTTGATCACCAGGACCAATAATGTTGTAAAAGTCTCAGACTTTGCATCACAAAACTTGAGTCCAAGTCCTGGTTTTGTCACTGACTGGCTACGTGACCTTGGGCAAATCTACTTTTCGCTTTTGGAGCCTCAATTTCTCAATTTGTAAAATGGGCATAATCATCTTTGCACTATCTACTTCAGAGAGGTGTGCTGAAGAAAGGTATTTCTCACTTCTAAAGAGCTCTAAAAAGGCAAGTTCCTAGGGTGGATAAATTAGTTTTCTCCACACACAGACCATGTCACTTGTTTGTTGGGTGACCTTGGGCGAATCATTCTCTTGGCTTGGGTCACCTCCTTTTTTGGGCAGGTAGGTCCCCTGTAGAAGCTACCTCATGTTCAAGATACTCCAAATGATAGTTCATGAGACCATACAGATGTACTTACTTTTGCCAGCTAGCCAAAGGACCCATTCACACAAAGAAAAGACATCTATACAAATAGCGCAACAAATAAAGTAGCAAAAAAAAATCCCAGCCCCCTCATGAAAGTATGGGAGAACGCTCTTCCATAGGTAATCTCATCACCAATGGGGCAGGCACACACATAAATGGCCTGTGTGTCTATGGCAACTTATTTTTAAAAATTGATTATTTATTTTTAACATTAATTTAAAAAAAATTCTGAGTTTTCAATCCTCTCCCTCCCATCTGTCCTCACTCATTGAGAAGACAAGAAATGTGATATCAATTATATATGTGAAATCATGCAAAACATATTTCCATACCAACTATGTTACAAAAAAGGTCAAGAACAATGTAATGAAAAAAATTACGCTTCAATCTGCATTCAGACTCCATCAGTTCTTTTTCTGGAGGTGGATAGAATTTTTCATCATGTCGGATCATTGTATTGATGAGAATAGTTAAGTCATTCACAGCTTCTTATCTTTACAATATGATTTACTATGTACAATGTTCTCCTGTTACTGCTTACTTTACTTTGCATGAGTTCATATGAATTTTCCCAGGTTTTTCTGAAACCATCTTGCTCATCATTTCTTATGGCACAATAGCATTCCATCACAATCATAGACCACAATTTGCTTAGTCATTTCCCAATTGATGGACATCCCCTCAATTTCCAATTCTTTGCCACCACAAAAAGAGTTGCTATGAATATTTTTGTGTGTATATATATGTATATGTCCATTTCTTTTTTCTTTGATCTCTTTGGAATATTGACCTAGTGATATTGCTGGGTCAGAGGGTATGCACAGTTTTATAGTCCTCTGGGTTTAGTTCCATATTGTTCTCCAGAATGTTTGGATCAGTTCACAACTCCACCAATACTATATTAGTGTCCCAATTTTTCCACATCACTTCCAACATTTGTCATTTTTCTCTTCTGTCACATTAGCCAATCTGATAGGCATGAGGTGGTACCTCAGAGTAGTTTTGATTTGCATTTTTCTAATCAAAAATGATTTAGAGAATTTTTTCATATGACTATAGATAGCTTCAATTTCTTCTTCTGAGAACCCCCTGTTCATATCCTTTGACCATTTATCAATTAGGAAATGTCTCTGTTCAACATATAGTTGAGAAATGAAGCCTTTATCAGAGAAACTTGGTGTAAATCCCCCCCACCCAGTTTCCTGCTTTCCTTCTCATCTTGACTGCATTGAATTTTTTGTGCAAAGCCTTTTTAATTTAATGTAATCAAAATTATTGATTTTGCCTTCCTTAATAGTCCCTCTCTCTTGTTTTGTCATAAATTCTTCCCTTATCCGTAAATCTAACAGGTAAAATTTTCCATGCTCACCTAATTTGCTTATATCACCTTTTATGTCTAAATCATGTACCAATTTTGACCTTATGTTGGTATATAGTGTGAGATGTTGGTCTATACCTAGTTTCTACCAAACCGTTTTCTAATTTTCCCAGAAATTTTTGTTAAATAGTGAGTTCTTATCTCAAACTTTGTATCTTTGGGTTTATCAAATGTTGTATTACTATAGTCATTTACTACTGTCTTGTCTATCTAATCTATTCCATTGGTCCACCACTCTATTTGTTAGCCAGTACCAAATTGTTGTCATGGTTATCACTTTGTAATATAGTTTGAAATCTGGTGCTGCTAGTCTCCCTTCCCTCACATTTTAAAAATTAATTCCCTTGATAATCTTGACCTTTTGTTTTTCCAGGTAATTTTGTTTTAAATTTTTTCTAGCTCTATAAAAATAATTTTTAAAACTTTGGTATGGCAATGAATAAGTATATCAACTCAGGTAGAGCTGTCATTTTTATTATATTGGCTCAGCCTATCCATGAGCAATTACTGTTTATCCAATTGTTTAGATCTGTGTGTGAAAAGTGTTCTGTAATTGTGTTCACATAGTTCTTGGGTTTGTCTTGGCAGGTAGATGTTAAGTATTTTGTATTGTTTGCAATTATTTTAAATGAAATTTCTCTGTCTTTTCCTGCTTGGTAATACGTAGAAATGCTGATGATTTATGTTGTTTTATTTTATATCTTTGCTAAAGTTGTTAATTGTTTCAACTAGTTTTGTAGTTGACTCTAGGATTCTCTAAGTATACCATCGTATCATCTGAAAAGTGATAGTTTTGCTTCTTTGTTGCCTACTACAATTCCTGAAATTCCTTTTCTTATTGCTATAAATCTAGAATTCCTAGTACAACATTGAATAATAGTTGTGATAATAGGCATCTTTGCTTCCCCTCTGATCTTATTGGGAAAGCTTCTAGTTTATCCCCATTACAGATAATGCTTGATGGTGGTTTTAATATGTATCATTGAAAGGAATGTTCCATTTATTTCCATGCTTTCTAATGTTTTTCTAATAGGGTTGAGTGTTGTATTTTGTCAAAAACTTTGTTTTGAATCTATTAAGATAATCATAGGATTTCTGGTTTTATAAAAAACTGATATGGTCAATTACGCTGATAGTTTTCCTAATACTGAACCAGCCCTGCATCCCTGGCATAAATTTCACCTAGTCATAGTATTTGATCCTTATGATAAATTGCTGTAATCTCCTTGCTAGTATTTTATTTCAAATTTTTGCATAAAATTCATTAGGCTAATTGTTCTGTAGTTTTCTTTCTCTGGTTTTGCTCTTCCTTGTTGAGGTATAAGTACCATATTTGTGTTGTAAAAGGAATTTGGTTAAGACTCCTTTTTTGCCTATTTTTCCAAATAATTTGTAAAGTATTGAAATTAATTGCTCTTTAAATGTTTGGTAGAATTCACTCCTGGATCCATTTGTCCCGAGGAATTTTCTTAGGGACCTCATTTATGGCTGGCTTAATTTCTTTTTTTTTTTTAAGATAGGGTTATTTAAGTATTACATTTTCTCTTCTGTTAATCTAAGCAATTGATATTTTTATAAATATTTATTCATTTCACTTAGATTATCACATTTATTAGCATATAAATTATATATAATATATAAATATATGTAAATATATAAAATAGCCCCTAATAATTGCTTTAATTTCTTCTTCATTGATGGTGCATTCACCCTTTTCATTTTTGATACAGGTTTATTTACTAACTAGCTCCTAGTTTTATTTGTTAGTTCAATTGTTTTCTTATTTTCAATTTTCTTAATCTCTGATTTTCAGGATTTTCAATTTGGTGTCTAATTAGGGATTTTTTATTTTTTTCTAGCATTTTTTTAAAAAAATGGCATGACCAATTCATTGATCTGCTCTTTCTCTATTCTATTGATGTAAGCATTTAGAGATATAACTTTCTCTATAAATACTGCTTTTTACTGCATCTCACAAATTTTGGCATGTTGTCTCATTGTTTTCATTCTCTTTAGTGAAATTATTGATTGTTTTTATGATTTGTTCTTTGATCCTCTCATTCTTTAGGATTAGATTATTTAGCATCCAATCAATTTTTAATCTATGTTTCCATGGTCCTCTATTTAATGTTATTTTATGCATTATGGTCTGAAAAGGATGCATTTTCTGCATTAATTTGTGAGGTTTTTAATGCCCTAATACATGATCAGTTTTTGCAAGCGTGCCATGTATAACTGAGAAAATGGCACATTCCTTCCTATTTCCATTCAATTTTCTTTAAAGGTCTATCATATCTAACTTTTCCAAAATTTTATTCCTCTCCTTAACTTCTTTCTTATTTATTTTATGGTTAGACTTATCTATTTCTGAGAGGGGAAAGTTGAAGTCCTCCACTAATAGTTTTACTGTCTATTTCCTTTTGTAATTCATTTAATTTTTACTTTAAGAATTTGGATGCTACATTATTGGGTGCATATGTGTTTAACACAGATATTACTACAGCACCTTTTAGCAAAATGTAGCTCTCCTGTTTATCTCTTTTAATTAGATCTATTTTTGCTTTTGCTTTGTCTGAGATCATAATTGTTACCACTTCCCTTTTTCTTAACTGAAACATGATAATTCTGCTCCAGTGCCTTACATGTTTCTCTCTTTCAAGTATGTCTCTTGTGAATAACATACTGTTGGGTTCTGGTTTCTAATTCATTCTGATATCTGTTTCCAATTTATTCATGAGTGCTCCCCATTCCAAGTTATGAATACTGTTTTTTTTCTTCCATCCTATTTTCTGCCTGTTCCTCTCTCTCTCTCTCTCTCTCTCTCTCTCTCTCTCTCTCTCTCTCTCTCCTTGTGCCTGCTCAAAAGTCTGTTTTACTTCTGACCACTGTCTGCCTTAAATACACCCTCCCTTCTATCAGTCCTCTTCTTCCTCTTATCCACTTCCCTACCATCTTCCCTGTTGGATAAGATAGATTTCTATGCACAATTGAGTGTCTATGTTATTCCCTCTTTGATCCAATTCTGATGAGAGTAAGGTTTAAATATAGCCCATGTTATGATTGAATTTTAACAAAACAGCAAACTGAGGCATATTTCTGAGCAAGATCAAAGCTAAAAGGAAGCTCAGATGTGGATGTGTTTGGTGACAAAAGAAAAGTCTGATGCTGTAAAGATCAATATTGCAGGATGTGAGATCTATGAACCAAGGTAAACTGGATGTGGTCAAACAGAAAATGGAAAGATTAACCATTGACATCTTATTGACATTGAACTTACCAATTCAGATGATCACTATATATACCTCTGTAGGCAAGAATCCCTTAAAGAAATGGAGTAGCCCTCAGAGTCAATAAAATGGTGAGAAAAGCATTACTGGGGTATAATCTCAAATATAATAATGATATCTATTCTAATCCAAGGAAAACTACTTACCATTCCAGCCATAGACATCTATGCTCCAAGCACTGATAACTAAGAGATCAAAGTTGATCAGTTCTATAGACTTACAACACCTTCTAGAAATAACACACACAATAAAAGTATTACATTCATTATAGGGGATTGGAATGCTAAAGAAGGAAACCAAGAGATAATTGGAATAACAGGCAAGCTTGGCCTTGGAGTACAAAATGAAGCAGGGCAGAGACTGATAAAATTTTGTGAAAATAACTTCCTGGTCGTAGAAAACACTCTTTTTCAACAAAGTAAAAGGCAATACATGGATATTACCAGATGGTCAACATCAAAATGTCACAAATAAAGTTCCTAGAGACAAACTTTCCTCGTATTAAAAATCAATTTGTGAATTAGGCTGGCCAATAATAAGTAAATTGATGGTCAGTGGTCTCTCTTAGTAACCAAAGACACTAAGGAAAATCCCTCACCAGTATAAATTCAGGTCTGTCTTTCTGACCGCAAATCACTGGGAACTGCCCTGACAGGAGAAAAGCGAATCCTGATGGATGGATATTAAACAAGGAGATGGGCTAAGAGCTCTCATCTCCTCTTGATTGCTTATCTTTGGTGGGGGCAGGTCAGCTGAAAATGTGGCTTAGTCATGAGGTGGCTGGAAGACAGAGAATATATTGGGAAATAAAGGTCATGTGAGAACAAAAGATACCAATAGAAAATTAAAAACAAAGAAATGTTGCACGCATCTTGCTTGAGTGCAGGCGACAAACAACACTTCGCACATCATCAATAGCACACATAACAGCAGTGTGTGGATTAAATTAAGGACACATATCCCACAGCAGTACCAAACACAGAGCAACACATATGGAAAATGAGGGGGTGGGACTATGTTCCTCCAAGGGGTCTCTCAGCTCAGAACCTATGATCCTATGAACTAAATCACATAAAAGAACTGGATGCATAGGTTGCATGCAGAAATATACTATACCTTGGTATTGCTATAATAAATGCATAACCTGGCATGTTAGTGTATATAGAAAAGCATAGCATTGCCAGAAAAATATGCTGCAAAGTAGGACAACACTTAATAACATGTTCAATAGAAAATACATGTTATATGCACTTTAATAACAGTTGTCTTTTGGCTTTTTGCATAAAGACTCCTCCCCTTTCTCCTAAAGGATGCTAAGTGTCCTTCCCACAGCTTTAAGCACCACAAAGTCAGTCCTCCTTTATCCTGTCAACAGGTGGTGCCATTGTACTCAGCCGGGTGTCTTGGAGGCTGTCCTAGAGTTTGCAATTGCAGGCTGAAACTCACAGGGACTTAACTATCAGGGAAATGAGCCGCCTAATGGGACCTTGAGCTGAGCAGCAGATTTACCTAATAAACATCTCATGCGTTGAACGCATTTGCTATGAGCAGCGGGTTTTAGTTAGTTGCTAAAATTCCACCTTCTGCAAGAAGTCTTCACAATGCCTGTTCATGCTAGTGCCTTCCCTGTCCTGATTATCTCCAGTTTATCCTATCTATAGTTTGTACCTGTGCACCCTCATTAGATTGTTAACTCCTTGAGATCCAGGATTGCCTTTTGCCTTTATTTGTATCCCCAGAGCTTAGCACAATGCCTGGCACAATTAGAATTTATGGTTTACAGGTCGATAAGACTTGGGTGACTGGTGCTTTCTGGGCTATTCAGAGTTTGTGAGTTGATGCAGAAAACGCTTTATTGCATCCTCTAGTAGCTTGGAACTCAAGGAGTTGCTTTAGTCACACACCCTAGTGTGACTAAATTCTTAGAGGGAGGGAGGAGAGGCAAGTGTTTCAAATAAAATTAGAGAATCAAAAGTGACCTTCTCTTACTAGATCTTGTCCAATTCCTTGGTTTTAGAAATGAGGTATTTGAAATCCAAGGAAACTAAGTGATTTGGCCAAGGTCAAACAGAAAGTAAACATCAGGCGGAGGGTAGGATTTAAATCCAGAATCTCTGACTCCCAAGGCTGTACTCCTTTCACTATACTATGTTGGCCTAACTGTCATTCAACAAACTTTTACTGAGTGCTTGGATGGGCTTGAGAGAGCTTACTAAAGGCAAACACTATGAATCTGGGTGTGATTTTATTGTTTTGCTGATTATTTAAACTTAAGAAATTGATGGAGAATTTAACTTAAAATGTGATTGTATACACTCCCCTCTTCACCCTGCCTTCTTCAACAGGAGCTGATTGTTAAATATTAACCAGCACACCCTTGGGTGAGGAAGAGGTGGTCTTCTTTATTCAGGCAGCTTGGTGACTTCTCCAAATCTGACTTTCTAACTGTTTTTTCTGTTTGTTTTTCTTTTCCTGATAATGGGTGATCGAGTATCAGTCTTGACATTTCCAGCTTTGGAGGCCACCTTAAGAGTTCCAGAGGTCCAGAAGTCCTGGGTCTTCAAGTAATTTGGAAGGTTCCTTCTCTCTATCCATCATAGTTGTCCTTGAAGGAGAGGACTACAAGTTTGTGGATGAGCCCAATCCAAAATCTGGCTTGCTAGAACATACGGTCCTGGATGGTGCACAGCTGAAGTGAAATGTGAGCTATGATTAAGTAGTCTCACAAACTGCTTAGGTTTCAGTGACTTTAAGTCTCAATCTCCTGGAGAAATATTACAGTAGTTACTACTGCTGCTCTTTTTTTTTTATGTGTCTTGTCTAGTCTTCTTTTTTTTAATTTA
This sequence comes from Phalanger gymnotis, assembly GCA_028646595.1. Taxonomy (NCBI): domain Eukaryota; kingdom Metazoa; phylum Chordata; class Mammalia; order Diprotodontia; family Phalangeridae; genus Phalanger; species Phalanger gymnotis. The sequence continues at coordinate 43,539,641 of CM053622.1, read as the reverse complement.
TTTTTAATATGTTTAGTTTTCAGCATTGATTTTCACATGCGTTTGAATTACAGATTTTCTCCCCATTTCCACCCCCCCACTCCAAGATGGCATACACTCTGGTTGCCCTGTTCC
>CM053622.1:43508540-43539027 GCA_028646595.1 Phalanger gymnotis | reverse complement strand
AGTTCCGTTTGGGACAGACCTTACCCCGAGACCATCCAGGCTGTCCTGGGCTGGAGCCCTGCTTCCCTCTGCCACTTTGTGGGTTCTGCAGTTCTAGAATTGGTTCAGAGCCATTTTTTTTATAGGTTTTTGGAGGGACTTGGTGGGGAGCTCACGCCAGTTACTGCTTTCCAGTCGCCATCTTGGCTCCGCCCCCCTACTGCTGCTCTTAAACAAGAGTTTGCAAATCTTTTGTACTTTGTATTTCTTTGGTGCAGAAGAAAGAAATAGCTGTTTTACACTGTAATTTAGGTATATTTCTACTGTTCTTTGGAGAAATCCACAACATGAGTCAAAACTTAAAGTTCAAGTGATTTTCCTTGTGGCTCTGAGGTAGGGGTGTAAAGAGCCAAAGACTGAGAGTTTCTTTTAGGTGGTTAGTCACTGTAGGGACTGAACCCGGTCCACATGGGTAGGTCCAGCTCAGAGAGAGATTCCTTAGTGGAGAGGGAGAAGGCACCAAGCCCAAGATCTCTGGGTCCAGTAGGAGTTATAATTGTTACATGTGCATGGACATGTCATCTACCTTTTCTAGGTTTGTAGGCTCCTTGAGGATTGAAATTTTTTTCACTTTTGTCTTTGTATTTCCAGGACCTAGCACAGGGCCTGACACATACTAGGTACTTTATCAATGCTTATCAATTGGCTGATCGATTACAGCTTCTACCATGATACATCTCAGAATCCAATATTCTTTTTAGGTCCTGGGCAAAGATTTAGGGTAATTCTCTTTTTTGTCTCTATGCGCAGACATATTCACATACAAGCAACATTCATTAATACTTTTATTCTTTAGTAAGTCTGTTGGGAACAAAGTGCAGTGCTAAAGGCTGGGTCTTGGATATGAGGACTGGTCACATTCCATGATGTGGGTTTGTGCCTTCTTCCAGGAAAAAAAAATATGTCTATAGTTTCCCAGGCTAGGGAATTCTTCCTTGTGGGAACCAGGAAACTGGGTTCAGAGTGAGAGGACCTAGGTTCAAATAATGGCTTTGCCAATTACTACTTTTGACACTTTAGGCAAGTCATTTAACCTGTGTGGGCCTCAGTTTCCTCATCTGTAAAATAAGAGCATTTGACTAGCTGGCCTCTATAATCCCACCTTCTACAGGGAATCTTTCCTAACCCCTTTTAATTCCAATGCTTTCTCTCTTTTAATTATTTCCTATTTATCCTATCTATAGTTTACTTTGCATGTATGTGTTTGCATGTTGCCTCCCCTCATTAGATTTTGAATTTCTTGAGGGCAGGGACCATCTTTTGCCTCTTTGGATCCCCATTGCTTGGCCCAGTGCCTGGCTCTTAATTAAGGTTTATAGTGTTGAATTGAATCTAAGGCTCCTTCCAACTCTAAATCAATGATTCTTTATGTTCTTGTTGTCTCTCCACTTTCTCCCAACCAATAGAACATAAGCTCATCGAGGGGGCAGGTCCTGTTTAACATTTTGTCTTTTTACCTGTGAGGCTCAGCAGAAAGCCCACCCGAGTATTTCTGCCCTAGAGAAGCTTACAGTCAGGGTGATAGTAGGGAGGCTGAGGCAGGGGGAAGGTTCCACAACTTATACATAAACATACATACATATATACATATATATGTAAATACAAATAATAATGACCCTAATGATAGCTCTAGCATTTACATGGTGCTTTAAGGTTTGCAAACTTTGCATTGCATTACAAATATTCTCCCATTTGATCCTCTCCACACCTCTGGAAGGTAGGTGCTATTATAGGGCAGCAGATAGAGGGCCAGGCCCGGGGTCAGGAAGACCTGAGTTCAAATGTGGCCTCAGCCACTTACTAGATGTGTGATCCTGGGCAAGTCCCTTAACCCTATTTGCCTCAGTTTCCTCATTTGTAAAATGAGCTGGAGAAGAAAATGGCAAAACATGCCAGTATCTTTGCCAAGAAAACCCTAAATGGGGTCGTGAAGAGTCAGACATGACTGAACAACAAACAATGGGGCTATTCCCATTTTATAGATGAAGAAACTGAGGCTGAAAACGGCTGAGTGATCACAAAGCTAGTGACTTCACGAGGCAGGATTTGAATTCAGATCTTTCTGACTCTGACTACAGCACCAATACAAAATAGGTGTAGGCCCAATCGACCACAGGGTCTTCTGAGAAATGTAGTTTTTCCAGCTGCAGGAAGTAGTGGGAAAGATTGAAGGAAAAAGGAAAAGGGGATAGCAGAGGATGAGATGGATAGATAGTGTCATGGAAACAATGAACATGAACTTGGACAGACTTCTAGAGATAGTGAAGGATAGAAGGGCCTAGTTGGACATGACTGAACAACAAAAAACTGAGGCAGATAGGTTAAGTGACTTACCTAGGGTCACACAGCTAGTAAGTATCTGAGACTGGATTTGAACTTAGGTCTTCCTGACTCCAGCCCAGTGTTCTGTCTCTGTGCCACTGAGCTGCCTATAGGTAGCTAATGGTGGATATTTCTATAATGGAATAAAGTCAAATCCAGCCATATTTGAAATAAATGAGACTAGATACATGTCCAAAATGGATAACTAGGTTATCTATAATCTTCCAGATCCGAGTCCTTAGGGCCCTATAAAGTGGCCCTGAGGTCTTAAGAAGGCACATCCTTTCAGCTCCTTACCTCCACCCAGGACTTCCTTTCCCATGACCAACTTCCAAATATATCCCTGTGGTTTTCCATCTCCCCAATAACGTTCCTTTCTGCCTGATGTTTGCTGAGATCTAAGTGTGGGATTTTTGCCTCCTTGGTGGTGTGTGTTTATCTTTTTCTATAGGTCCAGATTTTGGCCAGTTCTGACAAGAGTAGCTCAGTTTGTTCAGGCATGCATGGAGAGGAAGGTGATCTCATCATTAGAGGGAATATTGCTGATAACCCAGAACTGTTTGAGTTTTAAAAGATGGTGGTTTAGGGGCAGGAGGATGGGCAGGTGCTCTGCTTCCAGCAGGACCTCCAAATCCTCAGGGACCTCATTGTTCTATTTATCTTTGAGTCAGCCTGTCTAAAACTGATCTCCCTAAACCAGCTTCCTCTCCCAATTTCCCACTGCTGTCTGTGACAATGGATAACAGGATCCAAAAAGTTATATTGAGAGAATTTTGGATTCAGTTTAGTAAATGACTTTCAGCAGTCAGTGCATAGAATGTGCTGTGTAACTCTCTACATCCTACCAATGATCACTTGGTATGGAAGTTTGTAGAGGGCATTCTGTTCAAGTTGGGCTCTTGGAAGTCCTTTCTGGTTCTGACATTCAAAGATTCTGTATCCAGGAAAATTGTGAAAAATTAAAATAATTTTAAAATTATGAAAGAGATAGTGAAGATGATAAAGGTGAACTCCGAATGAGGAACAAAGTTGATAACAAAAGAGGCTCAGAGACAGTAAATCCTAGTCACTTAAATTTTATTATTCCCATCTCTGGGCCCTATTCTCTTGGATCTGCAAGGAGAGAGCCTAATCAGCTTAGTCCAGGCCCAGGCCTGTAGCCCGAGTCCCTTCTCATTGGTTCAGGGAGCTGATGGTTTCTTCTTGGCCTCCATGGGGTTCTGGGGGTTCCCTAATCTCTCTCTTCAGGGGCATCTGCATGGATAGAACAGAACCATTAACCTGGGGAAGGTCTAAAGAATCTGCATCCCCTCCCCAGCATCACCCCTATGAAGGCCTCGTAATACATGGAAACAGTGCTCAGCAGCCAGGCCAGGAGCACTGGCTCAAAAAGAAAATCATTAAACCCATTCTAAAATCCCATGGAGAGATTGCATGCTTCTGCTTTTTTCCTTCAGGTCTAACAGAAGTGGGGATGGACTGAGAAATAGGGAGAGACAGAAATAAAGTTTTATGGTCCAGAACCAGTCTTGTTCTGTAGAGTCCTCACCCAATAAGAATCTGGGAGATTTCTCATAATGACCTAATCCTTAGAAGACCCATCATCCATGTTTCATCCCTCTACTGGGGAATCTGATGGCCTTAGGTGAGACCAGGCTATGCTGCTGGAACAGGCACATTGATCACTTGGGATCCCCACTCCTCGAGCCCGGAGGAGGTTGCAGGAGTTGGTATCATCATTGGACTGAGGCTGCCTGTTCCTTTGCCTCTCTGTCTCTGCCTGCTCATCACTTGTGTCTTGTTCCTCCAAGTCACTCCTCACATCAGTCTTCTGAAAATCAGAGGCCAAGAAAGGAAGTGGATCAGAAAGAGAGGAAGAGGGATGGGCAGATGGAAAGTAGCCAATCAGAGGTGGTACAAATAAAAAAAAAGCTCCTTCCCTCAAGGAGCTTACTATCTCTTGGGGGAGATAATACACAAAAGGAAGTTGGAAGGAGAATGGGACACCAGGGGAGCAATTTTTTTTACATGGATTTGAGACCAAGCAGGGCTGCAGATAGTAGAGGGAGCCACAAAATCCAGGTTGTATTGCTATGAAGTAAAGCTCTGGGTGGAGTTGGGTGCTCCACTCTCCAGGATCCTGCTAGGACTTCTGCTAGGACTGCCTAGGTGCCCATTAGCACTAGCATTGCAGTCCTGAGTCCTCATTCCCATTATTCATGCACCTTCCCCCAATATAGCTACAAAGGCTTCTGGGGCTGGGATTCCTGTTTACTTGCCCTTGAGATGCTTAAGAGGTAACTGAGACAGGAAGCTCATCAAGATATAGAAAGATCAGAAACCAAGATTAGGGCCAGCTTTGTACATACCTCTTTATTCATGACAAGTGAACGGACTACACGGAGAATGAAGTAGGACCAGAAGACATGGAGACCCTGCAGGATCATTAGGAGGGTAATGACTAAATAATACCCAAAGAAGGGCTTTAACTCTGTGGAATAATAGGCAAATTGGATGATTCTGCAGGAGAGAAAGAAAATTAGGTCACTTTGGGGACCTTCTAGACAACCCTTGGTCACTGGTAATACAAGCCCCCAGGGAGGAGAGAAGAGCACCAAGCCTTAACAGGTCTTCATCCCAACTTTCCCACATATGGAAGGTTTCATCAGCTTTCGAAAGGTCAGATCTTGGCGACAGGAGGTCCTATAAGAGGAGGACTTTGGGCCCTAGGTTTCCCAGGGCTCACAACCACTTCCCACAACCCTCACCATCTCCTGAGAAAGAGCTCACTTGTTTGGGAAGAGAATGAGCCGGCTAACAAAGAACACCACAGCAAAGAGGATGAAGAGTATATCACATGTATGTTTCCACTGTGCATAATGGAACATCTTACTGGCCTGGGAGGGGAAGAGAAAGAAAATCTTAGAATCACATAATGTCAGTTAAGAGAGGTCTCAGAAGGTATTTAGTCCAATGCTTACTTGATCAGGAATCTCTTTTACAATTCCTTGACAAACTGTCATTCACGGTCTATTTGAAGACCTCCAATAATGTGGTCTCGCTACTTCTAAGAGACCCCCCATTCCACCTTCATATAGCTCTGATCTTTAGGAAGCTTTTCCTCTTGGGTCTAGCCTTATCCTCACTTCCCTCACCTCCCACTGTTCCTAGTTCTGCCCTCTAGGACAAATCAGATGATCGATCAATTATTACTTATTAAGTGCCTACTGTGAGTTGGGTGCTGTGACATAATTGAAAACAGACTATTCCCTCAATATAACTTAAAAGTCCAGCTTGGGGAGAGAACACGGGCCTGTGTAGATATATAAGACATAGATGCAAGGTGTTTTGATAAGATCGCTCATTACCTGTGATATCATTGGTTCTTTTTGAAAACAAAGGATGAACAACGATAACAGTGAGTGATTTTTTCTTGTGTTCCCAGAGTAAGATGATCGCCCACCAGAGAAGAAGGTAAAGGCATTAAAAGAATACCTCTCCACACTCCGGGTTGATAGGGAGAATGAAAGACACCCAAAAGAAAAAGATATAAGGCATTGATTGGGGAAAAAAGGGATCTGAGGTGGAGTAGAAAAGACTTGACCTTTGTCAAGTACAGAAGACTGTTATAAAGAAGAAAAGAAAGAAAAGAAAGGCAAAGGATGGCCATACAATTAGAGCTTAAAAACCACACAAATTTGAGGATTTTCCTTCAAGAAGACCTGGATGCCCTAAGGCAAAAGAAAATCATCAGGTGAGAGATCATCTTAGGAGGGGCTGGTTGGTTGGCTGGTTGTTGTCCTTCATTCTAGAAGAGGAGCAAGATGACATCACTACGCTAGAGTCAAGTTTCAATGTGTCCAACTGTGGCTGATCAGACCAACAGGAGCTCCGAATCCTCCACCACAGGTTGGGCACAAATAGTCGTGTGTGAATATTTGGGGTGGATACACCAAATTTGCACATCTCGTGTTTCATTTGAGCTGTCTCAGTTCTGCTTTGGTCAGAGAGCGCACCACCTTCTCTGCATGGGCTTGCCATGCTCAGCATCCTGTGCCAGTGTCTCCCATGTCACACAATTAATTCCAAAGTTCTTAAGAGAGACCTTGAGAGTGTTACTCTATAAGGGGCAGATAAAGAAAAGAGGGTAGTAGTAGTAGATGATACCCTGCTTAGGAGCATTTGCTAACTTGACAGTAGATAGATTTTTGGTCTTCCTGGAGCATGTACCCACCACATAACAGAGAGTTTCCCAAAACTTATAAAAATGGATGACAACCACTGACATTTGGTGATTCGTGTGGACACAGATGATACTACCAGAAAGAAACCAAAAAGTATTGCCAGTGATTAGGAAGCCCTGGGTGAGAAACAAAACCAAAATGGTATTGTTGCTCTGGCTGTTGTCTGTTGGAGTCAAAGGATATGGAAGTACAAAAAGACTATTTTGGGAAATGAACAGCTGGCTAAGAAGGTGGTGTCTGGTAATGGGATTTGGATTTTCTGTATTACAGTTAACAATATAGGATTGATAAATTCCTGACCAGAGATGAAGTGTACCTAACAAAGGCTGGTAAGAATGTATTTGCGGGTCTTTTGCAAATCTAATCAAGAGGGTTTTAAACAAGGTGGAGAGAGAAGACTGCCTATGTATATTCTCAAATGTAGATACTATGAAGAATAGCCACATAGCAACGGAGACCTAGGAATTCACAAGGGATACAACTCCAAAACAGTAGCTGGTAGCAAAACCCTTGGCCCTGAGTGTCTCTGCACTTGAGGCAGCTAGGTGGCACGTTGGATAGAGCTTTGGGCCTGGAGTCAGGAAGACCTGAGTTTAAAACCAGACTCAGACACTTACTAGCTGTGCGACCCTGGGCAAGTCATTAAACTTCTGTTTGCCTTATAAAAAGGTAGATGATAACAGCATCTTTCAGGATTGTCATAAGGATCCAGTGAGATATTTGCAAAGCGCTTAGCGTAGTGCCTGGCACATAATGGGCACTAAACAAATGCTTATTCATACACACGCACACATGCATGCACACACACATGCATGCGTGCACACACACACACATACACACACACACAAAGACACACAGGGGCAATAAACCCTAGGCAACAAACCAGCAATTCAACTTAACTCAACTAAATTCCGACTTAGTGCTGTGGAATGAATAATTGGATGATGCCTTTGGGTGAGTATCTTATTAAAAATATAAACAAAAATCCCCAGATATAAAGAAGGGTGGGTGATATTATATGTTAAGAAGGTATATTTTTGTCAGGAAATCTGGGAACCAAACGAAGGAAGGAGCATGATGGTCAGCATTTGGATGGAGGTTAAAAAGAAAGGACAAACAGAAGTAATTTTGTCATTGGACTATACTGCAGACCATTTGTACAGAAATAAATAAATGAGGAGTTTGGGAAATAGATCCCAAGCCTACTCTAGAAGTATGGTATAGTAGTGATGGGAGACTTCAGTTATCTAGATATCTGCTGGGGGTTCTCTCTCTACCAGAAGCCAAGAAAAAAAGACTGCTTAACTTGCCTTAGGGGTAACCACATCCTTAACACGCTAGAAGAACCAACAAAGGAGAATTCTGTTTTGGATGTGATTCTCATTAACAGAGAACGAGAGAAATGAACCTTGGGAGGAGATGACCATTCTATCCTAGAGTTTATAAAGAAGAAAAAAACTGGGCATAGTCTGACATGTATCCTAGATTTAAGGAAAGCAAATTTCAGTAGATTCAGAAGAAAGATAGGATCCAATGGCCTAAAATGCTTTGGGGAAGTTTGCCCAAGAGACACAGGAAACACTCAAGAATTTAATTCTAATGAGACAAAAGGAAACAAATCAGTTGAAGAAAAACTTTTTTTTTTCTAAAAAGCATGATGCAGAAAGGAAATATGCAGAAGATGGAATTAAGACCAGTTAACAGAAAATCAATATAAAAGCGAAGAAAAGTCTTATAAAAATCACATCAGGAAAGCTGAAGAATGAACTGAGCCTGTTGAATGAAACCAAGGATAACAAAAAAGACCCTTTACGTTGGGAGAGAAAAAAAAAGGAGAATCAAAGAAGGGCTGGAAGCTCTGCTTAGGACGGATGGATCAGTCACTGGCAACAGATAGAAGGTGGAGCTGCTTGATTTTTATGTGTTTGTTTTCTCTGCAAAAAAGAATGGCCTTTTCACCAAAAACAATAGAAGAAAAATGACAGGAAGAATAAAAATGACAAAAATAACAAAGATATATTATGGACTAGTAAGGGAACATTTAGCTGTTCTTGATGAGTACAAGTACCTCAGGTATCTGCCCTAGCCTGTCAAGATCTTTTTGAAACTTGACTCTACCATCCAATGTATTAGCTATGCCTCCCAGTTTTGTCATCTTCAAATTTGATGATACCACTCATGCATTTATGTCAGAGATGAAAATATTAAACACCACAGGGTGAAATGCAGATACCTGAGGTGCTCCACAGGAGACTTCCTCTAATGCTGGTACTAAACAATTACCAACTACTCTTAAAGTATGATCATCCAATCAGTTGTAAATCCATCGGATAAAATGAAGTTCCATAGGCAAAGATAAATATAAATATAAATTTGGGTACAAAAAAATCAACTTTGTAATTATAGTGGTGGTTCTGAAAAGAATCTAGAGTTCAACATGGGCCAGCAGCATGATGTGGCAGCCAAAAATCTAATGTGATTTTGACCTCCATTAAGAGGGACGATGAAATAGGGAGGTAGTCTAGCGTCTAGAAATAGGGAGGTGGTAGTCTTGATGTACTCTGCTTTTGTTAGACTTCAGCTAGAATATTGTGTTCAATTCTGAGCAGTGTGGAGAGGAAGACAACCAGGACAGTGAAGGGCATTGAGTTCATGACATATGAAGATTTTTTTTGAAAGAAGTAGGCATTTTTTAGCCTGTTCTAAGGAAGACTTATGGGCACTATAATAGCTATGGTCAAGTATTTGAAGGGCTGTCACGTGGAGGATGGTTTGGACTTGTTCTGTTTGGCCCCAGACAGTAGAACAAGGAACTATGGATTGAAGTGACAAAGAGGCAAATTTGGGCTTAATATCAGGAAAAACTTGCTAACCATTAGCATTGTCCCAAAGCACAATGGGCTATGGCTAGAGCTGGTGAGTTGTCTTCCTTCAAGGTCTTCAAACAGAAGTTGGACAACCACTTGTTGTTATGTCAGAGTGAAGATTCCCTCACCTATGCATTAGAGTAAATGGTCACTGAAGGTCCCATCCTGCTTTAAATTCTGTGATTCTGACAGTCATTGCAAAGACACAGAGATTGGAAATGTGGTGCTACATTTGAACGATGAATGATTGAAAATTTATTAAGCACTTAATATATGCAAAGCACTGTGTTAAGCACTTGGGATATAAACAGGAAAGACAGTCCTTGCTTTCAAGGAGCTCCTATCGTAATGGAGATAGCACATAGAGGTTTCAGCTGTGAGCCAGATGGAAAAGTCCAGTGGTCCTTAGGATGCAGAAGTGAAACGGATGCTATCTCTTAATATCATTTCCATTGATAAAACTACTTATGAGGTTGAACCATTTGAACAGCAAGAACTAGCTAATTTGCCTAGACTACATTGTGTAGAGGAGAGTAATGTGCAACAAGATGAGAAAGGAATGTTGGTGCCATGTTGTGACATGTTGAATTGACAAAACAGAATAGAGTATTTGATCCCAGACATAATAGGGAGCCGCTGGAGTTTATTGAGTAGGGGAGTAACAGGCCAAATTTGCACTTTAGGAAAATTTGTTGACCAGCTTGTTAAGGATGGATTAGAAAGAGTAAAGATGAGGCAATTAAAAGGTTATTCTCTCATGTCACAGACTTTCAAATACCTGATATCAGTTATTATGTCTCATTTACTTTGAATCCCAAGTTTTCTCCTGTCCAAGTCAAACACTCTCGATTCCTTCAATTGATCTTTGTTTGGCTTCAGTCCACTACCTCTCCTGGTCACCCTTCTCCAGAATATCTCTAGCTTGTCTGTTCTTTGTATGGATTCCTTACTGCTGATACTCATGTCTAATAATAACGATAATAGCTAGCATCTATATTGTGCCTACCATGTGCCAGACACTTCTAAGTGTTTTTATAAATATTATCTCATTTGATCCTCACAACGACTTGAGGAGGTAGATGCTATTATCCCCATTTTACAGCTGAAGAAACAGAGGCAAACAAATGTTAACTGACTTGCCCAAAGTCACACAGCTAGTAAGTGTGTGTGTGTGTGTTTAGATTTAAACTCAGGTCTTCTTGACCCAGCGCTCTATCCACTGGGCCACCTAGCCACCCTATCCTTCCCAAAATGTAGGGTCTAGACCTGTGCACAGTACTACAGAGATGTTTTGTGCACTTCTATAGGATAGTAGCTCTTATCCCCACAAGACTCCCAGAGACTCAGGTTGATTCCATCTGTACTCACCCTGATAAGAGCATGAGGGATGGCTCACTCACCTCCAATAAGATGTCATTTATGTTATGTAGCAGCAACACCAGGGCACCAAAGTACATAATGTTGTAAGAATGGGAGAGGAATATCAAGGTGATGACGATAAAATGATGGATGACCTGTTCCTTGGTGTCCTGGGAAGAGGAAGGCAACCATCACATTATGACCTTTAGGACTTCCCTGGGTTCGAAGCTGCCTGGCCTTTGATCAAGGTAGATCTGATCCATACTTTAGTTACAGAATAGCAGATACCAGTTCCACCCTGACTACAGGGGCATCCTCTAGGGGAGGTCTAGGTCTGTTAAAGGGAGGCAGAGTCACATTAAGTGAGATAGAAGTAGAAGATGTGATGCCAGGATACATGTGACATCAACAGGAGATGAAGGTAGAGGTGGTAGAAAAACTACATAGTAGGAGAAATAGAGACTAGTTTAGATACAAACCTGGTGGGTTTATGGTATATGCTGGTTGTGGAATTAAACTTAATTGATGTGGCACCTAAGATGCAGCCTCCTTCCCTAACCTAATCCCACACACCCCACATCTTGTTCAGCAGAGCATAACGAGTTAATATTCACCAAGGCTGTCCTTGCTTCTATGAGGCCCTCTGTATGGTCCTGGGGAATGACTTTCAGGGCCATGGATAAGCTTGACATTTTCCCAAGAGGGTTAGGATTGGAAGTGAGCCTTCCTTTTAACTCCTGTTCTCTACTCCCATCTATCTAGCTAATTGGTGGGGGGGGGCGGGGAAGGGGGAAGGGGGAAGGTGGGGAGACAGGGATTTTTGCTGAAGCTTACCTTCCTCTTCCCATCAAAGGGCAGAGTGAGCAGTAAAGAGTGGTAGAAGCTGGTCTCCAGCAGGAACCAGCAACATATACCAGTCTTCAGAGGCTTAGGGTCAGAGCATCATGTGGTCAAATGATGTTGCAAACCCAACACACCAAAAAGCAAACAAAACTAAGCCAAGACCCAAACCCCACACTATAGGCTTCAAAAGGGAGACAAAAATGTGTCAGGATCCATGAGATCAAGAACTATGTCTTGTACTTTCTCTTTTCACAATCCTTTGGATTCCATAGAGTCAGACACTTGCGAATGGTCAGGTAATACCAGACTAACATAATTGGGATTACTAGATTAACATCTCTCAACTCTAGGAAAAGAAAGACCTCAAAATCTATCTGATTGAAATGAACTCATTCTCCCTTCCAACCTGGAAAACCCTTAATGTTTTCTCAAATTAAAAATCAGATTACCTAATTTTGTATCCTGGCTTATATCCTATTGTTTTCTTTTAACTAATTGGTCTTATTTGATTAATTTGGACTGGGGAGTCCATTGACCTGTTTATTACACCTCTTTTGCCAACAAATCATATAGCTCAGATTGTTTTCTCAATTATCATTAATTATCCACCACAATACTAAAGTAGAAATTCAGAAAATCAAAGACAATATTAACAGCATTGAAAGCCAACACTGAATTAATAAGTTTTTTGAAAAAAATTTAACATAACAGATATAAAATTAGCTAGTCTGATTTTTTTAAAGAGAGAAAAGCCAAATTGTATAAAAAAAGAAAAAGGAGAATCCATAAAATTGAAGAAATAAAGGAATTTTTCCCCAATTAAATGCCAACAAACTTGATAACTTCAATGAAATAGACAAATATTTACAAAAATACAAAATACCTTAATTAACAAAAAAGAAATAGATTATTCCGACACCTGAATATCAGATAAATTGAACGAACCAAAAATGAATTGTCAAAGAAAATACCCTAGGACCAGATGGATTTACAAGTGAACTCTACCAAACATTCAAAGAACAATTTCAGTATTATGTGAATTGTTTGCAAAAATAGGAATAGAGGGAAATCTTCCAAACTATGATACAAATATGATCTTAGCACCTCAACCGGGGAGAGAGAACAGAGAAAGAAAAAAATATGGAATAAAATATTAGTAAAGACATTACAACACTATATTTAAAAGATTATGTATACTAAGATGAGAAATGCAAATCAAAACCCTGTTTCTACTTTGTAGCTAGCAAATAGTCAAAGATGACAAAAGATCAGAATAGCCAATGTTGAAGAAGTTGTAGAAAGATGTACTAATGCATGTGAACTGTTAGGAACATTCTGGAAAGCAATTGGGAATTATGTTAAGAAAGTGACTAAAATGTCATGCCTGCTGACTTAGAGATTCCATTGTTAGGTATACGCCCTCAAGGAGTTCATTAACAAAAAGAATATTTGTAGCTGCCTTTTCATGGTAACAAAGAATTGTAAACAAAGTAGAAATTCACTAAATGGGGAATGGCTGAACGAATTGCAATACATGAATATTATGGAATAGTAGCATATTGTCATAATAGCAATTTAGATTTGAAGATCTTTCCCACCTATTAATAGGCCATGTAACCTACTTACATCATAGGAAACCTAAGTCACATGTAGTGGGAGGAGCTTGCTGAGAGGAAAAAGAAATTGTGTCACAGGAAATGCTGAGAGAATAGTTATGACAGAGCTGAGAGAGAGAGCAGATGTGTGGTGGCTGTGATTGAGTTTGTTTTTGGGAAGGCCCTGGGGTGGTGGGGGGAAAGATGTTTTTGAGATGGTGAGGCTCTATGCCATGATATTGTGTTTTAAGTTCCTTGCTGTTATGATAAAGTGGGCCTACTGGTTGTGGGAGTTGGTTGCTTGGTTATGGGATCTGGTTCGCTGGTGTTTGAATAAATGGTTTACTTCTACCCTCTATGTGGAGAGTCTCATATATTTTGTGATACAGAACCACATAGGCATTTTGACAATTATCATCTATATTGTGATTATTGCCTTGCTGATACACTTGTATGGAACAAATATGACAAATGCAGAGAAACATGGAAAGAATTATAGGAACTAAGTTAAAGGGAAGTAAGCAGAATCAAGAAAATAACCTAAACAATGACTGCAACAATGCAATAATTCAAAAAGTATTGAAAGTGAATGTTGCAAAACCACAAAGAACAAGTTTGGCCCCAGAAAAGGAATATGAGAAAACAGCTCCTTCTTCTTTGTAGTGGTCAGTGTGTAGAAAGGTAAGGCGGGTCTACTGGTGAGGAACATTGCATATGTTAACTCTATTTTTATGTATCACATAGTTTTTCTGTATATTTTTCATCTTCCTCTTAAAATAGTTCTTTGTTATAAGGGAAGGCTTTCTAGGAGAGGATGTGGAGGGGTACAGGAAGATATCTATATGATGTAAAAACAAAAGATAAGAATAAAATGCTGTTTTGTAAAAGTATTATTGTTCTGTATTATTTATAAAATAATATTGTTTTGGATTATTTGTAAAATAATATGTATTATGACCAGGTTGGACTTTTATAAAAAGTTCATTGTTAGGAAAACTACAAATAGTAGAGCATAGTGATAACAAAAATAATGAAAATGGCATATTATCAACAGATTTAGGAAAATTTTTTTGTTGAATCCAACACTAATTTCTTAAAAAAATATTAAAAAGTATAGGAATATATGGACATTTCCTTAATATGTTAAGTAGTATCTATCTAAAACCTAAAGTTAACTTTATGTGCAATGGACAAAGATTAGAGGCCTTTCCAATAAGATCAAGGGGTAAAACTAGGATGTCTATAATCACTAATGTTTGACAGTTCTAGAAATACTACTTATAGAAATAAAACAAAAAAAAAAGAAATTGAATGAATAAGAGGCAAAGAAGAGACAAGAACTCAAATGAGTTAACTAAAATTATTTTTAAAATAACTAGAAAAGGTACAGGATATAAAATAAATCTACAAAAGCCACCAGCTTTTCAGGATCTTACCAACAAAACCCATCAAGAAGAGAGAAATTCTATTCAAAGTAACTTCAAAATGTATAAAATATTTGTATCTACCAAGACAATGCAGGCATTGTATCTAAACAAATATCAAACATCCTTTTTAGAAGCAGACCTAAATAATTTAAGAAATATTAATTAGCCATAAGTGGGTCATGCCAATGTAATAAAAATAGACTGATGTAAATTAAATAAATTATTCAGTGCCAACTCAGTTAAGCTGCCAAAGGACTGCTTTATAAAGGTAGAAAAAAATAACGAAATCCATTTAAATGAAAAAAAAAGGGTCAAGAATCTCAAGGAAAATAATGAAAAAAGTGGAAAGGAATGAGGAGCTAACTGAACCAGGTCTCAAACCATACTACAAAGGAATAATCATCAAAACTACTTGTTAGTGACTGAAAAATAGATTCATCAGTGGGACAGATCAGGCATATTACAATTAGAAACAAATAAACATAGTAGCATAGCGTTCAATAAACTTTGAGACTTCAAGTACTGGGGTAAAGGCTCTCTATTTCACAAAAGCTTCTCAGAAAACAGTAATGCGATTTGTCAGAAATGAAATATAGACCAGTATCTCATACCATACATTAAGATAAACTCCAAGTTGACACATGACTTAGATATAATAAATCATATAATAAATTAGTGGAGAAAGAAAAAAAAATACCTCTTGTATCTATGAATAGGTAAAAAATTCATGTCCAAAGAAGGGATTGTGATAATTAGACATGATGACATGGGCAATTTTGATGATATAACATTTAAAATTTTACATAAACAAAACCAATACAGTTAAAATTAGGAGAGAAACAGTTAACGAGGGAAAAATTGGCAGTAATTTTCTCTAATAAAGCCCTCATATAACCCAAATATATAAAGAACTGCTTCAAGAAAGCAGAGAGTGCAGTGCTTGGAATCAGAGAGCTCTAATAACAAATTGTAGTACAAATCTGAGCACGGACCCTCCATATTTGTATGACCCTGAATAAGTCACTTAACCTCTGAATGCTGCAGTTTCCTTATCAGTAAAATGAAGCTGGGGGCAGCTAGGTGGGGCAGTGAGTAGAACACCAGCCCTGGAGTCAGAAGGACCTAAGTTCAAATCTAGCCTCAGACACTTGATGAATTAGCTGTGTGACCTTGAGCAAGTCACTTAACTCCAATAGCCTTGCCTTCCCCCTCCTCAAAAAAAATAAAACCAAACAAACAAAAAAATGAAGCTAATAATAGGACCTTTCCTATAGCCTTGATATGAAGATCAAATGAAATAACATGTACAAACTTTAAAACTTATATAAATGATGTTATTCTCATAAGAACAAGAGCTATTTCTTAATAGATAAATGTTCAAGGCATATGAACAATTTTCAAAGGAAACCATCCAAGCTGTCAACAACTATATGTAAGCAATGTTTTAAAATCACTAATAATTAAAGAAATTCAAATTAAAGTAACTCAGTTTCCACCTCGCACCCATCAAATTGGCAAAGATAATAAGGAAAATGATCCTTATTGGAAGCTTTGGAAAAACTATACACTGTTGGTGGAATTAGTCCAACCATTCTTGAAAGCAATTTGGGGAACTGTGGCCCCCCAAATCACTAACCTATGTTTACCCATTGGCCTAGAGATGCTACTACTAGGCTTACACCCTAAAGAGATAAAAAAGATGAAAAAGACACATGTACAAGCATATTTACGGCAGTTCTTCTTGAAGTGGCAAAGGACGAAGAAACTAAGAAACATAAACTAATTATGGAACAGTCGAGCAAATTAGAGCATAGGAATTGATGAAAATGATGAAATGGACTGTTTCAAAGAAATCTAGAAGTAAGCAAATGTAAAATGAAGTAAGCAAAGTCAGTAGAACAATTCATACAGTGACAGCAAACATTGTCCAGAAAGAGCTTTGAAAGCCTTGCAGAGGGGCAGCTAGGTGGCACAGTGAGTAGAGCACAGGCGCTGGAGTCAGGAAGACTTGAGTTCAAATCTGATTTCAGACACTTGACACATGTACTAGCTGTGTGACCTTGGGCAAGTCACTTAACCCCTATTGCCCTGCCAAAAAGCAAAAAAAAAAAAAAAAAAAGACTCAAAGGCCTCTGATCAATACAATGGCCAAACACTATCTCAGTGCACCAATTATCAAGCAAGCTTTCTACTTCCTAGCAGAGAAATGATGACCTCAAGATACAGAGCAGGAGGCAAAGTGGGAATTTATTTTGCTTGCCTATGCTTATCTGTTACCAGGGTTTGGCCTTTATTTTATTTTTTCTATTGGGGCCAGGGTTTATGGGAAGGGAATACAGCTAGGGATAAGGGTTTCCAAGAAATAAAGAAAAGAAGGTTATTAAAATATTTTTTAAAATGTACAGAAGAGAACAGAAAGAAGGCTAAAAAAGGAGTCACCAACAGGGCATACACATACATGCATATGTTATATTTCATATATATTATTATTTATTATATTACTATAGATATATATTAAATATGCTTAAAACTAGTTGTACATAGCTGATATTCAGTTTCACGTACAATTCTTTCTGTTCTAATGTGTGTGAGGAAATATTCATTTTATATGGTATTCAGTTCATAATTTAAAATATATAAATGAATCAAAGGTAAATGCAAAGTCTTACATTTTAGTTAAAAATCAGCTTCCCAAATAATGAGATGATATAGGATTGGCTGGATAATAATTTATCTAAGAAAGATTTTTTTTTTTGCTTACTATGAGTCAGTAGTGTGATTTGGCAGACAAAAAAGCTAATGAAATTTTAGGTTGCATGAGAGTGGAATGGTTTTCAGCATGAGGAAGATCATAATCCCACTCTACTCTGACCCTTCTGGATTATTCTGTTTAGGGGTGGGTGCCATTTTTTAGGAAGACCGTTTTGTGAGTTTCTCTGAATGGAATCCATAGAAGAACATCCAGATGGTGAAAGGCATTGAAATCATATCATACCATGATCTAACTGAAAGAACTAAGGAGTTTTAGCTTGGAGAAGAGAAGCTAAGGAAACTGATATTTGTCTTCCAGTATCTGAAGGCTTTTTGTGTGCAAAAGAGAGAAATTAGACTTGTTCTGATTGGCCTCAGAAGACAAAACTAGATGCAAAGGGTGGTTGATGCAAAGAGGTAATAAATTTGATGTAACAAAAACCTTCCTAACAATTAAAGCTGTCCCTAAGTGGGATGAACTGCCTTGGGAAATATTGGTTTTCCCTCTCAGGATGTCTTCAAGTACAAGTTCAGCGAGTTCTTCTTAGGTTGTAGAAAGCATTCCTCTCCATCATTCCTCATGTAGAGTATACTAGATAGCTTCAGAAATTCTTTCCAACTCAGATCCTCTGATTCTGAGTAGGAATGGGCTTCAGCTACTAAGAAGCATTTTGATGGGCAACTCTGATACCTACCCTTGTCCTGGCATGCTCACCTGCTTGGGGTATCCCTCAAAGCATCTTGAGGGCTCCCAAAACCATGTCTCCTGGAAGAAATAAAGGACAAATCACAGGGAAAAAACCAAACTCTTGGCAAGGCTAATTTCTGCAGGCATCAGCTGTGCCCTCATTAATTCCCCAAAGAACTCAAAGCACTTGACAGGAATCATCCCATTCCCACTTTGGAGCATTCCTTAATTCCTCATCATTATTCTGTCCTCACCTTTTCTCAATACACCAAAGAACCCGAGTTTGCCTATTTCCTGAGCCCTAGGTTAGCACTTTGCCTGCTCAGCTGCTTGAGGTATCTCTCAAAGCCTGTCTTGGGCTTCTAAAACCACATCTTCTGGAAGAAATCTATCTCCATTCTATACCACTCCACAAAAAAACCTCTTCAGCCTGGTTCTGCCATCCCCACAAGCCTTACTTCAGTGGTTTAACATCATTTTTGTTTTGGTTTGTGTGACTCAAGGTTTCTAATCCGCTTTGTTTGCTGGTCAGGCCATTCCCCTCACCCCTACATCCCAAAGGCACTTTGAGGGAAGGATAATACAGGAGAATGGAGGACTATGTAGGGTGGACTAAGGGAAAAGGTAGAAGTGGAGGAAGGAAGATAATCAATGAAACAGCTATTATAGGGAGGGGTCAGGAAAGGATAATGATGGTAGGGGAAAGTGGAGATGGATTAGAAGGCAGTGTAGAATAGAGGGGAATGGAGGGACAGGGAGAGTGATCAAGAAGAAGATGAAGATTAAGAGGACTGAGGTGACAGAGGGGTATGGAAAGGACAGGGGATGGAGGGGAAAAAGAGAGATAAAGAGGATGCTCAGGTAGGGCAAGAAGGTACAGGGAGGAACATGATTTCAGGTGCTTGGGAATTTAGAGGTGGGGTCACATGGTAAATATGAGAACTGGACCAAAGAGAACAGGAATGGAGGAAATGAGAAGGTGAGGTGAGGAGAGGGAGGAGGATGGTCAGGGATAAAAGGGGAACTTTTGGACACAGCCAATACAGGAATTTGTTTCGCTTGACTGTGCATATTTGTCACAAGAGGTTTCTTGAGGTTGGTGCAGGGGTGGGGAGCGGAAGGAAGAGAAAATACATGTTAATTGAAAAAAATTAAACAAATGACATAGTACAGTGGAAAGAGTGAGAGGGATAATGGGGATATGAAGATGAAAAAAGAGAGGATGAAGGGAGAGAGGGGGTGGAGAGGCCCGATGGTGGGGTTGGGACAGGATATACTCACATTGTAAATGGTGAGGATGCCACCAAAGAAAGAAGAAATATAAAATAAACATCTCCAACTGAAAATACAGAACAAGGGAGAGGGGATAAGGGAAGTTTGGGAGGATGAGATGTACAGATAGGGTCACTGTTGTTGGGGTGTGGACAGGGAGACAAACAAATGAGTCCTCTATCTTCTCAGTGAAGTCTAGTCCCAAAGCCCCTTGACCTGAATCTGCTCCCCCACTCTGCTGTCCTGGTCTTGGTTCCAGTTCTTCAATAGGCCTCCACCCTCTACCCCACCCCATGTTACCTGGATCCACAGAACTTCTTCGTCAGATTTGGTCGCTCTTGGTTCCTCCGTCTTCGAAACCAGCACTGGGTCTGCCTCACAGAGAGGCCACACTGACTGGCCAAGTGACGCAACTGAGCCTAGGGATCAAGGGAAGGGGAGACCTCAAATTTCAATAACTATGGGGACCTCAGCAGATATTAAATGTCCACTATGTGCCAGGTATGGTACAAAACCAAAACCAAATATTCTCTTCCTTCAAGTGCTTGTTTTCTACTGGGGGTGGGGCATGGTGCACATATGAGAAGAAAATTCCAAGTACATACAAAATAAACATGAAGTAATTTGGGGAGAACACAAATTATGCATATTCGCAATTATCGTCGATGTTTTTGTTTATTGCCATGCTAATACAAGGTGACGCTAGAGTTCACCCCTGAAGGGAGCTAAGAATTGTAAGAGGTGGAGGTGGGTATGGAGAGCATTGCATGAGTGTCAGCTGGCTTATGTGCTATGGAGGATACTACCATTCTCCTAGTTACCTATCCAGGCTCAAGATCTCAGGGGCATCCTTGACTCCTCTCTTGAATGCATTCCACACATCCAATCTCTTGCCAAGTTTTATTTTTATCTTCACAACATTACCTGTCTAAGTCTTCTCTCCACTTACACAGCCACCACCCTTGTAAAGGCCCTCATTCCATTAATTCATTCAATAAACATTTATTAAGCACTTGCTATATATGAGGCACCACAGTACGTGGTGGAGATACAAAAAGGGGCAAAAGATGGTCCCTGTCCTCAAGGAGCTTATAATCTAATAAGAGAGATGACATGGAGACAAATATATACAAAGGAACCTATAGACTGCAAAAATAGGAAATGATTAACAGAAGAAAACACTGGAATTAAGTGCAGAAGGCTTCCTGTAGAAGTATGGCAGTAGCCTTCTGGTAGGTCTTCTTGACTCAAGTCTCTCCTCACTCTAAGCCATGCTCCACTCAGCTGCCAAAATGATTTTCTTAAATCTTAAGTCTGATTATGTCATCTCCCTCCCCCTCCCAACCTCACTCAACAAACCTTACTAGCTTCTTAATAGTGCCAGGACCAAAAATAAAATCCTCTAGCATTTACAGCTCTCCTTAGCCTGACCCCTTCCTATATTTCCAATCTTCTGACACTTTACTCTCCTTAATATATTTTGTGATCCAGTGACATTGCCCTTCTTTTTAATTTTTTGAGTTTTATATCTATTTCATTGTTTTCATTTCATTTTGGTTTCATTTAGATGGATTCGATTTAATAGTTCTTTTAATTTGTGGAATAAAACAAGCATTTCCATTACATAGTATAATAAAAAAGATAATTGCACATGAAACTGCAAATCTGTTATGTACAACTTGCTATTTCTCTTAAATATATAATGAAGTTATCATGTAAATTTTTTTTCCTCCCCCCCCCCCTTCTTTGTATCAGCTCACTCCCTTGCCTGGAATGTTCTTTTTCCTCACCTCTACCTCCTGTCTTCCTTCAAGACGAAGATCAGATTATACTTCTGGAGGCCTTCTTTTCTGGTCCCCTTCTCTCTGGTGCCTTCTCTCTAACATTACTTTCCATTTGCACCAGCTCCATCTTGTACGATGTATTTGTGTATTTTGTCTCTCATTAGAACGTGAGTTCCTTGAGGCAGATTGCATTCCTATTACTTTGTACAGTGCCTCCTACGTAGTAAGCACTTAATAAATGTTTGTTGAATTACTAATTGTGCAAAAATGGATGGAGAAGAGGAAAGCTGTACTGGGTAGCTGTGTATAAGCGGGGAGAAGGGGATGTTCAAGGTGCGTGAAGTCAAGACTAGACAACTGAATGAATGTGGTGGTGAGTGAGAGTGAAGAATCAAGGATGACTTTTAATGAGCAAACCCACATCCACAGAAAGAGAATGTCAGATGTGTAAATGATATTAGAAATCGTGATGTCTAACCTCCTAATTTTGCAGGTGAGAAAACTGTCTCTTAGATAGAAGAAGTGGGTTGGCTAGAGTCACATAGCAAGTCAGTGGCACAGCTGAGATTAGGGCCCAGTGGAATGCTAGTTCTCTCTGGTATCAATTAGATAGAATTCAATCCTCTCATGGAAGATGATACTACAAGGAATCTGTGTCTAAGCCAGTCCTGGGCACAGAGTTCTCCATCTTCTATCTACTTGCTGCTCAAAAGTCAGAAAACAATAACTGCTCCTGAAGGTCTTTGGAGGCATCTCTGATTCCTTAGTGGCATTCAAATCAGAGGACTGCTCACCTCTTTGGGATTCCAAGTCTGAGTCTGGAAAAAAGACTCCAGGATGAGGTTGGGAGCAGCCTTTACTCTAAGGTAGTCACGAACACCCATGATCCTGCTCAGACGTACCCCAATGTTCCTGCAAGAGGAGAAAGGTGGAGGTGAGTAGCCAGAAACCCACATCAGTCCTGTTTTACCATTTCTGACTTAGAAACGCACGTCCATCCTCCCTCCCCCATTATCTCTGACCCAAAAGCTCATGTCAACCCTTTCTGCCCCACCCCGTCTCTAGCCATTTGAGAGCTCCCGTTTGCCAAATCTTGCCCATCAATTGACCCAACCAAGATATCTTGGCACAGCCTGAGAGAGATGGGGGGGATGTGTAGAAGCTACATGAAGGGTCAGGGGTGTCTCCATGGGAGCACATACAGGGTGCTGAACCTGGGGAAAAAGAAATCTACCATCCTTATTTATGGGAGGGGTGCCCTTCAAGCTCTCAGGAACATGCCTGCAAACGAGTTCTTAATCAGAAAGGCCACCTGAGAAGTGCCTCAGTCCAAAGAGCAAATATTTCTCCTCCCCTCAAATCCAACAAGCTTTGTGCCTACTGTATAAAAAGCCCTTCTTGATGCTGATATGTTGGAAATGCATCCGTTAGGTAAGATATCATTTTTGTCCTTAGAGAGTTTGCAGTCTACTGGGTAGGGATTTGACATCCACACAGATATTCCTAATATTATGAGATAAGTGCATTGGGGCACTTGAAAAATAAAAGGTTACAGTTCTGGGAAGACAGAGTAGGCCAGAAACCTTTTGGCTCTCTAAATTTCCTCCACAAAAAAGGCAGAACATCACCTCAGAAGGAACATAGAGCAGCTGAAATAAACAAAGTCCAGGTAAAGCAGTTGTTCTCCTAAGACAACTTGAGGAGATCCCAGGAAAGATCTGACCTCCAGGAGGGGAGGTGAACACCTCCAGGCCAACTCTACAGAATCAACAAACAACAAGCCTGGAGGCAGCTGGGTTGGGAGGCACCCTCAGTCTTAGAAACTTTCATCTCTCAGACAGTGTAGGGGTTTGATGGCTGAGGGACACCAAGCACAGATGTGCTGACCAGATGCATCCTGGGTAGGTTAAAGAATAGGAGGGCAAGGTAGCTGGTAAGAAGAAAAATAAAGGAGTTAGGAGGAATATGAATAGTGTGAGAAAGCTAGTGAGGAAAAATAGGAATGAGGAAAATAGACAAGTAATTATAGGTTAGAATATGAATGGGAATGAATTTTCCCATAAAATGGAAATAGAACAGATTAAAAATTTGAATTAAATAACATGTGGCTTTCAGTAAATGCTATAAAAATGAGAGATACACACAAAGATAAAATAAAGATTAGGAGTAGAATTTATTATGTAAAAAAAGTAGGGATAGTAATCATGATCTCAGACAAAATTGAAGATAAAATAGATTTAATTAAAAGAGAAAAATAGAGAAATCACACTGTCAGCAATATTATTCTATGTTGTTTTAGACCATTTAAAATAACTAGACAGTACAAAATATCTGAGAGTATACCTGCCAAAAGAGACACATTGACCATATGAATATAAACATAAAACACTTTTTATACAAATAAAGTCAGATCTAAATAATTGAAGCAATATTATTGTTCATGGGTAGGTAAAGCCAATGGAATAAAAAAAACAATTCAATCTAACCTATTTATTTAATGCCATGTCAATTAAATTATTAAAAGAATATCTTACTGAGTTAGAAAAAATAACAAGAAAGTTCATTTGTAAGAACAAAGGATCAGCAACTTCAAAGAAACCAGAGAAAAAAGATGTAAAGGAAGCAGATTCAGTAACATCAGACCTTAAACTGTATTATAAGGTGAGAGCATTGTTGAAGTAGAAAAAAGATAATTTTGATTACTTTAAATTAAAATTTTCTTGTGTAAATAAAACCTATGCATCTAAGAATAGAAGGAATGCAAAAATTGGGAAAAAACTTTTATAGACAATCTCTCAAAAAGGATATGATTGGGTTGGAATATTGCTGTATAGGAAATGATAAGTTGGTTGATTTAGAAAAACATGGAAAGATTTGAACTTATGAATGAAAATGCTATCCACCTTCAGAAAAACAGATGACATGTGGAAATAAGCATACTATAGTCTTACATATATGTGTATGAATGCACATGTGTATGTCTATATCTATCTATCTGTCTGTCTAGGTATAGATCTATCTATCTATATCTATATCTCCACCTTTAATTGTAGCCTTCTTTAGGGTGGTGGAGGAGGGAGGGAGGGAAAATAAAGTAAAAAGTGCACAGCAGAGAACAAAAGAAAACCTGTAAGGAAGCAAAAAAAAAAATCTAGGCAGCTTTGAAAACAATGTACAGTATTTATTATATAGGCTTTCTTAAAATGGAAATTTGTTGTTTTATATTGAATCCTCTCTTATGTTCTGCTATGTACAAGGCAATGTTTTTTCTTTTCTCATTTTGTATTTAAGTTTAAAATAATAAAAAAAATTTAATAAAAAAATAAAAAATAAAAAAACAATAAAAAAACAAAAAAATTTACACACATATACACCAAGAAAAAATAAGAGGGCACCTTTAGATAGTCAAGATCATTACCAATAGTGGGAGGGGGAGGAGGAAGATCAGCAACAGCTTTCTGGAGAAAGTAAGAAAGTAGTGTCGAATTTTGGCTTCTAAAGATTGAGGATAATTCAACACGTGAAGATAGGAGGGAGAACATTCCAGGTATAGAGAACATAGAAGAGGCATGGAAGTGGAAGGATGTAGGAGCATAAGTGAGCAGGAGGTCTAGGGAGAGGGGCAGGATGGTCTGCAGAATCATCCAGCTGAGGCAGCTAGGTGGTACTGTAGGGAGCACCAAGCTTGGAATCAAGACGATCTGAGTTCAAATCCAGCCTCAGACACTTACTAACTGTGGCCCTGACAAGTCATTTAATCTCTGTTGCTTCAGTTTCTTCAACGGAAAAATGGTGACTACAAGTCTATATATGATTAGGACTATCGATATCTAAGTATATGTATATGTAAGTGAGATATGCGTGTATGTGTATATCTGTCTATGTCTATGTATGTATGTGTGTATATATCTATATATAAATATATCTACCCTTAATGGTAACTTTTGCGGGGGGGATGAAGGGGGAAAAAGAACAGAGTAAAAAGTGCACAGCAGAGGACAAAAGAAAATTTACAAGGAAGCAAAGAAAAGAAAAATGGTAGTAGTAATAGCACCTACCTAGTAGGGTTGTCATGTTCAAAGAATATTTGTAGAGCATTTAGTGTAGTACAAGGCACATTATTTATTATTATTATGATAACGATGCTAGAATATAGAGCACATGGAGGAAAGTCATGAGATAAATGCCACTTCCATTTCCAATGGCCTAATAATATTCCATTATATTTATATGCCACCATTTCATAGAATCACTGTGAGGAAAGCACCTTGTCAATCTAGCTAGCTTCTTTAAATCACCTGGCATATAAATTGTGCATCCCTTTGACTCAGAGATAATTACTAGATGGAAGAAATAAAAGGAAAAGGATTCATCCGTACAAATATGTATACATGTACAAAAGCAGTTCTTTTTTGTGGTGGCAAAAAACTGGAAACTGAGGGGGTGCACATCAATCAAGGAATGGCTGGAGGAATCATGGTAATGAATGTAAGAGAATATCATTGTGCCTCAAGAAATGATGAAGGAGCCAATTTCAGAGAAACCTGAGAGGACTTGTATGAACTGAAGCAGACAGAAGTGAGCAGAACCTGAAGAACTATGTACATTATAGCAACAATGTAAAAATGAACAAATTAAAAGACTTAAGAACTCTGATCAATGAATGACCAACCATGGTTCTAGAAAGCTGATGATGAAGTTTGCTGCCCACCCTGACAGAGAGGTGATGGACTCAATCCAACAAGACATATTTCTTTGACATGGTCGATAAGGGAATATGTTTTGTTTGACTGCGAATATTTTTAACAAAAGATTTAGTTTATGTTTTGGGGGAGTGAGAGGAAGAGAAAAAATACTTGTTAATTTAAAAAGATTTAATTTGAAAAATAAAATAAACAACATGTTTCCATGGAAAGAACAATGGAATTGAAATCAGAGGACTAGAGCTGGAATCCTAGCTTTCTTTTTTTTTATTTTACTATTTTATCCTGTGCAGACTATTTGACTTGTTGGGGCTCAGTTTTCCAAGAAAATGAAGAGTTGAACTAAGAAAAATGCTTACTGAGGACCTTGTAGAGCTAGACAAGAAACAAGATAGTATAAATGAAACTAAGCAGAAGGACATAATCCTGTCTTAGGATAGGAATGAAAATCAATACAAAAGAAATAAATGAAGGGAAAGATAGGACAATTAATGATAAAGAATAATTTGCCAATACCTATATTGCCAAAGGACATAATTCTCAAAAATGTTTGGTAGACAGTGGTTGGCATGTCATAAGCATTGGATAAATGCTTTGTCTTTCAAAAGAAGAATTATAAGTTATAAAAAAGCTATATGAAAACCTATTCCAAATTGCTAGTAATGAGAAATGCAAATCAAAACATCTCTGAGGTTTCATTTCAAACCCAGCAAATCGTCAAAGATGACCAAGGATGTAAGAGGTCCATTTTAAAGGGCTTGTGGAAAGACAGATAAGCTAATACAATGTTGATAAGTCTAAGAATTTTTTAAACTGTCGGGGAAAACAATTTGGATTTGGTTGGGAAAAGTCATTAACTGTTCGTAACATCTGAACACTAATTATATATCCCAATGAGCTCCAAGGCAGAAAAAATTCTCATAGATAACAAAATATTCATAGTAGTACTTTTTGGAAAGCAAAATTGAAAGCATTAGTGATTCCCCAGTGATTGAGAATATGACAAAATGTGGTATATGAATGTGTATGTGATGCATGTTGTCCTGTTCCCCCCTCCCAAAAGAATATAAGCTTCTTGAAGGGAAAGACTTTAATGTTTTTTCTTTTATATCCCAAGTGACTAGCCTGGTACATAGTATGAATGAATGAATGAATAAGCATTTATTAAGTGCTTATATGCTCAGCATTGGGGACATAAATTGAAAAGTAAGCCAGTTCTCATTACTATTCCAACAGGGGAGATAATACATATGGAAGGTTTCCGTTGCAAGTTACATGGAAAAGTCTGATGGTCCCTCGGGTGCAGCAGCAAATTAGATGGCAGGTGTATAATAAATCCTTCTTGATTGATATCAATATAATTCAATATTATACTATAAGAAATAACGAATGTGAGGAATTCAGAGAAACTTTGGAAAACTCTCACAAACTGAGGTGGAAGGAAGGAAGAAGAAGCAGGAGATAATTACAATAATCTAAGTAAAAAGACCATTAGCAAGAACTCAAATGCTATATAACTGGTAATGATCAGTCTTGGCCTCTGAGAAAAGATGAACCAGCACAGAAGTGGAGGACTACAGGTACAGGATGCTAGTTATATTTGTTGCTAGATGAAGTCCCACCATTTGTTTTTTGTTACATGGGAAGGCTCAAGCTGTACTGTGGGGGATTTAGAGGGAAGAGTACAATATGACCAGTAGCGACTTGTGTAAAAACAAAAAGTATCAATAAAATTTTAATTTTGATGGAGACAGACAGACAGAAAAGGAGAGACAGACATGGAGAGAAAAGGAGAGAAGCGCATAGTTGACTCACCTCTCGAAGCCATATCGGATGATCACTAAGATAAATGCCAGGGGAATGGTTGCCAGGAAATCCTTGGGGTGAGGGTATGTGACCCCGTTGGAATCCTCCATGTCAGCCCATGTGTACCCAGGAGGCAACCAGTACTCATCCTTCCAAAACCACTGGTACAGGTTGGCCAGCATCCTGGGGCCAGAAGGCCAAAAACTTTACTGTAGATGTCTAAAGAGGCTGAGGACAGAGCAAAGCTCTGGTTAACTTAAAGTCAGTTCACATAAATGACCAATTTCAGAAGCAGAGAATGTTAAGTTGCAAGGGGCTTAAAGGAAATGTTGTCTCCTCGTTTTCCAGATGTGCAAACTGAAAGGACTTACCTGCACTCATGAGGTGAGTCAGTGGCAGAGCTGGGCCTAGAAGCCAGGTCAACTTGACTCCATGTTCAAAGCTGTTTCTACTAAACCTTGCCACCACCAAGCAACAGGGAGAGAATTGGCTGGATAGCATTCCTCAAACATGCTGCCTACTGCCTGAATCTTTCTTGGCATGAGAGACCCAGGTGTTTGAGATTTTGTCCAGCACTGGCCTGCCCCTGGCCTAGAACTGTCCCCTGTGGCAGCATGGATGGAGAGGTGGCATGAGGTGGGAAAGGCAGCTCTCGGGCCAGGAAAACAGACCCTAGAACCAGGGAGGGGCCTTAAAACAAGAATGGTCAGAGCTAGAAGGGCCTTTGGAACCTAGAATATCAGAGCTGGGAGGGCCCTTTGAACACAGTGTCAGAACTGGAAGATCTGGAAGATCGGCAGAGTTAGTTAGGAGGAATTCAATTAGACCTTGCAATGCATAGTCAGCTCCATTGCTGAAGACGTTCAGTCAGAAGCCGAGAGATTCTTTTGCTTTAGGAGTGAATTCCAGTTTCAAGTGAAGGTTGTTAACAGACACTGTTAGAGGGCCTTTCCAGCATTGGCCCTCTAGGCTTCCTCTCTGACTTGCTCAGCACTCACTCCATCTTTGTGGAGTGTCCTCTGCAGTCCTGCTACTGAGGAAAATGTATGAGATGGCCTTTGTGACCTCACCTTCCCTGGGTTCAGGATGTCTTCCAAGGTGCCCCCTTCCCCTGAATCTCTAAGCAGCCAGAAGAGGAGAGATCAGAAAGACATCCGGGACCAGTCACTGGGGAGGCATCCGGCTGCCAAAGAAACACCCTGACTTTCCTTATGTCAGATAAGCATCGCTTCCTCTACCCTCTTCTGGTAGCACTTCTTCCGGGCAGCTGGCCTCAGACTAGCTGTATGATCTTACTTCACCTCTACTTGACTCAATTTCCTTAAATGTAAAATGAAGATAATAATAGCCCCTTCCTTCCAGGGTTATAGTGAGGATCAAATGATACAATATTTGTAAAGTGTCCGGTACACAATAAATGCCATAGAAATATTATTTATTTATCTGAGTTGTCCCTAGACTTTGGACGATCTGTTTTCAAAGTCCAGAGAGGACAGGGGTCTAACCTCTTGCATGGAGACTCTGAAAGGAAGGATGCCTCAAGCTGAGAGAATCGGGGAAGGAAATGCCAATGAAGAGACTGGTACAGAAAGACCTCAGAATTTGGAATCAAAAGACTTCAGCTCAAATTTTAACTTTCCTATTTCCTAGTTAGTCGTATGACTTGTCACTTCCCCCTTTTAACCTCCATCTCCAAGGTCTCTTCCAATTCTAAATTCAATGACCTGAAACAAAGGGGAAGGCATCCTAATAAGCCCGACATAGCTACGTAGACTCTTAAAAGTGCCTGGATGCGAATGGAAACTAGGAAATGTAGTTGAGGGAGAATTTGAAAGGCCTGAGAATTGTATCAGGAAGGCCACAGCTCAGAATGAGTTCAAGCCTGTGACAAATGTTCAGGATGACAAAGAGCTCTGTCTCTCTCTGTCTTTATCTCTCTCTGTCTCTCTGTCTCTGTCTCTTTTCTTTTAAGCTGTGCTAAAAGTCAGAAAAGCAAGCAAGGGGCTTGTCCACTGCTTGGGAGAGAGACAACCGGAGCATTGTGTTCAGTTCAAACACTATGTTTTGGGGAGCGCATGGAAATGGACAAACTGGAGTTTTCCTGAACTGGGAAGCAAATGGAGATATTTAACCTGGAGGTGTGGGAAAATGGAGTTTGTGTTGAGGGTGGGATAGGAAAGGACAGGGTGGGTGACATCTGTCATCATTTATTTAAAATTCTGCCAATTAGAAGAGGGATTAGATGTGCTCTCCTTCTCCCCAGAGGACTGCAATGGATTCATCTCCATGCCATGATATCTTAATTAACAGCAAGTGATTGAATGCAAAGTCATCCTGCCCACCACAACGGACTGACAGACCCTAGTTGCCTGGAGCAACACCCAAATGTCCGCTATGGCCCTCTTGCAAACCTTCCTATGAAAATAATAGGTCTAATTTCCAGGGATGTTTAAAGATTCCAGAAAGAGAGCTACTGCAAGGATTGCCACAGGACTGTAGGAATTCAAACTGGAAAAGGATTTTAGAATTCATCTAGTTCGATTTCATTATACAGAGGAGGAAACAGGCTCAGTGAGATTTGTCCAAGGTTGCACACAATTACGCCATTCGAAGTCGGGTCTTTCAAAACAAATGCTCTTCGTGGGAGACAGGCTGGGAGAAAGCCGGGCGCCTGAAACCAGCGCAGATCCCCAGGCCTCCCAACACAGGACGGCACTCTGTGGAAGCGAGGAGAGGCAGCGCAACGCCACGGATGGTGAGATACCAGCCCCTGAGGCTTGCAGCCCA
>CM053622.1:43488232-43508040 GCA_028646595.1 Phalanger gymnotis | reverse complement strand
GTGGTTTTTTTTTTTTGGTTCTGTTTCACCTTTCTCATGAGTCATGAGAAAATGTATAAATTAATTCAATGCCTAGTTAAAAAAAAAAAAAAAAAAAAAAAAACAAATGCTCTTTCTCTTACACCCTGTCTTCTTCCATTGCTAATCTCATTTTATAGATGTAGAAAATAAGACTTAGAAAAGGGATATGCAAAAAAGGGTGAAGGACCTATTGGTACAAAAATATTTATAGCAACTCTTTTTGTGGTGGCTAAAAATTGGAAGTTGAGAGGATGCCTATCAGTTGGGAAATAGCTAAACAAGCTGTGGGATATGATTGTGATGGAATTTATTGTGCTATAAGAAATGACAAGCAGGATGATTTCAGAAAAACCTGGAAAGACATACAGGAGCTGATGTAAAGTGAAGTGAATGGAACCAGGAGAGCGTTGCACACAGTAGCAGCAATATTGCACAATGATCAACTGTGAATGACTTACATAGTCTCAGCAATACAATGATCTAAGATAATCCCAAAGGACTCATGCTGAAGCATGCTATTTGCCTCCAGAGAAAGAATTAATATTGTTTGAATATAGACTGAAGCATGCTATTTTTGACTTTCTTCTTGTACAAAATGATTAAAATATGGATGTTTTACGTGATTGCACACGTATAATCTATATCTGATTGTTTACTATTTCATGGAGGAAGGAAGGGATAGAATTTGGAACTTAAAAAAACCAAATGTTTAAAAAATTGTTTTAACATGTAATTGGGGAAAAATAAAATATATTAAAAAAAGAAAAAAAGAAATATGAGTCACCCAATATCCCATAGCTAGTAAATGTCCTGGCAAAAATTAGGCCTAACTCTTCTTACTCCAAGTTCTTTTTATTCCATCTCCAAAGCCCTTTTATCATACTTCATTGTTTCTCTGAATCAACTTAGAAGCCACATTGTTCCAACCCTTAAGATCTGTCTAATTGGCTTCAATCCACACTTTGCCTCCTGATCTTCAGAGCTCTCCTCCCCATCAACCCCAGGCTCACTGCAAAGAGAACTGGATTTGTAGTCAGAGGACCTGGCTTAATTCCAGGCTCTGCCAATTCTTAGCTATGTGACCTTAGACAAATTCCTTCCCTTCTCTGAACCTCAATTTCTATCTCTGAGGCCCCTCCTAGCTTTCAATTTTATGGCTCATTATAACCCACCCTTCTTTTCCATCAATCTCTCTCTCCTCCAAGAAGTCCTACCTGCTTCTCCATACCCCATTCTGCACCTCTTGAGGCAGCCTAGCATGGGAGATAGAAATGGAAATGGATAAGCTAGAGTGACCAGAGAAAGGCAATGAGGATGGAGATGGGCCCGAAATTTATGCCGTGTGATGATTCACTGAAGCAAAGGGGGATGTTTAGCCTGGAGGAGATGAGGGATGCGCACTGGGGGTGGGGAAGGAAAAGCCAGGGTGGGAGGACAGCTGGAGCTACCTAGGGAAGATCTAGGTTTGGAGTAGCTGTATGACCCTGGACAACCTCACTTAACCTCTCTGTGCCTCAGTTTTTTTCTTTTGTAAAGCAGAAGAAAATAATGACTATAACACTTATTTCACAGAGTAGTTGCTAGAGAAGTATGCTGAAAATCTTAAGAGAAGCCTGATTATATTCACTGTTCTCTATGGCCTCAGTTTGTCTTCATCTACTGTTTTATCCTGATTTTCCTCCAAGTTCTTATTTGGGCAGCATGGGGTCAAGATACCACTCTAGGAGGGTCAGATTATTAGGTAGGGAAAAGAGAGGAAAGGAAACAAACATTTATGAAGCACCTACCAGGCTCTATGCTAAGTGTTTTACAATATCTCAGTTGATCTCAAGTCAGACAGATTCTTTCATGTGGAATCCCAACACCTTAATTAGGACAAGAGCCCTCCTCCCTAAAACCCCAAAGCTCTAGGAACATTCTGTAATATCTAATACCAAGAATAATAATAGTGTTTTAAGGTATGCAAATATTATCTCATTTGATTCTCACAACAACCCTAGGAAGTAGGTTATTATTATTACCCTCATTTTATAGATGAGGAAACTGAGGTATAAAGAAGTTAATTGACTTGCCCAGGGTCCCACAGCTAGCTTAGTGTCTGAGGCCATGTTTGAACTCAGGTTTTCCTGAATCAGTCCATTGCTCTATTCACTTCACCACCTACCTGCCTCAATGAATAATCACCAAGCATTTATTAAGGGTCTATTATATACCTTGCACTGTGCAATTACCTCTCTCTTCACCAGTCTTCACCTTTTCCTGTGACCACGACTCTGTCTCTTCCTTTCTCTGGGTTTGATACAAGTATGACAGAGATGTGTGTGACAGGTATGTGTGTGTTTAACACAGGGGTGTATTTATGATATGGGCTATCTGACATTGTTCTCTGTGTGATAGAGAAATTTGTGTGCATGTGTGTGTGTATGTGTGTGTGCATGTATGTGTGTGAAAAAGAGAGAGAGAGAGAAAGAGAGAGAGAGAGAGAGAGAGAGAGAGAGAGAGAGAGAGAGATGGGGAAGGGGTATTATTGGGCTGCCAAGACTATGGCAGACAGAGAGAAGGAGAGTGAATAGGGGACCCTGCCAGGCACTGTGCTCAACATTGGGGATACAAAGAAAGGCAAAAGATGGCCCAGCTCTCAGGGAGCTCCCAGTCTTTACAAATGAGATATAGACAGGATCAGTTGGAGATCATATCAGAGACAAGGCACTAGAATTAAGAGGGCTTGGGAAAGGTTTCTTAGGAAAGACCGAGATTTAAAGGAAGGCAGGGAAGTCAGGAGGTAGAGTTGAGAGAGGGAATTCTAGGCAAGGGGGACTGAGTGAACATGCCTGCAGCTGGAAGATAGAATGTCTTCTTTGAGGAAAAACAAGAAGATCAGAGTCTCTGGATCCTATAGTAAGGCAAAAAGCAGACTGGAAAAGTGGGATGGGGGAAGGTTCCGAAGGACTTTAAGAGCTAGACAGAGGATTTATCATCTGGAGGTGACAGGGAACCAGTGCAGTTTACTGAATAGGAGGATGAAGGAGGAGTGTGTGACATGGTCAGATCTGGGCTTTAGGAATAGAAGATAAACTGGAGTGGAGAGACACCTGAGGCAAGAAGACTGAGCAGAAGCTATGAAATAGTCTAGACACAAGGTGATGCACCAGGTTCATCCCAGAGTCCAAGGAGAGAAGAGGAATATTCTAGTGGGAGAAAGGACAGGATCTGATGAGTGCTTGGATATGAAATGTGAGAGAGCATGTAGGGAGGTGAGGATGACACCTAAGTAGCTGAGCCTGGGTGACTGAGAGGCTGGAGATACCCTCAACACTAGAAGAGAAGTTTGGAAGAAGGAACAGTTTGGGGTGAAAGATGATGAGTTCGGTTTTGGACTTATTACCAGAAAGCCTCCCTTGGGTGGATGGGAATGTATCACTGACAGCAGACCTTTAAAGGCTCTAACACCATCTCTGCTTTTGCAGGACTAGTTTGAACAAGAAAGATCTGGGCAAAGGGTAGGAGGGCTTGAGCTGGGGGAGTGGGTGCATGCAGGGAGTACCACTTACCTGCACACAGACAGACAGATGTTGGAACAGAGGCTTCCTGAGGCTCACCTGCTTCTGCTGCTGCAAGGTTTTTGTGTGTCTTACACCAAGCTTTATAGTCACAAGCTAAGCCTTTTGTTCTTTCAGCAGCAAGCCAATAAATCACCAAACTGTTGCTTCCTTCCCAGAGGTGGTGCCCAGAGAAGGAGGGAAGGGCTAGGGAGGGGCTTGGGCATGGGATAGGCGGAAGGAGGTGGAGGATGCCGCTGAGCTCCCTGGGGTGGGAATCAGTCATTCATTCAAAAAGCAGTTTCTTAGGTACCTACTATGTGCTAGCCAACTGTGCCATACTCTGAGGGTACAAAGGCAAAATAGTCCCTGCCCTCAAGGAGATCTCAGTCTAATGGGGAGGAGCATTTGTATCACTATGTGCAAAAAAGATATAAACAGAATAAATTGTAGATAATTACCAGACTGGGGTGGGGGAATGGCTGCTAGAAAATTACCAGAGTGGGGGGAGATGGCTGGGAGACTCTGGAGGGGTCTGGGGAACCTGAAGACTTTAGGGTCTGGGAAAAGTATGGAAGAGGCATGAACTAGTAGGGAGGGGCTTTGGAGGGTGGAGGAGGCCCAGAAGAACAGGAGGCAGGCCTGGGTTCAGTCGAAGGGTGAGATGCTAGGGCCTACCTCTGGGGACTGCAGGGCCGAGGGGGCTGGCCTCCTCCACCTGTTAGGAGAGTGCCAAGAAATCCTCAAGTGAGTTCAAGAGGCAGTCTTAGAGGAGAGGTGTGAGTCAAGAAGCAGGAAGGAGGCAGTGCCAGATATAGGTGCTTCAGAAGGGACAGAAATGGAAGATGAAGGAGTTAAGCGAAGGTCAAAAGTAAGGCCACTGAGAGCTCTGGGTAGGACCTCATCATTGGTCCTTGTCTATCCCACCTGGGCCCAATCTGCTTCCAGTTACATAAAAGGGAAGGAGCCATATCCTTGCAGCCTCCTGGCACATCCACTTTGGGCATCTGTTGAGGGCTAAACCCAGGGATTCAGGAATCCCAAGACTACAGTTCCTAGGGCAAGGTTGTTGGGGGCGGGGGTACCTCTCAAGGACCGGAGTACTAGAGAGGGTCAGGGCTGTCTGGAATAAATTCATGATCTCAAGCATTCTTTAAGTCAAGGTGGCAAAGAAATTATTACACTTTTCAGCAGGCAAGAGTTCTTAGGGAACTTGCAACTTTACTGGGGTGCAGGTAAACTTTATACAGTTTGTTCTTTTTTTGTTTTTGTTTTGGCAGGGCAATTGGGATTAAGTGACTTGCCCAAGGTCACACAGCTAGTAAATGTATCCAGTGTCTGAGGCCGGATTTGAACTCAGGTCCTCCTGACTCCAGGGCCAGTGCTCTACTCACTGCACCACCTAGCTGCCCCTAACTTTATGTATTTTATTCTATAGTAAAACAAGTGCCAAATATGTTAATTAGGTGATTCAGGGCAGAGTTAGGGAGTGGTTAAGGAGTAGTCAGTTCTTAAAGGGACATGCACTTTTTCTATCTACTGTGCAGGTATCTTCACTGGGAAATAGCCTGGGTGGAGCTACGTGGAGGTGTGGTTTTAGGCATGAAACATCACTAAGTGAACTAACAATCTGGGCTGACTAGGAAATACCCAGGCTGCTCCCATCAATGACTTGTTAGACTTGTTAGATAAATATAAGGAACTATAGCTATATCTAGGTCCAGCATGCATATGATAGGTCAGTGAGTAGTAAATATCTGTATGACCCAGTACAGTACACAGCCAGTTCAGCCAGTACACAGCTGGTTCAGAACTAATAAATTCTATAGGTACAGCTGGCTGCTGTATCAAGAAGAGAGATAAATATTTTGCTAGGGTATGCTGTCCTGTTTTGCTGGAGAGAAACCCCTAGGGACAGTATTTTGAAGCTAGAGAGAGATGTGATTTTGGAAGTGGATGTGATTTTGAAACTGGAGTCCAAGCACAGGCACTCAAGCACCCCATCACATCCATGATTCAAGGAACCTACTCCAGCCCACTCCCTCAGCCTTTTGGGCTCTTCTCTTCACTCACACAGTCCCTCTCCATTCCAAACAGCTAACCACAGTCCAGCTCCCTTTCCTGTACAAAGAGGACTACTCAGAAACTGGGATACCCAGCCATGGCATTGTTTTACTTTCTCTCTCCCCCTCTCTACCCTCACTTCCATTGTTCTTTTACCTTCCCTCAAGGAACCTTCTTTCCTTTGGGGGGTGGAGGGTGGGGGTAGGAAAAATATAGCATATCATTGGAGATGGGAATTTGGAGATGATCACATTCTCATTCCCTAACTCACTGTGTGTTGTACTTTGTAAAAAGTGAAACATAATTGAAAGCAGAGTTATTCTTTTTATTTCTCATGCTTCTTACCGTCTCCCCAAGTTTGTAGCCATCTCCAATTTTCTTCAAGCAAAAGGAAGAATACAGAAGAGACAGAAGCAACAATAGCAGGGTCATGTGCTCAAGACCCACGTGGCCTAGTTGAGTAGATAGAGGCCCTGGGTATCTTTCCTGTCTTTTCTCTTGGAAACTGCCAGTCAAGAATGGGGACCACCTTTGCTTTGGTTCAGGGGTGGCCTTGAGGCAACCTGAAGTTCTTTTTGAATGGAACACCAATTGATCAAAATTGACTTCTCTTTGCCACATGGTTAGTGAACCAGAAGTAGTTACAGAACACCAGTATATAGTACAAAATCCATATAAGATCATATCAGCTGAGTATGCTTTTTGGCCTGCTCTTAAGGACTGGGCTTATGGGCCAGCATAACATTACATTTACTTATTTTTTGGGGGGGGGTTCTGTTCTGGCTTTATTAGAAGGAGCTTAAGAACTGGGTGAGGCTGTAATGGCAGAAGTAGGCTGGAGAAGGTTTAAATGGGGCTAACTAAGGTGGAGGGGGTTCCTTCAATGCTAAGGCAGGGGAGGAGAAGAATAGGGGAAAAATGAGGAGGAGAGGCAGGATGGGGTCTGGACTCAAAGTGGGGCACAAAGCAGAAAAGCTAGCAGGAGAGGGCTCAGAAAGGAGCTTCCTGGGAAGTGCAAGCAGCCATCAGGGCCCGTTTCAGTTGCTTGTAAGTGACAAACATCACTACATTCCAGGAGCCCAACTGGAGGAAAGAAGGCATGAATCTTTTGTAGAAGGCTTGGGGTCCCTCCTTCCGAAGCATGATGAGGGCGCAGTAGCCAGCACTGGCATACTGGCCCATGGCAGAGTTCATGTATCTCATCTTGGTCATATCCACGGGGGAAGCAATGATGGTGGTGCAGAAGCCAGCCCCAAAGGCTGATGTGAAGTGGCATGGAAGGTCATCAGTCATGAGGTGGGCCTTCAAGAGGGGATCTTCGATGAGATCATAGGTCATCAGCTCAGCACAGTTGATGATAGCATTGTAAGCAACATTGGGTGAAATTCCTTTCCATAAGCCCCAAAGGCACTCCTCTTGGGCGATAATCTTATAGGCATCCACAGTACCCTGGTATCTCCGGCTGCCGCCAGCATGAGCCTGGGCCTGGAAACATACTTTTACCACGTCTGTGGGTTGGGCTAGGCCCACTGACAGTGCCCCTGTGGTGCAGCCAGTCAGGAGGCGGTTCCCAATGCCTGAGTGCTCAGTTCCCTTGGTGTAGAACTGCTTGACAGAGGCATAGAGGCCAATGCTGACAGAGGCAAAACTCATCTGGCGCTGCAACCCAGCCAAAAGCCCGTTGTACAGACTGCCAGGGCGCTCAGTCTTCACCATGGTCAGAATGGTGCCCATGACACCCTGATATTGGGCATTGGTAGAGGAAGCTCAGATGGCCCCCTGGCTCTCTCCTTGAATCTGCAGCTGGACTTTGGCTATGTCCAGGGAGAAGGTGATGTGGTCAGCGATGCAGGCATCGGTGCCAGCCCCAAGGAACTTTATGGTAGCTGTTGGAGGCACATCTGTAGGCTTAAATCCGACCATGATGAATGCTGGCTTTCTGCTACTTCCTGGGAGGCAGAGGAGAATTGGAAAGATAACCTCCACTGATTGAGCAAGACGAGATAGAGGAACTCTGCCCGAGTCCTGATCTGGAGGGTCTCACAATGATGGCACCTCAATCAAGCTTTTCTAAAGGTGTCCCGCTTTTCAAAGTTGCTCACGGCAACCATGGCCCACTTCCCTTGATTTTCCATGGAAAGTTGTTGGG
This sequence comes from Phalanger gymnotis, assembly GCA_028646595.1. NCBI lineage: Eukaryota > Metazoa > Chordata > Mammalia > Diprotodontia > Phalangeridae > Phalanger > Phalanger gymnotis. Next base: position 43,500,267 of record CM053622.1, on the reverse strand, counting down.
AAACTGAACACCTAATGATCATACTATGTACCCGGGACCGTAGAGGAAAACACGAGGAGGCGGCGGGAGACACGAGGTCTGCAGCAGAGTCCGGCGCCCGGCAGGCTGCAGGGGCTGCATAACTGTCTCTTGGCTGGGTTCCTAGGAGGTCTCAGCCTTGGAGGAGGTTGAAGCGCACACTGAGCTTCCATTACATTTAAATAATAATTTTGAAATGATTGTTTGTGCCTAGAGGGTGATTTTATTTTAGGTCACTAGCCAATACAAAGAGAAAATTTTAATCCATATTTCGCTGATTGAAGAAATGATTTCCTAGTTACATTAAAGTTTTGTATTTCTGCTGATAATTCTTGTTTTTCTTGTTCAACTGAACTAGGCACTGCTTTATGACAAGTTTGTTTGTGAGACAATATTTCAAATTTAAGGCCCTTGGATTTATAGATTGACCTTTTTCAATGACTAAAAAACTAAACTCTGTGTGTGTGTGTGTGTGTGTGTGTGTGTGTGTGTGTGTACATGCATGTGGTTGCTGTTGATTTTAGTCGTTCAGTTGTATCTGACTCTCCATGACCCCATTTGGGGTTTTCTTGGCAGATACTAGAGTGGTTTGCCATTTCCTTCTCCAGCTCATTTTACAGATAAGGAAACTGAGGTAAATGGGGTTGAGTGACTTGCCCAGGGTCACACAGTTAGTGTCTGAGGCTAGATTTGAACTCAGGTTTTCCTGATTCTAGGCCTGACACACTAGCCACTGCATCACCTAGCTAGCTGCCTACACACATACATGCACAGACACACATACAGAGATATGATATGATATATATATATGTAATATATATACACATATATGTATGTATATATCAAGGGGGTTTAGTTTGATAAATATATCAAAGGATTTTAGCATATATGTATCATATATACGCACGTTTACATACACTCACACAGATAGGTAAATAGATAGATAGATAGATAGATAGATAGATAGATAGATAGATAGATAGATAGATAGACAGACAGAAAGATAGGTAGATAGGTTGTTGAATCTCATTTGTGGTACTTATGATCTATAAAGTCTCCATGAAGACTGAATTAGCAAATATCAAACAAATATTCCAAGGGAAATACAGGGTTAGGTTTCTTTGAGTCTCTGGTCACAGCAATTACTTTAGCACTTTCTAGAGCAGACTCGTATACAGATCAGTGGATTCCCTCTTCCTTTTCCTGGATGGACCATATTGTTAATTCATTAACATTGAACTCATGGCCAAGAGCCCTATCATTCAGGCTTGAACGAAGCTTACCTAATGCATGTGTTTTTTTTATTTTTCCCACAAGGTACGTCACAGCCTCCTTGTGCTTAGGGACTCTAGGCAGCACTTCAACTCTATACTTGGTGCCATTTTAAACAGCGAAATCACCAACAAAAAGCACCAAAATGCAAAAGTTGCTCTAAATAGATGGTGAAGAGCATAGAGCATATAAACTGAAGCAAGGCAGATGTTACCTTGTTCTGCCTCATCTGGGAATTTGTGCATCAGTAACTTCAATTTTTCACTGCTCTGTACATGTCTGCAAATGACCGAGGAGTCACTACGAGTATTGAATGTGGGGTTACAAATAAATTTTAGCAAGAAGATGAGTTTCCAAATGCAGAATCCAGGAATAATAAGTATTGAATATGAATATATATGTAAGTATGTATATGCATATATATATACACACACATACACATATACATACACGTATATTTGTTTTCAGAATTTATCAAATAAATTCCCTGAGTCACAGGAGCAAGGGATCATCAGGAAAAATAATCTTTAATATGATTTTTATTAACACTGGACAATATGACATTGTCACTGTGCTTTCCATCGAAATTTATTTTATTGCATGCTAAAATGGCAGTGTGTGTTTGTCTTCTCAACAGAAAAAAAGCTGTTGTCATTAACAGGAAGGATCAGGCCAGGAATGGGCCTGTGATTTCATTCGTATAGTGAACTCCCCCATAAAGGGGCTCTCTCTACCCAAGCATTTTGTGCCCCCACTTTTTCCAACTTACAATTTTCTAGGCAAGTTAAAGAGTTATATAGAGTAGGGGCGTCAAACATGTGGGCCAGCTGCCCAGGTGGTATGGCTCAAACCAGATTAAAATGTAATTAGGAAATATCTAACAAAATAAATAAAAAATACTATAAAACACAGATAACATTACATTTTAAAACTAAGGCAGTATGAGGCCTGCAGGGATCCTTATGTATTGATCAGTGGCCCCCATTTCTATCTGAGTTTGACACCCTCAGTCTAGAGCATTGAGAGGCTAAGTGATTTGCAAGGTATGGGAGCCACACAGCAAGTATTTGTCTAAGGTGGGTCTTGAGTCTGGGTCTTTCTGACTCTGAGTCTACCTTGCTATATGAATGATGGATAGGGTTTTGAGACATTTTGTATGGAGGTTATATATTCAATTATTTTTTTTCTTATTCAAAGTGCCTGCCTGTATTTCAGCCTCAAATAGTTAGCCCCAGTCCCTTTCCTGAAGCTGTGCATAACTGTAGATAATTGTGAAAAGCTAATTCATTTTAGATGGACCACAAGAGATAAAATTCACCCACTAGAGCTTTGCTCCAGCTTATTTTCATTGTTAGGAGCTTTATTTAGTCATGACAGACCAGCTCTTTAAAAATATTGCGCACAAAAATTCAATTACATGATTGTACTTGTTGCCTTGATTAGGGCTGAAATGTATGGATGAAACTGTTATGTAGAAAATATTGAATTCTGATTATCATACCACCAAGTCATCAAAATGTGATCTGTACTCTATCATTAAGATAATCCACCAGGAATCCAATAGGAAAATTGCCCCAAGTGCATCCACGCAGTGAAACTGAAACCTTTTACTATTATGGTATTGCATTGGTCAATTGGCATTACATTCTTAGTGGCCTAGAGATAAAAATCAATTTATATTTATCTCAGTTCTTCTAAAACATAAGTTGAGAAAACTCTGACCTATATTAAAATGAATGACACTGTACAATGGTATATGAAATATATGCCTTTATTGTTGAATTATGATGCAACTGTGCTCATGACCAACCCAAAATAATTGGTGTAGGCATATTATCCCGATTTTACAAGGTATATTAGGAAACAGGTAACAACTTTACTGAGATGATGATTTGGGTCTTGACTTATTTCTGCCTTAAACTTATTTTATTCCATTTGGAAAGCATAAAATCAGAGAAATTATTGACCAGAACCTTTACAGACAGAATCCGAGGCAGAAAGAGGACATTTAAGTTGAGACACTAAGTTCCAGAGATGTGAGTTACTTTAATTACATGGGTTTTTCTCATTCATCTCCTCCCTGACAAGTTTTCACAAAGATATGCTCACTTTCCTCCATAGACACTAAATGCATTAGTAGTATGTGACCCAGGTCTGTTTGTGGACTTCACTGTATTTATTATTTCTGAATTTATTTTTACTATCTAAGTACTTGTGATGTTATTATTTCTTTTGCCTAAGTAAATGGTTATGTTTGAGATGGGAAAGTGTCATAATTGTGAGTGGCTAGTTTGAGTATATGCAAACAAATAAGTGGTGGCTCAAGATGTAGAGGGGTAAGAGGAGTATCTGTCTGTCTATCTATCTATCAATTAATCTATCTATCTATGTCTCCCCACAATAGGGTTACCCCAAGGACCTTGACAGAATGTGATCATGGGGAGTAGTCCTTATTTAGGAGCTAAGCCTTTTGTGAGCTGTGAAAATAGCTTAGATTGATCAAGTCGGCCCAGAGAGTGAGTAGGTGTCCAAAGACACTATGTGGGAAGTGTAGGATGTTACAACATATGTGGTAGCTAGCCAAGTATCTATTATATATGTACCTTCAACAGGAGTGACTTAAAAGCACCCATTTGGAAATCTTAGATGAGGATCTATTAAATCCAATTAGCCCTTTAATTGCTTACCTTTGTTGTTGGATTAAGCATATGACCAATGGGGAAGGCATTATGGATTTGGAATTTTACTGAATCTTCGTACAATAGCTGAACAAACATTTAACGCCTTTGCATATGGTAATTTTTTTAAAAAAAATTTAACTTCTGAAGATATTAGGGTTAAAGACTTTCTTAGGCCTAGAATTTCTATTCTAGACCATCAAAGAGTGAGGCTTCTAGAAAGCTTGTTGGAAAAGTCCTCACCAGGTACCCCCAGACCACTAGACCTAGTGTCAAATGTCAGGACCATCAACTATGAATCCTCCTGCCTACATTAAAAGATGTTTCTTTCCTTGTAGAAATTAGGATTAAAATAGAAGGGCAGATCGTCTGTGCAGATAACTTCTTCCCCAAGAGAGAGTCAAGAACAAAGTACTCACAGCCTTGGAAATTGTGCAAATCTTAACTCCTAGAGTATTATAAAGGTTCACAATGCTACTGATGGTTGCTTTGGAATGTATTTTACATGAAAAGTAGCCTGAGGGATATCAGGTTGGGACTGGGGGAAGGAAAGAGCTGGAAGTCAGAGATTTCCAAAAGATTGTGTGAACTCCAACAAGCTCAAAAGATGGATATTTTATAAGTGTCATATTGCTTAAAAGTGTAGAGTTGGCTGGTGTTAGTGGTAGCTCTAGGGAAAAGTAGGCCTTAATTGCAAACACTGAAACTTATTGTGTAATGATTCATAGTACATACAGTTAATCAAGATAACGAAGCTATGCTACCCATTCCCAGCCCCATCCCTACCCCCACAAGTGATGGACCCACAATGCGTAATGAGAGCATACATTTTATACACGTCCAATGAAAAAATTTGTTTTGCTTGGCTATCTACATTTGTTACAAGGATTTGCTTTTATGTTTAATAAGTTTTTATTGATGCATTTAGTTTTATTTAAACATCATCATAGTTTTCTTCAGTATCTTTCTCCCTTCCTCTCCCAGACAACCATCCCATATAACAAATAATATTTGTTAAGATGAAAAAAAAGAGGAAAAATTCAACATAACTGATCCGTACATTGAAAAAGTCTGAAAATAACATGTAATCCACAACACTCGTGGATCTCCTGCCTCTGCAGAGAGGCTGGATGGAATGTCTTCTCATATTTCTTTTTCTGAGCCATGCTTACTCTTTGTAATTTTATAGCATTCACTTTTTCTTTTTTCCAACGGGGGTAGTAACAAGAAGGAGGGGCAGGGGGATAAGGAGTAGAGTTCCGCTCTCAACCTTTAAAAAAAAAATTCAAAGAGAATAGAAGGAAAGCCAAAAGGAAGGGCAGACTAGCAAGATGGCTTTGAAAGAGTAGCTTTACATGTTGAATTTATTACTTAAAAAGCAAACTGCACACGGTAAAGATGAAGAGTTTAATGTAGAATTTCCTTTTTTCTTAACAGACAGAAAGGCAATCAGATGACTCAGATTGTTGGGTCTGGAGTCAGGAAGACTTGAGCTGTGTGACCCTGGGCAAGTCACTTAACCACTATCTGCCTTGTAAAATGGGAATAGTAATAGCACCTATTTCACAGGGTTGCTGTGAATATCAAGTGGTATCTGCAAAGCACTGAACATGTGTCTGGCACATAGCAGGTACTTAATGAATGCTTATTCTCAATGTCAAGATATTTGGAGACACCCTTTTTCCCAGTGCTAAGGCCCAGCAAGCAGATTGTGCCCTAAGCTTGGCATAACAACAATCCTTTGCGTTCTGGATGATCTCACTTTCTGGCAAAGTATATTGCTTTGACTAACACCAGGTGCTCACCACTCCCTATTTCCTAGGAACCTTAGAGCCATCCAGCACACCTCTTGACATGCTCACAATCCCTGTTTCTAAGTGAACCAAACTAGGTACTGCACTCCCGTTCCCACAAAGCTAACTCTGGTTCTGTACCCCGCTGTTATTCAATCAACTTGGAGACCATTCTCGCAGGACCTAGGAACACTTGCATTGTCTATTCATGTGCCTGCTATGAGAACAGCTCAAGACCTAAGAATGATTATGTCATGGTCTAGCCCACTCGTGGTTTATTATGTATATAAAGCACTGTCTTGGCCCAGCAAGTTAAGCCATCCTCCTCAGGAAGACTTCTGCTTGCAAGCATTTCCTCACACTGAAATTAATTAAGCTTGTATTTATGCCCTGACTCTCCTAGCTCTGGCCTGCTTTCTATGGCTCTGGCCACTCACAGGTTAGAGGTGTAGGATGTTACAACATATGTGGTAGCTAGCCAAGTATCTATTATATATGTACCTTTAACAGGAGTGACTTAAAAGCACCCATTTGGAAATCTTAGATGAGGATCTATTAAATCCAATTAGCCCTTTAATTGCTTACATTTGTTGTTGGATTAAGCATATGACCAATGGGGAAGGCATTATGGGAAGGCCAGTTCTGGTCCGGTTAACATTTCCGTCCAGCTCTATAATGTACATGGAAATGCTCATTGTATTTGGTGTTAAATTCAGGATTAAAATAAAGGAAAACCATTTTTAGAAGAAAAAAAAACCTTATTGTGTGAGCTGGAGTTTCTTTGAAGATAAATTCAATGTGACTGATTTGATTACCTCGGGGGGATCCAGGCTGCTTCACTGTTAACGTCTCACAGAAGGGTAGATGTTTGTAGACCCAAGGTGGAATGCTGAGAAATGAAAGCCTCAGGCCTGTTAGATGATGGGCCTGGCAATCATACCCTTATGGAAGGTGAAGTTATAAATTGACCTTTAGAAGATAACTTTTTATACTTTTCTTTGACATCAAATGGAACTGAGAAAATGTTTTAGCATATCTCAGAAGTCAGTTGTAAACTTTATGACCTACCTCTGACTGAAACATAAAGCTGTTACAGCCATATCTCACTTCCCTTCTTAGAATAAAACCTTCTGACTGAGGAATGCCTTATGGTATATTTCACTGTCTTATATATCCTTGAATCCACAATCATGGAGATACAGGGTTGGAATTTTCTTAGAAGGCTCAAACTCTTAATTTGTTGCATGTACCAAATTTCAGTTCAAGAAGGCTAAGGTGGGGCATAGAGTCTCTTATGGGGAACTGACAAGTGAGCCTTAGTCTGCCAGCTCAAGGAAGGGCTGTGGGAGGGATGTTAAATTTTTTCTCTCTCTCTGTCTCATCTCCTAACTTTTATTACTCTGTGATCTCAGAGTTCACCTCTCTTGCAATTCCATCCACTGGATGTGAAGGTATTTTTTTTTTTTAGTTTACAACATTCAGTTCCATGGGTTTTTGGGTTCCAAATTTTCTCTCCCTCACCTTTGTTCTTACATCTGGGAGAAAGGTGTCAAATGCCTTTATTTATTTTTTAATTTTAAACAAGAAGTTTATTTAAACAACAAGCTGTTTGACCTGAAGGGAAAACTATCTAGGATCAATTTCTTTATAGTAATTTATCCCTACCGAGAACCAGAGATTGCCCTATATGTACCAGCTACATACAAAAAAGTTATAAAATCATCCTTGGTTTTATAATGATAAAAGACAAACATTGAAATTATCCAGTCAAATGGTATGCAAGGATTTTTTTTGGTGGGTTTTTGTTGTTGTTGTTAAACAGTGAGAGTAAAATAACTTACTGGAATGTAAAGATGAAAGTTGAATGAGTATGCCATTAATGGAAAATTGGATATTTTCACAGAACCAGTTTGTTTTTTTCCCCTTCTCATCTCCATTTGATCTTGATTAAAATATACCGTCTGCCATTTAGTTAAAAAAAAAGCATTATGCCTGTGTACACACACCAGTTACTTTATGTGTAATAAAGGAATGAGGGAAGGGAATAAAAAAAGAGAGAAAACTGTACTGCAGTAGTCAGGATGTGGATGAACCAAATCTTGGTTTTCTAATTGTGAATGTATTATTTTCCTTGGGGGCACAGTTCTGGAGTAGAGTTGTCTGGAGTAGAGTAAGAGATTCTCTTCTTAGTAAGCACCTCTGGTCTGCTGCTGAAATACATCAATTGTGTCTTCATCCTCCATTTCTAACTGTGCAGGTGTGTCTGTTTTATTGATTGGTTTTCCATCAATCGGAATCTGATCTGCCTCATTGATAAAGCCTGTCACTCACAATAGGCTTTCATTAGTTTACTAAGTGCTGTGTGCCTCTTAATCTTAAATTACACTACCCAACCATCTTGCTCTGCCACCTTCAAATTAATGTGGTCATGGTTTTCAGTCTTGACTCCTTCCTTTGGCTTTTCATTGACCTTGGTGAGTCTGGAGGTCTCCTCAGAGGCTGTTTCACAAAAGAGGCACCAGGATGGTCCACTCCAAGGGAACAGGGGAGAAGCAGTAGCAGCAGTGAATGATATTTGTATGTTCGATTAAATTGAGATTGTTAACCCCTTAACATTGCTTTCCTTAGTAAAGCAGATCAAAAGAACCTGTGCCAGAAGTGTTCTTACTGCTGGGCTTGTGTTGGTCTTTCACCTCCACAACAGCTGCTAGACAAATTGTTGCAACACACCACCATCAGATTCCTCCATCTTTCAGACATGACTGTCTCCCCCCATTCACTCACATCTAAAGTTGGATCTCATTGGGGCTGCCGAATTGTCTGATTTTGCCTCAATCTTGTCTCTTACTCAGTGCCAGTTCCTAGGAATGTAGACCCTGAGGTGAATGCCCGATGGGTCTTTGAAGCCCACCCCTCCATGACTTCACTTAAGCCTGTCTGTTTCTCAGTCTATAAGCATTTATTAAACACTGACTGTGTGCCAGGCACTATTCTAAGCACTGGGATACAAAGAAAAGCAAAAGCACGGTCTCTGCCTTCAAGGAACTCACATTCTGATGGGGAAGGGGACCTGTAAATTACTAGGTACATGCAAAGCACACACACAGAGGTGATTTTAGAGTAGGTAGGGGGCAAAGACTAGGAAAGACATCCTGAATAACATAAGCCTTGCAGGAATCCAGAGCATCCAGGAACTGGAGGTGATGAGAGCGTCCTTGATATTGTTAAGGTCCATTGCCCAGAGAACGTCTCCCCAAAAGCACCACCAGTGACCAATAACAGCGCTTCTGCCTAGGTCCTATGCTGGCATTATACCGGTGGCTACCCGCCACGTACCACAGCGCTGAGCCCTGCCACGGCCCGGCACTGCAAACGGTGGGTCCAATTCCGCTAGCAAGTCCCGATTGACCTATCCCGTGGTCCCTGCCCAATCCCCACTCGACAAGCCACCGGACGAGCCCGCAAATGTTAAGGTCCGTTTGCTCGCGAATGGAGAGAGACCAGGGACAACAAGATTAGGCAATCACACAGAGCTCTTTATTACTGGTATACCAGGGCCTCGTCTTAAAGATGAAGACCCCGTCTCCAGGTTTAAGGCAAAATTCATAGGGTACAGAAAACAAAAAGGTAGTTAATCTTGTCATGCATACATAGCTTAGTCAACATTCCCGTTCTTATCAGTTCCTGAGGTCTGGACAACCCGACCCTGGGAAAGTCTCATAGACATGTTTTTCTTCATCTTATCTGTAGATTCAGGTCCCATCTGGGGTGTCATGTACCCATAAACAATTTTATCATCCTGTGCATTCTGCATGTATTTTCAACTATTTTCTTGTTGAAACTATTAACACTTTCCTAGGTCCCTACAATATAGCCCTCTCAGGTCTAGAACCTTATAAATCCACCATTATATTCACCAACAAAAGGAATAAATCCCTCAGCTGAATAGCTGTGAAAATAAACATCAGCAATGAACCAGACATGGGTCTTGTTTGTATCATGACAGTGAGCAAGTACAGAGACTGAGCACGAGGGACCTACAGGTGAGGAACGCATGTGGAAGAGCAAAATGTGCTGCCAACACTGCAGGATTGCTGGGTCCCTTCATGCTGTCTGTGAGCCACATGGGGCCTGTTCTCTGCTGGACACACTGCTCCTCTGGCTGACCAAAGTCTGTGCCATCTCTGATTCCAGGCTAAGCTAAAATCTTTGACCAGGAGGTGGCCAGGCTCTTTGAGAAGGAGCCACAGCCCCTGCCTTTGGGCCAATGTAAAGATTCCCTGGCTCCCTTTCCTTGTAATCTCAGCTCTGAGGCCTGTCATCTCCTAAGCAGCAGGATCCCAGCTATAGACACCAAGATTTCTCCTTACTTCCTCCCCAAAATCTTAGGGGTTCTGGAAGCCATGTCCTGGTTCCCCTCTTGGGCTATATGCAAATACTCCTGTTATGGCCATGGGTTTCTGCCATGAGACACCATTGTTGAGATGGGGTTGGGGTATTGGGAGTGAGGGAATCCCCTTCCCACTTCTTCCCTCTCTTCCTCTCCCCATTCTTCCTGTTCCTTCTCTTCCAATACTCTTCGCCTCTCCCTTCTCCTCCTTTCCTTTCCCTTACTTTTTCCCCCTCCCCTTCCCTTTCCTCCTCTCCTCTCTCCTCCCCCTTCCCTCTGTTCCCATCCCTCTCTCTTCACCTTCTCTCTTTTCTCCTCCTCTCCCATCTTCTCCTTTCCTTTCTTTTCCTCTCCTACCCTTCCCTCTGCTCCCCTTCTCTTTCCTCTTCTCCCCTCCCCTCTCCTTCCTTCGGTTCCCCTCTCCTGCCCCTTGCTCACTCCCTAACAGATGCTAGAATATTCACTCTTGGGGAGCTGAACGTGTCCTCAGGGCACTCTTGGTAACTGCCTTTCTTTTCATCTCTTCAGGCTGGACTCCTTCAGAACTAACTCTTTCCGTAGAGCTGACTGATTTTAGAGTCAGTCAAGCTTCCTTTAAGAATGTATTTTAAATTTATTTTTAATTAACAAGCATTTATTTTCTCTCTTCCCCACCCCCCTAATTTAAATGGTTAAAAGAGAAACAGAACCTTTGTGAAAAATATGCCTGGTCAAACAAAATAAATTCCTGTGTGGTAGGAATACATATTGTATGTCTCACTCTGTACCCTGAGCATTTCACCTCTGTAGGGAAATGGGCAGGGTCAGGCTGGACCCTTCTTCTCTTTCTCTGACCCTTAGTCAGAAGCTGAGGCAGGAGTGGGCCTGATACAGAATCACTGAATCAACCGCACTGAGGCAGAGGAGGTTATTGGCCAGGGGCGGATCTGTTGGTTAATGATTTGGAGTTGTAGAGTTCAGGTCCTGCTGGAATACTTAAGCAACACTAAGGGAGCAGGAAAGGATTCCTACAACAAAGGAACTGGTCATTATGGCCTACAAAGTGTGTGCTAGGGTAGATGACCAAAACAGCCACTACAATGTTATGTTTTCTGTCTCTCTCTGTCTCTTTTTCTCTGTCTCCGTGTCTCTCTCCCCTTATCTATCTCCCTACCTATTTAGACAGAGCACTAACATAAAACACTCACAAACAATTAAAATACAAAAGAGATTTGTTTTCTCATTGTTCAAATCAGTAACATTAATTCAGTTGAATATATTTCTAAATTATCTTCATGGAAAAGCAAAATGACTCCATGTACGTGTCTCCCTATGTTGCCACTCCATGTTGACTGCATTAAAAACACAACAAAAACAAAAACGAAAAACAAACCCGAAAAATCAAACCAACATTGAGTAGTCATTAATGACAAAATTACAAAGATATATACAATTATCCATTAATTGCTATACACAACACAAAGCAACTATGCAATGGATAGTAACTGCTTCTAATCAGTCATTCAAACATCATATAAATCAGAGTCTGAGCTGCTCAACTCTCAATGTTGCTCCATGATTTCAGCTGCCTTTTCCAAATCCACACCAGGAAGCTAGCAACTGTGAAATTGAGATTAAAAGTCATTAGAAATATCAAGTCTCTCCCACTTCTTGGGAAGGAAGGGAGGGTGTTTTCAGGTATAATATCCTGTCCCAGGCAGTTTATAGAATGTAGATGTGCCCCTTTCCACTGATTTAATGAACTTTTCCAATTTGCTCTAGATTTTCTCATGTCTTTTATGGGTGGTAAAGCCTGTTCTTCTCTTTACAAGACAGTCGCCCCACGTTTGTAACAAGCATTTCTCCAAAGGGAATTTATTGCTCTTGTTATCCCACTAACTGGGA
>CM053622.1:43462291-43479872 GCA_028646595.1 Phalanger gymnotis | reverse complement strand
TTTAAGGTATTATTTTCTTCAGTATTTTTTGGGTCTCTTTTAGCCAGTCCTTGACTTGTTTTTCATGGTTTTCTTGCATCCTTCTCATTTCTCTCCCCAATTTTTCCTCTACTTCTCTACCTTGCTTTTCCAAATCCTTTTTGAGCTCTTCCATGGGCTGAGACCAGTTCATGTTTTTCTTGGAGGTTTTTGATGTAGGCTCTTTGACTTTGTTGACGTCTTCTGGCTGTATGTTCTGGTCTTCTTTGTCACCAAAGAAAGATTCCAAAGTCTGAGTCTGAATCAGTCCGTTTTTGCTGCCTGGCCATGTTCCCAGCCAACTTACTTGACCCTTGAGTTTTTTGTCGGTGTATGACTGCTTGTAGAGTATAGAGTATTTTGTCCCAAGCTTGAGGGGCTATGCTATTGTTTTCAGAGCTACACAGCAAGCTCTGCCACACCAGTGCTACTCCTTCCCCAAGAACTGCCAACCCAGATAGGACTCAGATATAAGCAGGCTCTGTACTCCTGCTCTGATCTGCCACTTAATTCCTCCCACCAGGTGGGCCTGGGGCCAGAAGCAACTGCAGCTGTAGTTCTGTAGCTGCACCACCTCTGCTGCCCCCAGGGCAGTGGCCAAAACCATGAACTCCTTTCACTCTGTCTCTGCAGTTTTTCCCACTAGCCTTCTCTGTCATCTTTGGTGTTTGTGGCTTGAGAAGTCTGGTAACTGCCACAGCTCACTGATTCAGGGCTCTGTTCCACCCGGCTCCAGGTCTGGTTGGTCCGCATGGCCCATACTGGGCTCTGCTCTGCTCCCAGGTCCATGCGATAGACCTTACCCCGTGACCATCCAGGCTGTCCTAGGATGGAGCCCTGTTTCCCTCTGCTATTTCGTGGGTTCTGCAGTTCTAGAATTTGTTTAGAGCCATTTTTTACAGGTGTTTGGAGGGACCTGTGTGGGAGCTCACGCATGTCCCTGCTTTCCAGCTGCCATCTATGTTATATTTAGCTCACTATTCTATCTAGCTGGTCAAGAGCCTTTTGGATAGTTCCATCTCCTAACTTAGTGTCATGTACAAATTTGATAAACTTGCTTCCCTCTCTCTCCTCTCCCTCTACAAGTCATTGATAAAAATGCTAAAATGTCCAGGGATGAGCACTGATCTCTTGGGCATTTCATTAGGGACTTCCTTTCAAGTTGACACGGAAACAATGACCACCCATTGGGCCCATTCAACTAAGTCTGGAATTACCTAACCATACTATCAACTAGTCACTATTTCTCTATTTTTTACTACAAGAATAGCATGAGAAATTTTATTAAATGCTTGGCTACAATATAGGTGAAAATCTCTTTTCAGTATTCAATACAGTTTACTAGTAACCCCATCAGGAAAAGATAATGTGGTAAGTCAGACATTACCTGACTTGGGGAAGACTTGCCTCAGATGTCCTTTGATCAAGAGGCCCAAACATGTATGGGCAGAAAAGATACCAGGCATAGTCTTTGGTCCTAGGAAATTTCTCTCCAAACAATTTGTCTCCTCTTGACTCCTGGCTCTTTCTGTACCACAATCTGACCCGATGGTTTCTTTGACCCTCAGCCTCTGAAGCCTGCTATATACTGGTGGTACCTTCTGGAGTTTGGTGTCTACCTCTCCTTCGTGATGACCTTATCTTTTGATGTAAGAAGAAAGGTGAGTGTGATGGGAGCCCAGGCTTTGGGGAAAGTCCCAAGAGCAAAGAAAGGGAGGCCATCCTAGAAAAATTGTGAACTTAGACCTGGCTCTATAGGACTATCCCTGGAATCCCTAGTATGATCAAAAGGGATTTGTCCCATTGAAGCAGCAAGAGCAGGCCTGGTCAACGTGCTGTTATGAAGAATAGACAAGGAAGGTTTTACCTCAGAGGCCAGTTCAGGGCAGTTCAATTTGACAACCAGTGCATGCCCCCTGGAGGTCTTCTCCTCAGGTCTGTAAGCAAGCAGGTGTCCACTTCTCCCATTATGTTGTCTGTCTTCCCCCTGACCCCCCAAATCTCTCCTACTCACCTCATCTCATTTCACTTCTCCAAATGTCTCACCTAAAGTACCTTGGCCTCTCCTTGAAGGCCCCTGGCCTTCCTGCAGAGGATTTCAAGGTGACATAGTGTAGGGATGCTCTGCATGGATCAGGGGCTACTAACCCTGAGCAAAGACAAGACCAGCTCCATTCCATGGGAAATCCCAAAGGCCTTGGCCACACGGCTGCCCTCCTCTTCCCAGGACTTCAAACTGCAAATCATCCACCACTTTTCTGTCATCATCTTGATCTACTTCTCTTATTGTGGCAACTACATACGCATTGGGACTCTGGTGATGCTGATCCATGATTTATCTGATATCTTCTTGGAGGTGAGTGAGCCAACCCACTTGTCACTGGAAGTTGGATTAGCCTAGATTAGCCTGAGCCCCTGGGAGCCTCATTTTTACAGGAGCTGCAGGGCCAGAGAAGGGCAGGGATCATCTTACCCCAGATGTTCCTATACTCACAGCAGTCCAGTAATCAGGCTTGCTTCTTGTAGTTATGGCCTGCACTTTTGTCTTGAGACTTCTTCTAGCCCTGAATTCTGTGACAATGTGAAGTCAGGATTTGGCAGGTGTTGCAACAATCTGCTAGCAGCTGCTGTAGGAATATAAGACCCACCAACAACCAGCACACAGAAAGCTGCCAATACAGATTCTTTTGATGTGCTTTACTAAGAAAAGCAACATTAAGGGGTTAACAATCTCAATTTAATCAAACATACAAATATCATTCACTTAGTTCAGGGGAAAAACTTGAACTTCAGAGCAAATACAAATTACAAACATCAACAGACAGACCTTGTCTGATTCAAATCTCAATGCATAGTTACCACGGTTAACAAAGTCTGAACATCTGGGTTTACAAGCTGGGGGGCTCTTAACTACAGCTGCCCAGAGTCTCCACATCAGCGCTCCACCAAGAGTGAGAGCCCCCAGCAAATAGCTCTGTTCTCTCTTTTACACTCTTTAGCCATTGTCAAACGTCATCTGAGTGACAAGAACTCGAGCTCCTACTATTGGCTCTGGTCTTAGCAGCTCCCCTTAGGATCCTGAGGGCTTCACACCCACATAGGCTTAGTACCTAGTAGATAGGGTTTTGGGCCTGGGGTTTAGCACCTAATAAGACTCAATCAGAGACACCCAACTTAATTGGTATTACAACAGGTGATGGGGTGTGTGTGTTGAGGAAAGGGAAGTATCTTTAAATATAGGAAGTAAATGGGACTGGATGAAGGGGAACTCAGCCAGGATGGGCCTAACCTTGTAACTTGGTTAAAGGAAGCATTGCCAGCTTAGTAAATGTGGCCCAACAATGAAGGGGGAAGCAACAGGCAGGATACCAATCAGATAGACAATAAGCATTTATCAAGTACCTATTATGGGCCAGGCACCCTGCCAAGCACTCAGGAAACAAAGAGAGGCAAGGACAGTCCCTGCCATTGAGGAGCTCACAATCTAAAGGTGGAGACAACAAGCAAATAAATATGTACAAACAAGCTATAATCAGGCTGATGGCTATGGAAGTGCCTTGAGATTAGCAAAGAACTTTACATATGTTATTTCATTTAACTCTCTCAACAATAATGTAAGGGAGGTGCTATTATTATCCCCATTTTACAGATAAGGAAACTGAGGCTGGGAGAAGTTAAGTGACCTGCCCAGGGTCATACAACTAGTAAGGCTGGAGTCAAACTTGTCTTCCCAACTCCACATCCAGTGATCAATCTACTACAACCCCCAAAGATCTGACCCAGTGAGGGACATGAGCCACATCAAGTTCTGTACTTGAGATTTAAAAAAATAAAATAAAAAATCCACTTACAACCCCACAATGAGGAGTTGTGGTTAGACAACACTTTTCTATGAAAGCTCTGGGGCTTTCAATGGACAACAAGCTTATTGTAAGTCTACAGGGTGACATAATTTAGTGAGATCTTGGACTGCATTCAGAAGCCCAACATCCAGTACAAAGCAGGTAATAGTCCCTTTGGGCTGCGTCTGGGGTCGACTCCATCTGGAGTGTTCAGTACAGCTCTAGTACCCACATTTAGGAAATGCTTGTGGAAGGAAGAGAGCCATCAGAGAGGTATCGGGCACCAATGAGCTGGAGAAATTCCCGAAGAGGGTGTCTGTGAAGCTCATGCCAAGCATGGATCAATTGGTGGCATTGGGGGTGCTTGATGCAGAGAAGACTCAGCAGTGGGAGAGTAGGACATGAGAGTTGCTTTCAAGTGTTTACACTTTAAATTTGCTCTGTCTGGCACCAAAAGGCAGAAGGAGGAACTGGGTCCAGGTGAATGGTGAAGTTGCAGAGTCAGATTTGGGCTGACTCTAAGGAAAACCTTCCTGACAGTCTGAGTGCGTAATAGCCTGCCTCTGGGAAAGAATGAGATCTCCTTTGCTGGATGTAATCATGTAGAGGCTACATGACCAACCAGTGGTTGAGAAGTCAAAGTATGGGATGGACAAGATACCTTCAAAGGTCCCCCTCTTCTCAGTTTACGTGATTGTAAGATTTCTACTCTCCTCCCCTTCAAGGCAAGCAAGATGCTCATTTATTCAAAGTGGAAGAATTTAAGCAAAATGATGTTTGTCATCTTTGCTGTGATATTTCTCGTTAACCGGAATATTCTCTTCCCATACAAGTAAGCCTGATTCTAGATGTGAAAGGTTGTGGGCAGTGACTGTGCATTCTGGGGGGCTGGGGGGCTTGGCACGTCATGTCTTTCTTTTTTGGGATTTTCTGCTAACAAAAGCTGCCCTTTAAAAGGGAGTGAGAATTGGTTTCTGGTCAGGCTAAGAAGCCTGTGAGTCTTTTCAAGATACTGTTCCCCCATTCTTAGGGCTTCCTACTAAGTCCTACCCCCTTCCTGGAAGAAGAGGTCTCACCTGGGACACAAGATATTTAGAGGCCAGGCCCCAACAATGTTTCTGGTCACCTGGCCCCTACCATCACCTGAGTCCTCTCTCTTTTCAACAGAGTCCTCTACCATACCTATTATAGTTCCATGGACAAGCATAAACCCTTCTTTGGATACTACTTCAGCAATGCCCTCCTGATGATTCTTCAGGTTCTCAATGTCTTCTGGTCATTCCTGATCCTTCACATGTTCTACAAACTTATTGTTATGGGCAAGGTGCGTACAAAGGCTGTCTATGGCTTTGGCCCCTGATTCTTCCGTAACCTGGCAAACCTGCTGGCCTGTTGTCTCAGAGGTCATTCCAGCAGCTGAAATTCAAGTGAATAGGAATTATAGAAAGAAGGGTCTATGCAGCCAGAATAAGCAATGGGTAGGAGTGGGGGATGGTAAATGAGGATTTGGGCCTGGTATTCTAATGCTAGTAGCCACCAAGCAGTCCTGCATTGGCTGGGGGGTGAGGATGGGGAAGGGAGGAAGGTCTCACCAATAGCCCTTTCCTCTTTCCCTCTCACTTCTCACTTTTTCCTCTCTCTACCTCTCCTGACTCTTTCACCCAATCCCTTTTTCCTCTCTTTGCCTTCTCTTTTCTACCTCTCTGTTTCTCCTTTCTCCTTGTCTTCCCAATACCTCCTTGTCTTATTTTCTCCTATCTACCTCTCTTTTGTTCCCTCCTCTCCCTGTCTGTCTTTGTACATTTTCCTCTCTTTATTTGTAAAGTGCTTAGCACAGTGCCTGGTACATGGTGGGCACTTAATCAATATCTATCCCTTCCCCCATCCATCTTTTTCTCTCTTACTTCTCATCCTTTCTATCCCCCTATATTTCTCCTGGTTCCTATATTTCATTCCCTCTCTCTCTGATTGCCCCTCCCTATCTCTGTCTATCCTTCTTTCTCTCTCTGTGTCTGCCTCAACTTTGTTGTCTGGTTCTCAGATGCCAGATGATGCGAGGAGTGATTTAGAAGAACAATGCACCGGAGATGAACAGTCAGAGGTAGAACAGCAGAAGAGCAGGAGTCCAGTGATATCACAGACACTCTCAGCCTTCTCCAGCCCTTGGGTGCCAGGAAGGCTGTCCTCAACCAAAAAACGCCGGTCAGTTCCAACAACATAGCCTGGTTTGACACAGGAGCCTCAGATGGTCCAAATCAAGGATGAATTCTGCATGGCTGGTCTTCTGATCACCTAAAGATCAAATCAATATGAGAAATCTCCCAGATTCTGATTCAGCATTCAGCTCCATAGGACAAAACCAGAGCTGGTCCAGCACCCCTTTTCTCCCTGTCTCTCCCTACCTGTATTGGGCTTGAGGGAAGAGGGGGAAAGATGGAATTTCTACATAGGATTAATGATCTTTCCCTCAAACAGCCTTTTCTCTGAGCTAATGTCCTTGAACTGATTGTTGAGGTCTATCCTGTCCCCAAACTTTTCTGTTCACATGTTCCATCACTATAAAATTTTTGATCATATACCTATAAGATGTGCATGCTGATTTATCTCTAAATCACATAGATGTTTTTATCTCTAAATCATATACTATGATAACTTTATTTGTGTTATACAACTTACACAAAAATAGAAATTAAAAAGAGTTGAGATAAAGATGAAATAGTGTTGTACATATTAATCATACAAAAGCCCTCCAAAATTATAGCATTTTTGCTGAAAGCAATATGGTTGATTATGCTTCATTATTTTTGAAAATCGCAGCTTAATTCCTTGTAACAGAGACTCAAAGTTGTGGATTTCAGCTCAGTTCAGTTCAAGAGTTAACTACTTAGTTTTAATGGCTGTCATAGCTATAGGCGATACCTCACAAAGATACAGAGATCCCAAGGGAGGAAGTGCATCATTGGTCACAATACTCATTTTGCAGTCCCGTTCACCAATTAGGCAAGAGTTTTTGGTTGAAATATGGCTGGTAGATCTTCCCTTATTAGAGGGAGTGAGCATATATGGAAGGACAGGACATGATTTCTGAAGTTCACACAGGTGGTGGTTGTCTCAGGTAAGGAGAAAGGGGCAGAATCAGGGCAGGTGGCAACATGTCTGGACCTACCCTGGTTTCCCATCAGAAGGTGGGTATCTTCCTTTATTCCCAAATATCCAATGAAGTTTTGGGGGGAGGTGGTTTGGGGAATGGGGTGTTGGGATCAGGACTGTAGATCTGAGAAAGTTATATACTGGATCACCCAAGTCCCAAACCCACTACTAGCTGTTAGCATGGATGCCCTCTCAATCCTTACTGGTTGATGGATGCTCCTACACTGACTGCTGCTGACATCATGCTTGAGTTCTCCTTGGGGAAGCCATAACCTAAGGGAGCTTCTTTTTCTTTGGAAGAGAGAAATAGGAATGATGAGATGAGCCCAGAGGGCCGGAATTTACACCTTCAGGAAGCATATCCCCTCATCCTGGCCAGCCTGTTCCTGTGACATTCTGGGCATGCAAGGTCTGAGCTGTATGGCCTTCTTGCTCTCCCCTGGGAATAGAATTGGTGTATAGAGAAATATACATTCTTTCCAGCCCCTCATCTTTCCCCAATCCGCATTGAAGTCCTGAAAAAGGATGTACATTGGGGAAAGAAGATTCTGCCTGTTTCTGTGGGAGCCTGGACTCTACTAGGGACCAGGTAGGGTGACCACCCTCAGTCCTGATTTGTGGATCAAGATACCCTGGAACTACCCAGTCCTATATATTCTGATGGTCATGGTAATTGATGTCTATCAGCCTCCAGGTCATTCTCCCCTGTGTTGGCCAATAAACATTAATTAAGTGCCTACTATGTGCCAAGCACTGTGCAAAGAGCTGTGGATATAAATATGAAAAACAAAGTTCCTGCCCTCAATGAGCTTATAATCCAATGGAGGTAAGACAACACACAAAAGTAAATTGAAAAGGGGAGAGGCGAAGGGAAGGTACCCAGCTTGTGGGCATGATTAGAGAAGTCTGGAAGAATGCAGTCAGCTGGGAGATGAAGAGACGGCTGGCCTAAGAGCCTTCTTTAATGAAAGTGTTCTTTCTTAAGGTGTACAGTACTTGACTTACTACCTTTCCCTTCCTCTGTAAGTTGGGCCACATACTAGGGGACTTTAACAGAGTCCTCATCTCCTATACAGGCACTCAAGGCAACAATTGCCTAGATTTCCAACAAAGGACTAAAAGACACATCTATACTCTGCATGAGTGGAGTAACTTTTCTGATAACCCCTCTTATACACACCATTCTGGGGAGGAATTTGAGCCTTAGATGGGACATGATGATGAAAGTCTAGAGCACTGTTAGGGTATTAAACTGGAAAAGCAAAAGAGACTAATGGAAAACCTCAAGGGGTCCAAATTTAATGTCACACATGACCAGATATCACAGAGTTCTCATTCCACCACTTGGGAATGCTTCTGTGGCCCTGGTCCCTCATGGAACCCTTTGGTTGTGTGGCTCAAGTGCTTCTTTCCTGAAGATTACAGAAAACATGTCATAATTATTCTGCAAAGGATTTCAATTAGCTGGGTGCAATATGTCAATTGACCATCAGGTGGCACTCTATACAACCACCCATTCAAGTCTGGTAAATTACTCAGTGACTGCCTTATCTCATCTGCCCACCAGATGGTGATGTTTCCAAACACCTCTCCAGCATTACATGTATAAATCAACCTCAACAGCAGTGATGCAAAAGCAGTTTTGATTAACCCTTTAACAGGTCACATTTGAGTTCAATTCCAGGGTATGAAGTGGTATATGGTTCAAGATATTGAAATATTAAATATCCTGTCTCTCTACCTCAGAGCCCCTACTCTATAGCAGGCTCCATTCTCTCAGAGCATAGCTGAATGTTTTCATAGATTCTAAGATTTACAATAACAAGAGAAGCATTTATTAAGTGCTTACTATATGCCCAGCACTGTGTAAGCACATACAAGCAGAAAAAAGGCAGTCCTTGCCCTTGAGGAGAGGAGAGGACAAAATAGGAGAGGGAAGGGAACAAACATTTTCTAAGCACCTACTATGTGTCAAGCACTGTGCTAAGCACTTTACAAATATTCTCTCATTTGGTCCTCAAAACAACCCATGAGAAGTAAGTGTTATTTATTATCCTTGTTTTACAGTTGAGGAAATTGAGGCAAACAAAGGCTAAGTGATTTACCCAGAGTCACACAGCTAGTAAGTGTCTGAGGCTGGATTTGAATTTAGGTCTTCCTGACTCCAGACCCAGGGTCCTACCTATTATGCTACCTAGCTGCCTCCAGCAGCTCATAAAAGGGAGCTGAAAAACAGAGGTGGGGGAGAGGGCTACATGGTTGAATGCTGGTGACATATGGAGAATCAAGGGTACATCCTAGAGCAGAATGGCATGGCTGGCTTGGACAATTTTCCTTAAAATGGGGGTTTGACAGTTTTCTCTAATTTGTTTATTTTATGACTTTTTTGTCATATCATTACTGTGACTTATGCTATGAGATTTTAGTCTTAATGTAATTGCTGCAACTCTTCTTATTTCCCTAGCAGTTTTTTCATGAGTCCTTGCCCCAATAGTTGAGGTTTTAGGGTTCATCAAACACCATCCCACTATGTTCATTTACCTCTGGGTTTTCACTTTCAAATCTGACCCACAGAACATCTTTTCTTCTTTTTATTTTTAACCAAATAATTTTCATGATTATTACTTTGTGGTAAAGTTTGAGATTTTATACATCTATGCTTCTTTCCTTTACATTTTTTTCATTATTTTCCTTTTTTAAATTATTTATTTAATATTTTTAGTTTTCAGCATTGATTGTATTTTTCTCCCCACACTATTTGTTGTTGGCTTTCTTAGTACATGTCAATTTGTTCTGTGTTCAGATATAGAGTGGTCTTGAATGTAAGATTGGCTAGGGGGAAAATGGCAATATGTTGTTAAGCCAAGATAGAAACAATTAGACAGGATCCAATATAAAATTCTGTGTTTGGATTTTCAAGCTCTTCCTACCAGAGGTGAAGCAAAGATGATGGAATGATAGGAAGCAATATGGTGGAGCAATCCTCCAGGAACTCCTCTAATCAGATAGAGAAAATTCACCAGACCAAATCCTGATGGAGAAATGCAGAAAATGGCTTGAATCATTTGTCCAGTCCAGCTCAGCAAAGAACAAAAGACAGAGAGGTATGCAAACACTTGTGATGGAAGCTGACTGGGAGCATGCTGCAAGGCATTCTAGCACTCAGAAAGAAGCTGTGCATCAAAGCAAGAGGAAATCTCAGAATCATATTGGGGCTTTGCCAGCCATATATCAGGGTGCTGTGACCAGGACAAGAGAACTGGCAGCTTTGTCATCCACTTTCCAGAACCTGGTTGCAAATCTTGCAAATCAAGGGTGGAGTGGAAAGGCAAATGGTGTACGGATGATGTTCTGGTTAGGGAGGACATGAGTGGCATACCAAAAAAAGAGCAAATTCAGAAGCCAGAAGGAGCAGTAGTGCGGCCTAGATTCAAGCTCAAAGAGGGGTGTCACTTCAAACATCTAGCCCCATCTGCAGAAGAATAATCAAGGCAGGAGTCTCAGACCAAAAGGGAGCCTAGAATTCTGCCACTCTGAACTAACAAAGCTTTTCAGCTAGCTAATAATGTCAGAGTCCAGAAGCAGTGTACACTTGCTCAGACACAAACCCAAGTCAGCAACATGCACAGTTCAGATCTATAAGCAAAGCCTCAGAAAAAAAAAAAAACCACATTGTGATGAAGAAATCGAAAAAGGAATGAGAGCTATGGAAAAAAAAGAATTGGAAATAGAATCAACTGCTTGGCACAAGCAGTACAAAACCTTGCTTGAGTACTAAACTTCCCCCAAATTAGAAAGGAACAAATAGAAGCCAATAACTCCATGAGAAAACAAGAAATTTTCAAACAAAGTCAAAAGGTTGAAAAAAAAAGAAAATGTAAGGTATCTGATAGGAAAACAACAACTGACCTGGAAAACTCATCTAGGAGAGAAAATTTAAGAATCGTTAGACTATGTGAATGCCATGACAAAAATTCAAAAAAGCTTAGACCTCATATTTCAAGAAATCTTAAAATTGCTCACATCTCTTAGAACCAAAGGAAAAAAGAATCCATCAATTCAATTTTTTTTGAAAATAAAAATTAAAAAATAACTACCAGGAACATCATAGCTAAGATCCACAGCTCCCAACTCAAAGAAAAAACACTACAAGCTTCTAAAAGTAAAGAATTTAAATACTAAGGAACCACAGTGAGAGTCACATGTGATTTAGCAGCCAACATTATATAGGTGAGAAGAATCTGAAACATGATATTCCAGAAGGTAACGGATATGTGCTTATAGCCAAGAATAATTTTCTCAGCAAAGCTAATTATAATGCTATGGGGGAAATAAATTTTTAACATAATAAAGGACTTCTAAGCAATTTTTATGAAAAGATCAGAGTTGTGGAGAAACTTTGAAATTCAAACACAAGAATAAAGAAAAAATGTGACTAATTAGGGATCAACTACTTATATTCAAATACAGGGAGATGACACATGTCCCCTTGTGAGACGTATCATCAAGGTTCATAGAGGGAGTCAGAGGGCCTGGGAGTGGTTCTGTTTTGTCTATGGAATGAGAAAATGGAAATGGAAAGAGGAAAAGAGAAAGGAAGAGGACTGCATTGGGGTGGGGGAAGAGAAAGGAAAGGAAGATTAGGAAAAATCATCTCATATCATCAGAGTACACAAGTAGACAACTATACAGTCAATGGGGAGGGGAAAGGGGACAGCTCACACTTGAACCACACTCTCATCTGAACTGGTCCAGAAAAAAGAATGTATACACACACTGCGGGGTATACAGAAATATATTTCACTCAACAAGGAAATGGGAGAGAAAAGAGAGACAGGTGAGAGATGAATTAGAAGAAGGGTAGAATGAGGGAGGAATTAGTCCTAAGCAAAATAAACTGCAAGTACAAATAGCTCTTCTGGAGATGACAAAGAATGGTACCAGTAAATTGAGGGCAGCTAGGTGGCTCAGTGCTGGGCCTGGAGTCAGGAAGACCTGAGTTCAATTGTGGCCCCAGATACTTCCTAACTCTGTGACCCTGGGCAAGTCACTTAAACTCTTTTTTTTTGCAGGGGGGAAGGCAGGGCAATTGGGGTTAAGTGACTTGCCCAAGGTCACACAGCTAGTAAGTGTGTCATGTGTCTGAGGTCAGATTTGAACTCAGGTCCTCTTGTCTTCAGGGCTGGTGCTCCACTCACTGCACCACCTAGCTGCTCCAACGCTTTTTGCCTTAGCTTGCTCATCTGTAAAATGAGCTGGAGAAGGAAATGGCAAACTACTCTAGTATCTTTGCAAACAAAACCTCAAATGGGGTCATGAAAAGTTGGACGTGATTGAAATAACTGAACAACAAAAACAAACTGGTAAATTGAGGAATGGATGATGGTAAATAAATGTGAGGGAATATTATTGTGTTGAACTCTCATCAATGTGATGACCTACTAGAAGACTGAATGTGAAACATACTACACACCTCCTGAAAGAGGTGAGAGACTCAGAATGCAGAATGAAAAATGTTTAGATACGTTCAATGTAGAAATTTGTTTTTATTGAATGGACTTAGTTTTTAATGGACTTAGTTTTTCTTGTGTTCTCAATTGGTGTGGGAGAAGGGTTGGAATGGGAGAGCTTGGCTGATTAAAACAAATAAAATATTTTCTTTTAGAAACAACTCAGGTAACACCAAACTCTCAACAGATTGGCTATTGACAAAAAAGAAAAATGACACATAGTAGAGAGGCTGTAGGGAAATAGGTATTTTAATGCACTAGTGGTAGAACTGTGGCCTGATCCACCCATTCTGGAAAGAAATCTGGAACTATGCCCAATAGTTATTGAGTCAGGCATACACTTTAAACCAGTGATACTACTACTAGGTCTACACTCCAAAGAGATCAAAGAAACAGAAAAATGACTTCTATGTACAAAAATAGTCATAGTAGTTCGTTTTGCTATAGCAAAGAATTGAAAATTGAAAGGATGCCCACTCTACCCACTGGAGAATGACTGAACAAGTTCTGGTATATGGATGTGTTGGAATACTATTGTGCTGTAAGAAATGGTGCAGGGGATGGCTTTAGAGGAACCTGGGAAAACTTGTATGAACTGATGCAAAGTGAGTGAGCAGAACCAGGAGAACAATTTATACAACAACAATATTATGAAGATAATCAACTTCAGATCGATGGTGTACCCAACACACTTCCAAAGGACTCATGATGAAATATGCTATCCACCTCCAGAGAGAGATATAATGGACTCAGTGCAGATTGAAGCATATATGCTTTTCTTTATTTCTTTTCCCTTTTTTGGATTTGGCTGATACAGGAATTTGTTTTGAATGATTGTACCTATTTGCTATGGATTTTGTTTTTCTTGCCTTCTCAATTAGTGGGTAATGGGGAGGGGAAAGGAGAAAATCTAGAAATTAAAATAAAGTAAAATTTAATTTTAAAAAAGACCACAATGAAGAAAATGTTGACATTCAATTTTAATGTGGAAAAAAGTCCTTTATAACATGTCCCCTTCCTTTCTTTCCAGTCTTCTTATTCATTATTCCTTTCAAGGTCCTTTCTTGAACTAAACTGCCAAGCATTCAAACTCTATTGCAGAGAGCACACTCTGAATGGGCTGGTGTGTTGGTAAGCAAAATGGGCTCCTTAGCACTTAGTTCAACAGGTGCCCTTGAGGAGTTTGGATTTTGTTTGCCTTGAATGATTCAGCTATTTCATTGAATCTTGCTAAGTGCTGAGCCCCGGGCCCAAAGCCCTATTAGGTGTAAAACCTATGTGGGTGTGGATTGATGACTGAGGTGGGGCCCAAGGTGGGGCAGGCTGAGGGGAGGTATTAACTCTAGAGCCATGCCCTATTAGGTGTTGACCTAATCTATGTGGATGTGAGCCTCCCAGGGTCCTAAGGGGAGGGGCCAACTCAAGAACCAATGGGCTCTGGTCATTCAGGCGGTGCTTGATGACGCCAGGAGCTCCATGGGAGGAGAGAGGACAGCTTGGGGATTAATTTTCTGTTGGAGCCAGACACAGCTACAGCTGAAGCTGAAGATAAAGCAGGAGCTACAGAAGCAGAGCCAACCCATGTGTGGACCAAGGAGTGCCGAGCAAGGACTTGAGGCCAGTGGATAATCTTCTTACTGGAGAGGGGAAGCATGAATGTGATTTGGTTTAATACCATCATGTTTTTCTGTGGCCTCTTGGTTACTCTTGTGAGGCGGACTTATTGGGCCTGAAAGCTTTTGATCAAAATATCAAAATGGGGAGGCTGGTTCATGGGTCTGTTACTTTGGAGCCTGAATAAATGCTTTAATTCTTCTGCTTTCTACTTAGAGAATTCCTTATATCCTGTGGTTCTGAACTGTTCAGACATATATATGATTCTCTTTGAAATCATAAATTCTGCCTTCTTAATACAGCTGGCTACATTGTTCAAATGTATGCTTGCCTAAAAGACTATTTTACAGAGAACTCTCACAAGGCAAGCACTCACATGGTGGTCAGAAAAAAATGATACAGGACACTCTCAAGGTCTCTCTTAAGAACTTTGGAATTCATTTCATTACATGGGAGACACTGGCACAAGATCACCCAGCATGGCGTGCCCTCATCAGAGAAGGTGCTGTGGTCTGTGAGCAAAGCAGAATTGCAGTAGCGCAAAAGAAACATGAGATGCGCAAATTTAGAGAATCCACTCCAAGTGTTCACATGGACTATTTGTGCCCAATCTGTGGTAGAGTATTCCAAGCTTATATTGGTCTGATCAGCCCCAGTTGGACACACTTTAACTTGACTCTAATTTAGTGATGTCATTTTGGTCCTCTTCAAGAATGAAGAACAATGCTTAGATTCAATCTGACCCACTGGCATTGGCGATGCAAATACTCAGATTCCTTAGTAGTCTGGCCAGTGTCTGGGTTCCTTGGGAGTCTACCCAATATGGTGAATCTTTAATAAACTTTGTGTTTCTTTGGCTGAAGAAAGAATTGCATCAAATTCATTCAGGCAGGACCTGAAGTGTTGCTATTTTGGGGTCCTAGAACCCCTAAACCTCAACATTTTGGTTTCCTGAGACTAGGAAAACTGCTCATCTCTAGTTCTTCTCCAGCCAAGACTGGAAGGTATGATAACCTCCCCTTCATCCTATCCCCTTCTCACCCTACATGTTGAAGGTGCTTTTTGGGCCTGACACTCTCAGGTTTTTGGTCCAGTGGTTATGTTCAAAGCCACAGACCTGGGCATACCTTCTGAAGCATAGAGGATAAAGAATGATGCCCTATCTGGAAGCATATGCACAATTCTCTCAGTTCTCTCAGTGCTGGGGAATTGGGAAAACTTCAGGTACTTTTTTTGGTTTCTTGTTTGTTTCTCGAGGCTTACTCCCAAATCCTACTTTGTGGAGGGAGTGACTTCCAGCCCCCAATCCTGTGATGGGTCAGTCCTTTTCAATTCCAAAGATTCGCCATTTTAGGTGGACTCTTAAGGAGCTTGAGCATTGGTTTAAATCTTGGGGAGTCTGGACATTTGTGTCACTAGTGCCAGCAGGCCAGACTGAATCTGAGCACCTTCATGGAGGAGGATAATTGATGACTGGGTCTCCTCCATATCATCATCTTGCCTGGGTCTGAAAGTCACCCATCAGAATGTAAAGAATCTATATCTTGTCAATCAAGATGTCAGAAACAAGGCCAATGTTGTACAGCCTCTTGACTCCAAAGGAAGCCAGAACATATATCAAATCACTCTAGGAATCTGTGATGATGTTCAGGAGATAGATTTCTCAGAAGACAAAAGACCAGTTTCCTACTCTGGCTATTCTTCTGGTTCTCCTAGTTCATCAGAGGGCAAGACTTGCTCAAGGCTTCCAAGAAACAGTCACTCAGATATGAAAACATTTTTTCTCAGTCAGTCACATTTAGTGAAATTGAAAATACTTAATTATTTTCCCAAGTCCCAAAGGAAACATGACTTTCTTCTTAAGCAGAATCAAATAGAAGGCAATTCTTCAAGACCCAGCCAGTTTCCTCTGATGAGTGATTTAGCTCCTGAGAACTAGCAAGAGACAGAAGAGGAGAATCATTATCTTAGTCCTCAAAGTGTTCTTGACTAGCTGGACAATATAATTGCTTCCAAAGAAGACAAAGAGTTTGCTGAATCCAAAGAGCAAGACCAGGTCTCCAAGCCAACTGATCATCTCTATATGTCAATGAAAACTTGTAACATACCTGCTAGAAACCCCTTGGAAGGGGGGGGCGGAGCCAAGATGGTGTCTGGAAAGCAGGGACTTACATGAGCTCCCTGCCAAGTGCCTCCAAAAACCTATAAAAATGGCTCTGAACAAATTCTAGAACTGCAGAACCCACAAAATAGATGAGGGAAGCAGGGATCCAACCCAGGACAGCCTGGATGGTCACTGGATGAGGTCTATCGTGTATGGAACAGAGGAGAGCAGAGTTCAGTGTGGGCGGTGGCAGGACCAACCAGACCAGGAGCCGGGTGGAACAAGCCCTAGCTCCCTGAATCAGTGAGCTGTGGCAGTTACCAGACTTCTCAACCCACAAACACCAAAGACAACAGAGAAAGTTAGTGGGAAAAGCTGTGGGAGACAGAGTGAAAAGAGTTCGTGGTTCAGCCACCGCCCCAGGGGTAGCAGAGGTGGTGCAGCTACAGAACTACAGCTGCAGTTACTTCCAGCCCCAGGCCTACCTGGTGAGAGGAATTAAGTGGCAGATCAGAGCCTGCTTAAGATTTGCATCAGGTCCTGGTTGGCAGTTCTTGAGGAAGGAGGAGTGCTGGTGTGGCAAAGCTGGCTGTATAGAAATAATTCTGAAATCAACGGCATATCCCCTCAAGCTTGGAACAAAGTACTCTTTGCTCTACAAGCAGTCATACCACAACAAAAAACTCAAGGGTCAAGTAAGTTGGCTGGGAACATGGCCAGGTAGGGAAAACGCACTCAGATTCAGTCTCAGACTTTGGAATCTTTCTTTGGTGACAAAGAAGACCAAAACATAGAGCAAGAAGAAGTCAACAAAGTCAAAGAGCCTACATCAAAAGCCTCCAAGAAAAACATGGTCTCAGACCATGGAAGAGCTCAAAAAGGATTTGGAAAAGCAAGATAGAGAAGTAGAGGAAAAATTGGGAAGAGAAAGGAGAATGATGCAAGAAAACCATGAAAAACAAGTCAATGACTTGCTAAAGGAGACCCAAAAATACTGAAAAAAAATTGAAGAAAATAACACCTTAAAAATAGACTAAGTCAAACGGCTCCAAAAAGCCAATGAGGAGAAGAATGCCTTGAAAGGCAGAATTAGCCAAACGGAAAAGGAGGTCCAAAAGACCACTGAAGAAAATACTACCTTAAAAATTAGATTGGAGCAAGTGGAAGCTAGTGACTTTATGAGAAATCAAGATATTATCAAACAGAACCAAAGGAATGAAAAGATGGAAGGCAATGTGAAATATCTCATTGGAAAAACCATTGACCTAGAAAATAGATCCAGGGGAGATAATTTAAAAATTATTAGACTGCCTGAAAGCCATGATCAAAAAAAGAGCCTAGAT
>CM053622.1:43447622-43461791 GCA_028646595.1 Phalanger gymnotis | reverse complement strand
CTGTTGATGTTTGTAATTTGCTTGTATTTTGCTCTGAAGTTCAGGGTGCTGGCTTTTTCCCCTGAACTGAGTGAATGATATTTGTGTGCTGAATTAAAGTAAGCTTGCCAACCCCTTCACCTTGCTCTCCTTATTAAGGCAGATCAAAAGAACCTGTGCTGTCTGGCAGCTTTCTGGGTGCTGGCTGTGGGTGGATCTTTTGCCCCCACAGAAGTTGCTAGCTGAATTGTTGAAACAGGGAGTTCTAGAAAGAACTCCAAATGGAGATCCTGTCTCATTTCCCTGTAAGATCTTTTTCAATCTTTCTCTATTTTAAGATATCTTTACTACCTGAAATATAAAGATGATAACACCAGTATGAGCCCAAGGAATTTGCCAACTCTGCAACTTCTAGCAGCAGCAGCAGCAGCAGCAGTAGCTGAAGGATTAGGCTGGCATTTAAAGAAGAGTTGGCATTGGAGAGAGAGAGAGGATTGTCAGAAAAGAAGTTCATGTTTGATTGGCTGGGGTCAGATAGGTGAAATATGAAATGTCAATTTAACCAAGTCACCAAATTTCATGCCTTGGTGAGGCTTACTAGAAGCTTCGCAGAAGATTGAACCTGGCTAAAAGTTAAATTCTGAGTTCTGTTTAAATCATTCTGTTCATGCATGGTATGACTGTTAGGTTTATTGTTGCTTTCTGTGGGGGGATAAAATTATCTGCCCTATACTTTATTCATATGAAAAACTGGGTAACTTTTTATTCCTACCACCTTTTGGAGAAACCCAAGACCAGATCAAATTATCCCTGGAATAACTGGGGTTGGGAGTGATGAATCAATGCATGTAAGAATGGAGAAGTGAAGTTGCCCCAGGGATGAACTCTAAGCAAACCTCAGTGGCAGGTTAAAAACAAGAATTGGTGCAGATTTCCAGCCCTTTGCTTCAACTGAATGGTGCCTAGATAGCCACTGTGGTAGAAGGATTAAACACACTATTGAAACTCCCACACACCTGACAGTAGTTTCTAGCAAGGTCTGAACCCCTACTTTGGTTTGTAATTTTACCCATCACTGGCTCCTACAACTAACCAACATCACAGTCTTAGTGAGATGGAACATAAAGTAATTTTTCTCCATATTGAGTGCCTTGCTAAGTGACTTATCAGAGGATTCAGGATCAGAAGCTCTTTTCTCCCATGGTTGGGTATTTCCTATCTGCCCCAGAATCTCTGTCCAGTATCCTGGCGAGCCCTTTCAACCTTTCTTCTTTGTCTAGTTTCTAGAATGTCTCTCTGATGCCTCTAGTGTCCCAGAAGTTGATACTCCTGACTTCCAGACATCCAAAAGAAAGAAGAGGGCCCAACTCAACAGGAAGATTGATCCCTACCCAGAACACCACAAGCCCACTTTTCCTGGTGTGGCTCTCCTACAGTGTATCGCTCCTCCCTGCTAAGCCAGTAACATGCTCACTTGCAGTCAATAACAGGCTGAGACCCACGTAGCTGCAACAGCACCCACAGCTCCCCACCCACAGTCCTTAGCCTGCCAAAGCTCCTCCCACTCACCCTCTTTAGGCTGCCAAGGCACCTAAATAACTACTGGATGAAAGAACACAACATAGAAACAATTAATAAGTGTATGAACTCCAATGCTAATGGTGAATCAACACACCAAATTTTTGAGATACATCTAAAGCAGTCCTCAAGGGAAAAATTAAATCCTTAAAAATATACATTAACAATCCAAGTCAATTCCAAAACATTCATGATGGAAAATGCTATTCACATCCAGAGAAAGAACTATGGAGTCTGAATGCAGATCAAAGTATATTATTTTCACTTATTTTGTTTTTGTTTTTTGTGGCATTTCTTTTTGTTCTGTTTTTCCTTTCACAACATGACTAATGTAGAAATATGTTTCCATGATTGCACATGTACAACTATATCACATTGCTTGCTATCTTGGAAAAGAGTGGAGGGAAGGGAGAGAGGGAGAAAAATTTGGAACTCAAAATCTTGTAAAAATGAATGTTGAAAACTCTTTACATGTAATGGGAAAAAATAAAATACTATTTACAAAATATATACATTAACAAAATAGAAAAGGACAGGGTTAATTAATGATGCATGCATCTTTAAAACTAGAAACCTAACAAACTAGAATAATCACGAAAGAGGAAATATTAAAATTATAAACTGGACAATTAGAAAGATACATTGGAAGCCAAAAAGACTATAAAAATTATAAACAAAACTAAAACTCAATCCTTTCCTTCTCTAACCCTGACAAAACTTCATGGAACAACTATTCCCTCGTTTTCCAAAGTAATATGTACAACTGTATATCCTTCCTTCTGACTGGCACTCATCTCCTCCTTTCTCCCTCTGTCACTCACTCATTTTAGCCTCCTCTTCCTCCTCTTTTTTTCTTCTCTGAGATGCCTTCTGAAGTTAGTTCTGGGTACTGCTCTCTGAACTGACTCTCTCCCATGTAGCTGACATTGGATCTCTTAGCGATCTGGAGTTTCTTGAATGTCAGTTTCTCTAACTATAAAACGAGTGGGGAAAAGCCTTGTGTCACTTTACTCACAGGGTTATCGTGAAGAATGTGCTTTAGGAATGGGATTTTATGTACCTTGTACCTATCTTCTATCTTTCCTTCATTTGTTATTCTGGGTCTTCTATTGTGTCCAGATTAAGTTCCCACCACACACAACCATGGCTGGTTGGAAAGGAAAATGAGAGAAACATTTATTCCTTGTCTCAAGATCATAGACTAAAAGAAAATGTATCATTTATTAATACTAATTCAAATACTTTGAATAAAATACTTGCAGAAAGATTTTCACAATATCTTCAAAGAATTATTCACTAAAATCAATTTGAATTTATGCCAAGAATGGAAGGATGGTTCAACATTAGGACTAACATACTGAAACATTCCAAACTATATGACTTTATCAATAGATATAGAAAAAGCTTTTGACAAATTACAGTGTTCACTTATGCTGAAAATCCTACAAAACACAGGCATAAGCCTTTTAAAATAAGATTAAAAGTACATATAAAAAAACGAAAGCTAGTACCCCTATTTTCGATAGGAAAACACTAGAATCTTTAACAATAAGCACAGGAATAAAGCAAGGATATCTTCTTTCTTTATAGTTATTTGACATAGTCTGAGAAATGCTAATGTTACCATTAGGATACGATTGTACTATCCTGAGTCACAGATGACAATGGCTTACTTAGAAAATCCTAGGGAAGTAGTAAGGATACTAATTAAGACAATTACTAGCTTCAATAAAATAGGAGAATATAAAATAAACCTTTAGAATGAATAGTATTTATATATAGCAATAATAAAATCCAGGAGACAGTTGTAGAAAGGGAAATCCCATTACAATTAAAAGACAATGTGAAATATCTCATTGGAAAAACAACTGACCTGGAAAATAGATACAGGAAAGATAATTTAAAAATTATTGAACTACCTGAAAGCTATGATAAAAAAAAAAAAGAGCCTAGACATCATCTTTCAAGAAATTATCAAGGAAAACTTCCTGATATTCTAGAACCAGAGGGTAAAATAGAAATTGAAAGAATCCACCAATCATCTCCTGAAAGAGATCCCAAAAGGAAAACTCCTAGGAATATTATAGCCAAATTCCAGAGTCCCCAGGTCAAGGAGAAAATATTGCAAGCAGCCAGAAAGAAACAATTTAAGTATTATGGAAATACAATCAGGGTAACACAAGATTTAGTAGGTTCTATATATATTCTATTTTAGCAGGTTCTATATTCTGGAGGTCAAAGGAGCTAGGATTAAAACCAAGAATCACCTACCCAGAAAAACAATATAATCCTTCAGGGAAAAAGATAAACCTTCAATAAAATAGAGACTTTCAAGCATTCTTGATGAAAAGACCAGAGCTGAATAGAAAATTTGACCTTCAAATACAAGAACCAAGAGAAGCATGAAAGGGTAAACAGGAAAGAGAAATCATAAGGGACTTATTAAAGTTGAACTATTTACATTCCTACATGGAAAGATGATATTTGTAATTCATGAGACCTTTCTCATTATTAAGGAGTGAGAGAGAAGAATGTACTGGGAGAAGGAGAAAAGGAGAGGTAGAATGTGGTAAATTATCTCACATAAAAGAGGCAGAAAAAAGCTTTTACAAGGGAGGTGAAGACGGGGTGGGGGTGTGATGGAATGAGTGAACCTTACTCTTATCAGATTTGGCTTAAGAAGAGAATAACATACACACTCAATTGGGTATGAAAATATATGTTACCCTACAGGAAAGTATGGGGGAAGGGGATAAGAGAAGGGGGATGATAGAAGGGAGG
This sequence comes from Phalanger gymnotis, assembly GCA_028646595.1. Classification (NCBI taxonomy): domain Eukaryota; kingdom Metazoa; phylum Chordata; class Mammalia; order Diprotodontia; family Phalangeridae; genus Phalanger; species Phalanger gymnotis. Next base: position 43,457,453 of record CM053622.1, on the reverse strand, counting down.
GCAAATGAGAGGAGAGGGTAATCAGAAGGGGCAGGGTCAAAAGAGAGAATAGAATAAATGGGGGTGGGATAGGCTGGAGAGAAATATAGTCTGACTGTTATGGAAGTATTTTGCATGTTTACACATGTGTAACCTATATTGAATTGCTTGCCTTCTCAAGGAGGTGGGTGGGGAAGGAGGAAGGGAGAGAATGTGGAACTCAAAGTTTTAAAAATGAATGTTAAAAATTGTGTTTATATGCAACTGGGAAACAAGATATACAGGTAATGGGGTATAGAAATCTATCTTGCCCTACTGGAAAATAGAAGGGAAGGGGATAAGAGAAGGGGCACAGTGACAGAAGGGAGGGCAGATTGGGGGAAGGGGTAATCAGAATACATGCCATCTAAAGTGGGGGGAGGGTAAGGATGGGGAGAAAATTTGAAACTCAAAATCTTGTGGAAGTGAATATTGAAAAGTAAAAATAAATTAATAAAAAGGTTAAAAAAAGAAATAAAAAAGCAGTTAAATAAGTGCAGGAATTTTCAGTGCTCATTCCTGGCCTATGTCAATATAATAAAAAAAAGACAGTACTGCCTAAGTTAATTGACAGCCTTAGTGCTATATTAATTAAGCTACTAAAGAGGATACTTCATAGAGCTAGACAAAAATAATAAAATTCACTTTTAGAAACAGAAGACCTCAAGTATAAAGAGAAATAATGAAAAAAGTGGGAATGAGTGGGGGAAATAGCACTTTCAAATGTCAAATTATTCTACAAGTCAGCAATTATCAGAAATTATTTGGTACTGAATAAAAAATAGAAAAACATATCAGTGAAATAGTTAAGGAAGAATCAGGAACAAATTAACTAAATAATTCATTGCTAGATAAGCCTAAGAACAAGAATTTTTTATGAAAAAAATCTTTTGTATTTAGCAACAAGTTCTGGGAAAATTAGAAAATATTGTGGCAGAAATTAAGTGTAGATTATCAGTTATATCATATACTCCAATAAACACGAATACTCAACATGAATACATGACCTGAATATTAGAGGTCATACTGTTAAAAAACTAAGAGAGAAACAGATTAAATACCTTCCATATCTTTGACTAGGGTGAGAATTCTTAATCAAACAAGAGAGAAAGATGACCACAAAAGATAAATTAGATAATTTCAAGTACATACAATATCAAAGTTTTTGAATAAGCAAAATTAATGTCACTAGAATAAGAAGGACAATTTGGTGTAAAAAACTATAAGTCAAATATCTTTATGAACAGTCTAATCTCCAAGATATATAGATAACTAATAGAAATATAAGAAACCAAAGCCATTCCGAAATAGATAAGTAGTCAAAGGATATGCACAAGCAGTTTTCAAAAGAAGAATGGCAAACTATTAACAAATACATACAGGTTGCTCCAAATCACTGATAAGAAAAAATCAAATTCAAATTTAAACAAGTCAAACCCAGTAAATTGACAAAAATGAAGAGATATAGGGTTGTGGAAAGATAGGCACACTAAATTGAGGCAATAATGTTGGAAAACAATTTGGAATTATGCTAAGAAAATGACTAAAATGTTTATGCTCTTTGATTCAGAAGTTCCTCTACCTAGGTATATACCATCAGATGGCCAAAGATAAAAAGAAATCTCTGATATTCATTCATTCAGTCATTCATTTACTCATTCATTCTTTCTTTTAAAAAATTTAATATTTTAGTTTCCCCCAATTAAATATAAAAACAATTTTAAGAATTCATTTTAAAAATTGAGTTCCAAATGTTCTCCCTACCTTCTCACCCCCTTCATTGAGAAGACAAGCAGTTCGATGTGTTATACATGCGTGATCATGCAGAACATATTTCCATATTAATCATGTTGTAAACGAAAACATAGACTACAATGAAAACCCAAGAAAATAAAGTAAAAGAAAGTCTTATAAATTTGGCTCAGTTCTCTATATATTTGAGAAATGAGACCCTTATCAGAGAAATTTGTTGTAAAATTTTTCTCCCAGTTTTCTGCTTCCTTTATACTTGGCTGAATTTGTTTCATTTATACAAAACCATTTTAATTTGATATACTCAAAATTATCCATCTTATAGTTTGTAATGCTCTCTATCTCTTGTTTGGTCATACATTCTTCCCTTCTCCATAGATCTGACAGGTAAAATATTCCATGGTCTCCTAATTTGCTTATGCTATCATCCTTTATGTCTAAATCATGTACCCATTTTGACCAAATCTTGGTAAATGGTCTGAGATATTGTCTATACCTAGTTTCTACCAAACTTTTTTCCAGTTTTCCTAGCAATTTTTGTTAAATAATGAGTTCTTATTCCCAAATCTTGGATTTTTATGTTTATCAAACAAAAGATTACTATGGTCATTTACTACTATGTATTATGCACCTAATCTATTCCAATGATCCACAAATCTATTTTTAACCTGTACTAGGTTGTTTTGATGATTACTGCTTTGTAATACAGTTTGAGATCTAGTACTGCTAAGCCACCTTCCTCCACATTTTTTTTCCATTGATTCCCTTGATATTTTTGTTCTCTTTGATATCTTTTGATCTTTTTATTATTTCTTTTTAGCTCTATAAAATAATGTTTTTGGTAATTTGATTGGTATGGCATGGAATAAGTAAATTAGGTAGAATTTAGGTAGGATTGTCAATTTTATTATATTGGATCAGCCTATTCAATAGCAATTCATATTTCTCCAGTTGTTTAGATCTGACTTTATTTGTGTGAAAGTCTTTTATAATTGTGTTCACTATAGTTCCTGGGTTTGTCTAGGCAGGTAGACTCCCAAGCATTTTATATCATCTGGAGTTACTTTAAATGGAATTTTTCTTTCTATCTGTCGCTGCTGGGCTATGCTGGTAATATATAGAAATGCTAATGATTTATGTGGGTTTATTTTATATCCTGCAACTTTTCTGAAGTTGTCAATTAGTTTCAATTATTTTTAAAGTTCATTCTCTTGGATTCCACATACCATCATATCAACTAAAAAGAGTGATAATTTTATTTTCTCATTGCCTATTCTAATTTGTTCATTTTCTTTTTCTTCTTATTGCTACAGATAGAATTTCTAGAACAATACTGAATAATAGTAGTAATAACGTGCATCTTTGCTTCAACCCGGATCTTATTGAAGAGGCTTCTAGCTTATTCTCATTACAGATAATGCCTGATGATAGTTTTAGATAGATACTGGGTATTATTTTAAGGAAAGCTTCATTTATTCATGTGCTTTCTGTGTTGTTTTTTAAATGAGAATGAGTGTTGTCAAAAAGGTTTTTCTGAATCTATTGAGATAATCATATTAGTTTTCTTGATTTTGTTTTTGATATGGTCAATTATGCTGATAGTTTTCCTAATATTGAACCATCACAGCATTCACGGTATAAATCCCACATCATCACAGTGTATAATCATTTTGATATATTGCATCTATCTCCTTGCTAGCATTTTATTTTAAAAATTTTCATCAATTTTAATTAAGGAAATTGGTCTATAGTTTTCTTTTTCTGTTTTTATTCTTCCTGGTTTAGGTATCAGCACCATATTTGTGTGGTAAAGGGAATTTGGTAGGATTCCTTTGCCTGTTTTTCCAAGTAGTTTATATTATATTGGAATTGATTCTTTTTTTTAAATATTTGGTAGCATTTAATTGTGAATTCATTTGATCCTGGGAATTTTTTCTTAGGGATCTCATTGATGGCTTGATCAATTTCATTATCTAAGATAGGATTATTTAAGTATTCTGTTTCTTCTTCTGTTAATCTAGGCAATTTATGCTTTTGTAAATATTGACCCATTTCACTTAGATTCTCAGACTTATTAGCATATAACTAGACAAAATAGCTCCTAATAATTGCTTTAATTTCTTCTTCATTGCTGGTACATTCACCTTTTTTTGTTTTTTATATTGGTAATTTGATTTTCTTTCTTTTTTAAAAAAATAAATCAACCCATGGTTTAACCTATTTTGGTTTTTTTTTTCCCATAAAACTATCTCCTAGCTTTATTTAGTAGTTAAATTGTATTAATCTCTTCTTTGACTTTCAAGATTTCTAATTGGGTGTTTAATTGGGGATTTAAAATTTGTTCTTTTTGTAGTTTTTTTTAAAATCATATTCCTAATTTATTGTTCTGCTCTTTTTCTATTTTATTGATGTGTTTAGAGATATAAAATTTCCCCTAGGAACTGCTTTGGCTGCATACCATAAATTTTGATATGTCATCTCATTGTTGTCATTCTCTTTAATAAAATTATTGTTTCTATGATTTTTTTTTTTGACTCACTCATTCTTTAGGGTTAGATTATTTAGTTTCTGATTAATTTTTGATCTATGCTTCCATGGTCCTTCCTTGAATATAATTTTTACTGCATTATGGTCTGGAAAGGATGCAGTTAATATTTCTACTTTTCTGCATCTGGTTCTAAGGTTATATTGCCCTAATATATGTGTTGCATGATAGATGCTGGAGAGAGTGATAGAAAGACATGGGTCAGACAGGAGAGTATAGGGCAACTCCATTTATTAAGCAGAACCAGTCAGTTTATATACTGTATGAAATCAGATAAGTGGACCAAGCATTGCATTGCTTTGTTACTTTACTGGAACTTCTTGCCATGTGGCTCACTGTGTCAGTAATGCAAAATGGGCTCCTTAGTACTTAGTTTAAGGGGTGCCCTTGAGGAGTTGTTTGGCTTTTGTATACCTTGAGTAAAAGTACTTTCACCTGTTAAGTGCTAAGCCCCAGGCCCAAAGCCCTATCAGGTGTGAAACCTGTGTGGGCGTAGATTGATGACTTAAGAGGGGCCAACTTGGGAACCAATTGGTCTCTGGTTGTTGAGGCGGGGCTTGAGAACACCAGAGGCTTGGCTTCGAGGAGAGGCGACAAACTACAGCTGAAGCCAAAGCAGAGCCGACCCGTGTGTGGACCCAGCAGTTCCAGCGAGGACTTGAGGCCAGTGAATACGATTTATGCCATCTTATTTTTCTGTGGCCTCCTGGCTACTCTTGTGAGGCGGGCCTACTGGGCCTGGAGGCTTGAGATCACAATATTGGAATGGGGAGCTTGGTTCGCTAATTTGTCGCTGTGGGCCCTGAATAAATTTTTTGATGCCTTCTGCTTAGAGAATTCTATATACCTTGCGATTTCGACCCATTCAGATATATATATATATATATGTATATACATATATACATATATATGTATATATAATCCTTTTTGAGATCATAAATTCGGCCTTCCTACTACACTCACATAGCCAATGCAGCTCTGATACATTGATGCTGACTATACTGAAACATTCCTGATCATTCCCATGCAGATACCCATACTGAAACATTTCTGTTTCTCATGTGGATCACAGCAGCGAGGGTGGTTCCTTGCCACATCCCCTTATCTTGGTATGGTCTTGCCTAGCAGAGACCTTGCCTCAGATGGCCTTGCCTTGCACAGGCCTGGGAGGCTTCAACAAGATATAGCTGGATCTCCACATGCCATTCTGCACAGTCTCAGGGACAGGCTCAGGCTCAAAGGAAAACCTGGCATGTACCCTTCTCACCATGGACTATCTCAGAGCTGGCCCTCTACATATCCCCATTTTTTATTTTGTAATTTTAAGTGGCTTAAACATTATGTTCATTATCCTAAGGACACAAGGTAGACAAAAAATTATTATAACCAAACAAAGAATATAAAGTAGTGTATGAAAAATAGTCAAAAAATACATTATTGAATAGGTTAAATTTTTGAAAATATCAATAATTGTTTTTGCTACCCACTCTGGATTAATGCCAGGAAGAAGGGCGTTTCACGATTTTAGCATTGCAATCAATCCTCCCTTTTTCTTTTGCAGACACCTCACCATTATAGATACATGTGAATTCTTCCCCCTAACCATCACCCATTTAAGTGAATATATGAAGGATTGATCGATGCATTGACAAATCAAAGTGGGCAGTCCCCTTTTTGAATATAGATACATAGACTCCAAAAGAAATAAAAATGCAATTATCTTTTTAAGATTCAAAAAGTCTTTTCTTATGCAGCTGTCTGGCAGAGAACATTGTCAATGAAATCTTCTGGTCCTTGGTATCTGTTCCAGCCATCTCCAGCGCAGCATCTTCTTCTTGTCTTCTTATAGGAACCAGCTTTCTGTCCATACTCCTACAAAAGTGATCTTAGCACAATTTTAACTTACCATTTCTTTTTTTTAATGTTCCTTCCTCCACTAATAATTTGTTCTTTTTTTATTTTTAGTTTACAACACTCAGTTCTACATAATTTTGAGTTCCAGATTTTCTTCCCTCCCTCCCCCCTCCCTCCCCAAGAAGGCATGGAATCCCATATAACTTCCATGTATAACTTTGCACTGAACTAATTTACACACTAGTCAAGTTGTGGAGAAGAATTATGACCAATGGAATGAATCATGAGAAAGAAGAAAAAGAACCAAAAAAAATGAAAAACAAAAACAAAAGAGAGAACAAAAAGGGGAAGAAAAGGCGAGCATAAAGTGTGCCTCAATCTGCATTTGTATTTCATAGTTCTTTCTCTGGATGTAGATAGTACTCTCCATCATGAGTTAGAGTTGTCTTTGCACCGTGTGTTGCTGAGAAGAGCAAAGTCTATCAGGGTTAGTCCTCACAGAATCCATATATCCGTGCTTGTGTATAATGTTCTCCTGGCTCTGTTCCACTCACTCAGCATTACATCATGTAGGTTTTTCCAGGTTGTTATGAAGTCCATATCATCCCCATTTCTTATAGCACAATAGTATTCCATTACCTTCATATACCACAGCTTGTTCAGCCATTTCCCAATTGATGGACATCCCCTTGATTTCTAATTCTTAGCTACTACAAAAAAGAGCTGCTGTAAATATTTTCATACATATGGGTCCTTTTCCCACTTGTGTGATCTCTTTGGGATACAACCCTAGAAGTAGTATTGCTGGCTCAAAGGGTATGAACATTTTTATAGCCCTTTGGGTATAGTTCCAAATTGCTCTCCAGAATGGCTGGATTAGTTCACAACTCCACCAGCAATGTAACAGTGCTCTAATTTTCCCACATCCCCTCCAGCATTTATCTATTTCCTGTTTTGTCATTTTAGCCAATCTGACAGGAGAGATGTGGTACCTAGGAGTTGTTTTTATTTGCATTTCTCTAATCGGTAGTGATTTCAAGCATTTTGTCATATGCCTATAGAGATCTTTAATTTTCACCTCTGAAAACTGCCTGTTCATATCCTTTGACCATTTCTCAACTGGGGAATGACTTGTATTCCTATATATTTGGCTCAGTTCCCTGTATATTTTAGAAATGAGGCCTTTGTCTGAGACACTGGTTGCAAGGAATTTCTCCCAATTTTCTGCTTCCCTCCTAATCTTCGTTTTATTGACTTTCTTATACAAAAACATTTCAATTCAACATAATCAAAATTATCCATTTTGCATTTTGTAATGCTCTCTATCTCTTGTTGTATCAGGAATTCTTTTCTTTTCCATAAATTTAACTTACCATTTCTAATCTTTATAATCCTGATCATTTTTACAAACTCAAAATTTGAACCATGGCCAATTGTCATATTTAAGAAATTCACATTAGAAGCCAGTGTCTTACACTTTACAGTCATCCATTATTAATTTCCTCATCAGGAGGATGAGAAATCATGTAAGGAACTAATAACAGGCTTTGGTACATACATAAATACATCAAATTGTCAATTTTCAACACAATGCATATAGAATTTTAACCTTTTACTCATGCCATGTTTCTTTGATGGCATTTACAAAATAAACCACAAACCATTCTTCTTGTTAGCATTATTAATTGTAGCAAAACTTTAGACAAGCATGATAGTAATCAAATAACAAAATAATATTCTCACATTGCTTAAGGAATACTTACAAAGCAAGCCCTAAGTGGTTCACATGCATTTATACCCTTGTTCATAAAGCTTTACTAAGTTGGTGAAAAAGTCCTTAAGTAACATTAATTTCAGAGTATTATAACAAACAAAGTTTCTAGTTATTGCAGAATTCTTAGATATCACAAGGTTTCTTAGTCAAAAAGGTGTTGTAATGGAATCTCACATTGGTAGCAGTAAGAGAGTGATCACAGGAAAAGTACTATTGCTCTTAGAATCCTGTGAAACAAAGGGAACATCTTAAGGTGAGTATTAAGCAGGTTGTGTGAATTTCTACACATGTTCTAGTTCTATAGTAACTACTTGTTCTGTTCTCAGAAATTTGCCATAGAAGGAAAAGCAGGGACAGATGTGACATAGCCAATATGACAAGATAAAACATCCTTGCTTTGTTTAAACTCAGATATAATTACAGTTCTTCAGTCATGCAGTATTTTTCTCCTTATAGCCTGACTGAGGAATAATCAGGTGGGAAACATTCCTTCCCAAAGGAACACAATGGGGAAATTGAGTCAGGAGGATCCCATCCTACATTAAGGCTAAGATTGTCCTCCCAGCTTTTTTCCAGATGCATACCTCCACCTGTTAACAATACAGGATCACATTTCCTCTGAGTAGCTTGTGGTATTTCTCTCAGATAGTGATTTAATGCAGATAACTATACCCAAATTCAAACACTTAAACTCAAAACAAAATTAGTTATGGTTCCAAGTGCCTTTTACTTTAAACAGCAAGTCTCACTAATCACAGCTTAGAGCCAGATACAGTTGCTTCTGAGTCCATGGAGCTGCAATAAGCAATAAAGATTTAGCAGGATTCATGTACATAAGGGTTTTCATTAAACATTTTCCATTCTGAACTTTAAACTTGTCCTGGTGTAAAAGCCAATCATTAGAATCCTTTCTATCTATTGTACATTAACTTGAAATTTCTCAGCAAGCCAAGTTCATCATTTGTATCATACGTAACTCACATAAGTCCTTTTCCTGGGGCTGATTACCTTGCCTTTGCAGATAGTTTCCAGGGGCCTTACCAATTTTACAAAATAAGGAGAAGTAAAATGGTCCCCAAGAAGGGGTTAATAGAAAAACACTGGGATTGTCTGCTATCTTTTGCTGTTTCCCTGAGCACACTTATTCGAGGTTGATCCAAACACATAATAAAGTTAGGAGAGAAAGTTAAATAAAATTTTAAAATTCGCAGTAGGTTTGTACATAATTGTCATCAATATCAAATTGCTGCAATAGATTAGCTTACAAATAGAAATTCAGTAGGCTTTCTAAAAATCATGCAAAAGACTTTACAAAACATTTTTTTCATAAAACTATTTCCCTTTCTCAGAAACAGCTTACAATTTATCCTGATATTATTAATTCCTAAGCATTAAACAATTCTTAAATTTGATCACCAAATCTTTTCCACATAATTGAAGAGAAAAAAAGAAAACTAAACATACTTTTGTAAATGCTATCTCTAAGCAAAAACATCAATAGCTTAATTAACAATCTATCAAATTTCCCAAATTATAGCAAAACAACTAAAGGCAAAATTTGGTAATTTATGATTTCTTAAATTACAATTCTTTTTTAAAATAAATAAATTTATTTATTTATTTCATATTTTCAGTTTTCAGCATTAATTTTCACAAGAGTTTGAATTACAAATTTTCTTCCCATTTCTACCTTCCCCCTCCACTCCAAGATGGCATATATTCTGATTGCCCCATTTCCCAGTCAGCCCTCCCTTCTGTCACCCCACTCACCCCCATCCCCTTTTCCCTTATTTTCTTGTAGGGCAAGATAGATGTTTATGCCCCATTGCCTGCATATCTTATTTCCTAGTTGCATGCAAAAACTTTTTTTTGAACATCTTCTTTTAAA
>CM053622.1:43426634-43447522 GCA_028646595.1 Phalanger gymnotis | reverse complement strand
CCTCCCCACCCACCCTCTCTAAGAAGGCAAGCAATTCAACATAGGCCACATGTGTATAAGTATGCAAAACCCTTCCACATTACTCATGTTGTGAAAGACTAAGTGTATTCTGCTTCTTCCTATCCTATCCCCCTTTATCCAATTTTCTCCCTTGACCCTGTCCCTTTTCAAAAGTGTTTGCTTTTGATTACCTCCTTCCTCTATCTGCCCTCCTTTCTATCATCCCCCCTTTTTATCTCCTTCCTCCTTTCCTGTGGGGTAAGATACCCAACTGAGTGTGTATGTTATTCCCTCCTCAGATCAAATCCAACGAGAACAAGATTCACTCATTCCCCCTCACCTGCCCCCTCTTCTCTCCCAACCAAACTGATTTTTCTTTCCACTTTTATGCGAGATAATTTACCCCATTCTATTTCTCCCTTTCTCTCTCTCTCAATATATTCCTTTCTCATCCTTTAAATTGGATTCTTTTTTTTAGATATCATCCCTTCATATTCAACTTACCCTGTGCCCTCTTTCTATATGTATGTATGTATATGTATATGTATATGTATGTATGTATATGCATTTCAGCTACCCTAATACTGAGGTCTCATGAATTATACACATCTTTTCATGTAGGAATGTAAACAAAACAGGTCAACTTTAGTAAGTCCCTTATGATTTATCTTCCTTGTTTACCTTTTCATGCTTCTCTTCATTCTTGTGTTTGAAAGTCAAATTTTTCTTTTCAGCTCTGGTCTTTTCACTGAGAAAGCTTGAAAGTCCTCTATTTTATTGAAAATCCATATTTTGCCTTGGAGCATGATACTGAGTTTTGCTGGGTAGGTGATTCTTGGTTTTAATCCTAGCTCCATTGACCTCTGGAATATCGTATTCCAAGCCCTTTGATCTCTTAATGTAGAAGCTGCTAGATCTTGTGTTATCCTGATTATGTTTCCACAATACTCAAATTGTTTCTTTCTAGCTACTTGAAGTATTTTCTCCTTGATCTGGGAGCTCTGGAATTTGGCCACAATATTCCTAGGAGTTTTCTTTTTGGGATCTTTGTCAGGAGGCGATCAGTGGATTCTTTTGATTTCTATTTTACCCTCTGCCTCTAGAATATCAGGGCAGTTCTCTTTGATAATTTCTTGAAAGATGATATCTAGGCTCTTTTTTTGATCATGGCTTTCAGGTAGTCTAATAATTTTTAAATTATCTCTCCTAGATCTATTCTCCAGGTCAGTGGTTTTTCTAATGAGATATTTCACATTGTCTTCCACTTTTTCATTCCTTTGGTTCTGTTTTATAATATCTTGATTTCTCATCAAGTCACTAGCTTCCACTTGCTCCAATCTAATTTTTAAGGCAGTGTTTTCTTCAGTGGTCTTTTGAACCTCCTTTTCTATTTGATTAATTCTGCCTTTCAAGGCATTCTTCTCATCGTTGGCTTTTTGGAGCTCTTTTGCCACTTGAGTTAGTCTATTTTTTAAGCTGTTGTTTTCTTCAGTATTTTTTGGGTCTCCTTTAGCAAGTCATTGACTTGGTTTTCATGGATTTCTCACATCCTTCTCATTTCTCTTCCCAATTTTTCCTCTACTTCTCTACCTTGCTTTTCCAAATCCCTTTTGAGCTCTTCCATGGCCTGAGACGAGTTCATGTTTTTATTGGAGGTTTTTGATGTAGGCTCTTTGACTTTGCTGACTTCTTCTGGCTGTATGTTTTGGTCTTCTTTGTCACCAAGGAAAGATTCCAAAGTCTGAGCCTGAATCTGAGTTCGTTTTTGCTGCCTGGCCACGTTCCCAGCCAACTACTTGACCCTTGAGTTTTTTGTCGGTGTATGACTGCTTGTAGAGTAGAGAGTACTTTGTTCCAAGCTTGAGGGGATGCGCTGTTGTTTTCAGAGCTATTTCTATATAGGAAGCTCTGCCACACCAGTTCTCTTCCTCCCCCAAGAACCGCCAACCCAGACAGGACTCAGATCTTCAGCAGGCTCTGCACTCCTGCTCTGATCTGCCACTTAATTCCTCCCACCTGGTGGGCCTGGGGCCAGAAGCAACTGCAGCTGTAGTTCTGTAGCTGCACCATCCCCACTGCCCCGGGGCAGTGGCCAAAACATGAACTCCTTTCAATCTGCCCCTGCAGCTTTTCCCACTAACCTTCTCTGTTGTCTTTGGTGTTTGTGGGTTGAGAAGTCTGGTAACTGCCACAGCTCACTGATTCAGGGCTCTATAACCTGTTCTGCCTGGCTCCTGGTCTGGTTGGTCCAGGTGCTGCCCACACTGAGCTCTGCGTGTGATAGACCTTCCCCAGTGACCATCCAGGCTGTCCTGGGCTGGAGCCCTGCTTCCCTCTGGTATCCTGTGGGTTCTGCAGTTCTAGAATTTGTTCAGAGCCAATTTTTTATTGGTGTTTGGAGGGTCCTGGGGGAGATCCCTGGGCAAGTCCCTGCTTTCCAGCCGCCATCTTGGCTTTGCCCCCTAAATTGCAATTCTTAACCTAATAACATTTATAATATAAAAGAAATTGCTTTTCTAACAACACAGATGATACAGTTGTTTACCAAGTTATGCAATAAGGAAAATTTTAGAAATATAACAATATCATAAACAATTATTATCTATTTAAACTTTAAAACCAAAACCAATTAATTACCATTCCAGTGGCTTTACCTCAGTCAAATGTGACTCCAAATTGCCTGATACAGAGAATCATTCATCATCAAAACTTCACATTGAAGAAAATCCACATAAAGTTAATGAATATGAAGCAAATATATTTAACTTAAAACAGTTTACATTAAAATAGCATTTATTTTATGCCAAGCATTTCAATCATGCAGTCTTTACAATATCTCTGGGAATGAATTCCACCACCATCCCCTTGTTGAACAGTAAACCTAAAATAAATAGAATTTTCTTGAGGCCATATAGTTAATGAAGTTCTCAATGCCAAATAACAATATGCTCTTTTAAAAATATTCAAATATACATTTCTAAGTTCCATCCACATTATTCTCGGGAAAGTTTTACAAACAGTTTGGAATCACCTATTATAGGCAGGTAGGTTTAAAATATGCTGGGCTAATATTGTAACTACTTTTTTGGCCCAGAATTAAAAGGAAGTCTAAGAAATTTGAATTATTGCTAACAAAGTATAGTCAGTTTCCCCTCCAGGCAGAGGAGTTTGATAGTTAATTGAACAGAAATAATATATATAATAACTCACAATAATCAATATCTTTACCCTTATCAATATCCATATAAGATATAACAGAACTCACCCATGAATCTAGCCTGAAAAGTGGGTGGACATATTATCTCTCCAGAACTATATTGGTTTTTAACAATAAAACAGTAATCCCAAATAACTTAATTAACAATCTTACAAATTTCATAAGTGCTGGCCAAATTGTTTTAGCTGTGACCTTCTATTAACTACAGGTAAAGGTAGGAATATCTGGTTTTTTAAATGGCAATTATAAAACATAACAAGACAGGGTTAGAAAAGCTGATAAAGTAACTTAACCAGTTTTACACAATTGTTTTCATTTTTTTAGCTTCAACAAAATTCAGATTAAATATTTCTTTGTCTAACACTATTTTTAGCTCACAACATTCACTCAAGTTTTACAATACAGGATAATTTTACCACAATTTAGAAGTACAGTAATAGTACAAACAGAAAAATTTCAGATGACACTAATTGCATTTTCCCAGGTTCAGGTGGTATGGGAGCAACAACTTGGGGCTTGAGAGGAGAGGTTCCTCTGCTTTGCCTAGAAGTGTGGGCTTCAGGTTGCCCAGGGGTCCAGGGCTGTTGTCAGTGGGGTATGAAAGGGCAACAAAGTAGCAAAGTAGAGAACAGGGAATAGAGCCTTTGTTGTGACATGTAATACATATCTATTGAGACAATTCCTATTCTAAGAAGTATTTTTGTTTGTCAGGAATACAGTAAGTAACAGTCTTTTGGGTAAAATATGTTCAGGTTGGCTCTCATTTTCTGCTTTTATTTCTCTTTTTTGGAAGCTTTAAGCCACTTGTTTCAAACTCAAATAGGAATGAGGGTCACTAAATTGCACATAAGGATCTCTGTAGTTGTATATTAAAGAAGTACTTATTAACTCTATAGATTTATTTAATATCTTTATGTTAATAAATATTTTCCAATTTTATTTATAGGATCATTACTTAAAGTTCTTAATTCTAAAAATTGGGAAACCATAATTACAATGTATTGTAGTTCATGTTCTAGATTTTTTAAAGCCCTTTTTCCAGTTTTTTATTTATACTAGTCTCATGGTGATTTTTATTAACCACACATGAAATAGAACATTTTTGTATATACTTCTGACATAGAGCTTGAATTCTTAACCCCCCCCCCCAAGGAGTCTACAGATATATTGGAGGGGGCTATAGAAAAAATATACATTTTTTGTCATTTAAACTGATTTTCTTCACATTCATAAGTTATTATTATTTTTAAAAAGGTTTCATATACTTCACCAGATTATCTATGATTAACAAAATCTGCTAAAGAATTTTTAGGTGCTGAAACTTTTATCGCAGCCCTGGCTCAGTCCGAGACAGGATGACAGGATGAAAAAATCTTAATGGTTCTAATTTTTTACTCAAGTAAATTTTACTTCTGTGTTCACTCCTTAAAAACTTTTTTGAAAGTGAGAACTTTGAATTTGCCAGTCAAAGGTGAGTGGGACTCTGGAAAAGATCCATTGGCACCTTGTCCCTTCTCATCCTACTGGGGAGCTCAAACTATCTCTTCTTCAGATGTATGCATTTTCCGAATTTGCCTTTATGTCAAATAGCATAATAAACTCCAACTTATCTTACATCACATTAGGAGTAACACATTTCACTTAAATTTAAGGGAAACATTTCCCATTTTCTTTCTTAAATCACTTCACACTCCAAATTGTCCAGATTCGGAATGGAGAAAGAAAGAGCATTTTTCCAACAACTTCCCAAAAGTTTCCAAACCTTTTACTGTCAAAACTTCTTTTCACATTGTTTGTGCAAAATGGATTATGCCTTCCTTATACTTTCTACACTGCTTCCTCTTTCCTACATGCTTAAACTTTCTTGCCTTTCCTTTCTGGTGGACTTTGATTAAAGCCCCTTTAAAACTGCACATACCTATTTTCTTTCTTGTTCTGACCTGACACTTCTCTTATCCTCTTCAACTAGCCTTTTCCATAACATAACTTAAACAACAAAACATTTTTCTGTCTCTTTCTCTCTCCCCCTGCCCTCCCATTCCTCCAAAGAGACTGGAGTCAGGGAGGGAGAGAAAAACAGAGATAATGGACATTACAGGGTGTCAGATTACACACTCTCTTCACACACAGACATATAACACCAAATAGTTAAAGACAAAAAATGACAGGATGCACAAAGAGGATTCCTATAAACCCACTGCACAAATTTAGACATTGCTGGCATTTTAATTTTCCCTTTCTACTTTGGTAACTTCCAATTAGCTAGTCTACCCCCAGTGGGTTATTGTCATCCATCCCCAGGCTGAGGCTCACAAGATCTTGCCCCATCCCCAATATTATGCTTAATTGCTCTTTGTACCATTAAGAACATATTTTTTAAATGTTCCATATGGAAAAGGCTGACATTGGGAAGTGTTCTTGTCCATCTTCCCTTAATATTTTACTCATTTGTTTTCTGAAAACCTCCAGAATGAGGCCAAGAATTGAAGGAAGGAAGGAGAGCTGTGTGTGGGAGGTACCCTTCTTGTCTAAATCTTTCCCTCATTGCTTATTTCAACAATTATAAATATTGGTCTCAGTCTTTACACTGAACTTGCCCCATCTGGAAGATAAAAGTATCCTCCTTGGAAGACAGAAAATCCCTGTATAAGCCTGGTGATACTTAGAAAAGAAAATTGAAAGGAAAAATATTATTGTTGCCTTTACCTTGATTGAAAAGATTATCTCCTTTATTTTAGTCGACTATCCGACCCAAGCTCCTTTGAATATGCAAGGCCTCTCCTCTGGGAGACTTCCTCTTGCAGAGCCTCTGTTGTCCCATCTGCTTCGGGTCCCTGTGTTCCTGATCCAGGCCCACATTCAGGCGCCACCTGTTGCATGACAGATGCTGGAGAGAGTGAAAGAAAGACACGGGCCAGGAAGAAGCATATAGGACAACTCCATTTATTAAGCAGAACCAGTCAGTTTATATACTGTATGAAATCAGATAAGTGGACCAAGCATTGCATTACCTTGTTACTTTACTGGAACATCCTGCCATGTGGCTCACATAGCCCATGCAGCTCTGTTACATTGATGCTGACCACATGGAAACATTCCTGATCATTCCCATGCCAATACCCATACTGAAACATTTCTGTTCTTTCCCATGCAGATCACAGCTGCGAGAGCGGTTCCTTGCCACATCCCCTTATCTTGGTATGGTCTTGCCTAGCAGAGACCTTACCTCAGATGGCCTTGCCTTGCACAGGCCTGGGAGGCTTCAACAAGATATAGCTGGATCTTCACATGCCATTCGGCACGTTCTCATGGACAGGCTCAGGCTCAAAGGAAAACCTGGCATGTACCTTTCTCATCATGGACTATCTCAGAGCTGGCCCTCTTACATATATGGACAATTTTTGTGAAGGCTTTATGTCTAGCTGAGGAAAAAGTATACTTTTCTCCAGCAGTCTATAATACATCACTTTTCTAAGATTCTTTTCATCTCCTTAACTTCTGTTGTTTATTTTGGTTTTTAGAGGGGAAAGTCAAGGTCCCTTACTAGTATAGTTTTATGTTTGATTTTCTCCTATAACTTTTTTCTTTTAAGAATTTGGATGCTATGCCATTTGTTGCATATATATTTAGTACTGGTATTACTTCAGCGTATATGGCACCTTTTTAGTAAAATGTAGTTTCCCTACTTATGTCTTTTAATTAGGTCAATTTTTACTTTTGCTTTGTTTGAGATCATGATTGCTACCCTTATTTTTTTAAACCTCAGCAAAAGTATAATAGATTCTGCTCTAACCCCTTATTTTTACTTTTAGTGTGTCTTTCTGTTTCAAATGTCTTTCTTGTAAACAACATATTGTTGGATTCTGTTTTTAACCCATTCTGCTATTTGCTTCTGTTTTATGGGTGAGTTAATCCCACTCACAGTTATTTTTTTTATTAACTATGCATTTTTCTCTATCCTATTTTTCTCTTCTCTCTCTCTCTCTCTCTCTCTCCTCTCTCTCTCTCTCTCTCTCTCTCTCTCTTTCTCCTCTCTCTCTCTCTCTCTCTCTTTCTCCTCTCTCTCTCTCTCTCTCTTTCTCCTTTTTTATCCCGTTCTGAGGAAGGATTTGAAATGACATCATCCTGACTCCAGGTTCAGGGTTCCATCAATTGTGTGGCCTTGTGTGCCCAAGTTAGTCTAATGACTGGTCTGATGTATCTACTTCTCCTATCACTGGCCAATCAGCTTCTATACCTGAGCTAGTAGAATATATGGATTGACCATCAGGATCATCATAGACTGATTTCTCTACATCAGGCTAACAGCAAATTGGCTTTCAGTATGATTGTGCTATGTGGTTTGTTTTTGTACCCTGTAGTCTCTATGTTCTAGGCATGTTCTAGGCAAGAAAGGAGTTCACAAAGGGTTTAGTCTTCTTGTCCTATGTGTGGTCTCTTTCATTGGAAACATTTCTTTTAGCACCCGCATTTGGGTCAGACAGTTTTTGTACAACTAGTAGTCTCTTTTGCTCATCATTCACTCAGGTGAGTGCTCGCCATTTCTCATCAACTGTTCGTTGGAAAATTCATTTACCCTACCCCCTACAGGAAATAGGGGGTTGTGATGAATAGTCTTTTGAGGGGCTCCTTCATTCTCTAATGCTATTTTGTAAACAAATAAGTTCTCTAGTCTCTTAATGACTTTGTTAGCTTTCCATAAGTTAACTAGTTTGTGAATTCTTTAATCAAGGTTTTCAACAGAGCCCCATTTCTTTGTTGAAGGTCTTAATGATATACTCTAACATCATATCACTGTTTGTTCCAGATCTTCTGAGGTAAAACTGTGGCTTCTCTGAATTTTTTTATTCAACAGAGAGACGGGCTGATTGTGAATATTTCTATCACTTCCTTCATCTAAAACTTTGAGATGTAGGTCAATAGATAGGCATACCTCATAGCTATATCTTTCCATTCTTTTTACATACAACTACTATTGGTGAATCATAAGGATTCTATGATGGATTCTATTATGATTGTTATTAATGAACTTTTCTTTGAGATAGTTTCTTTTATCTTCCATCATAGGTAAAGGAATCCCCCTAGATCTTTTTCTGAATGGTTGTAAGCTGAATTTTGTGGGTTGAGCCCTGAGCACATCTCATGCCCCATTCATGCAATAACAACATGCCTCTCCTCTTGCTGAGCTTCTATTTACATGGGTGATACCACCCTTCTGATAGTAGAGCTTCAACAAAGTCAAATACCTCAGGATCCAGTCCAGAAGTCAAAAAGTCATTACTCCTATGATATTCATTGGCTCTTGTCATTGTCCATTGTAAACTTTGGCACAATCTACATAAATGGTCAAAGGTACTGAGTCCCAGATGGTTGCTTGTGGTATCCTATTATGATTTCAAAAAAGGCTGGAATTAATTCCAGTCAATCAGTGCTGACACTCCAGTATGTGTTGGGAATTTGTGGATATAACAGAGCCACGATATCCATTGTCTTTTTGACACCACCTTTCTTTAGTGAATCTCAAGTTCACTTTGATGTATCCTAGGTACAGATAATTCTTATCACTCATTCCAACTAGCCTAAGTCCTGCCATGGGTTTTATAGGAATTTTCTCAATATGTGTTGTGAGGGTGTTTGCAAATGGAAGTGATGAGAAAGCTGCTATCCAAGGCAGCATTGTAGTCTACATTCTTAATCTTTGTCATCATCTTTGCACAACATCCTATGAAAGCAAGTGTAATAGTCCCATAAAGAATTGAGGATGAGGTTACTATGACTGTTTTTGAAACCCAGGGTGACCTTCCTCCATGGTCTCACTTCAAATTGCCAAAGATTGAAAAAAGACATTATTTTTGCATGGGCAACTCTGACTTTCTTGTTCTAGTCAGTCAAAAACATGTATTAAGTGCCTAATACGTGCCAAGAACTATGCTAAGTGGTAAAGATACAAAGAAAGGTTAAAAAATAGTCCCTGCCCTCAAGGATCTCACAATCTAATTGTGTATACAACATATATATGGCCCTTGGATCCACAATTATAAAAGACAGTAAGACTATTACTCCCATTGTTACTGGACAGAAGTGTTCTTGAGTTAGGCCTTCATGACCCACATTCCCTCAGTCCTCTCTCTCAAAGAATGTTTTTTTCCTTCTCTATTCTCTCTCATCTGGTCATCTTTGGCTCTGCACCTTTGACTCTGGGTTTGTGCTTCAGTTCCCTCGCATTGTCTCATAGCCCACACTCAAGGAGAGGGCCCCTGGCCAGTTAGGCTGAGGCCTTCCAAAAAGCCTGATGTCCCATGTGCATAAGTACATCTCTTACCTCAGGTAATGTTGGCAGTGACCTCTGTTTCAGAAAGGTTAAACTCGAACAGATAAAGGCCATGTATTGTTTGCTAAATTCTGAGTAGGTCTGCTTCCTCAGGATCCTCTCTGCAGGTGGTATTTGAAAATATATGAAATCAGGTGTTGGTAGTCTAAAATATAAATAGGAAATCAGCAGACCTTTCTTCTTTAGGTTGAAGGATGTTAGTGATAAAGTTAAAATATGTCTCTTCCACTATTTTGCCCTCATCAGTTTGCATTGTCGCTATTTTCAGACAATATTACATCACTCTGTCTTGCCATAAGCTTATACTGCAAAAGAAATTATTCCAAGACTCTCTGTCAATGTTTCTCTGTCACTTTTTCTAACTCAGTTTTCTAAATCTAAACACCAGTTTAATGTCTCTGATCCTTCCGAATCCAAGCCTCCCACTATTTCCTTTCCAGAGAACATGCTAATGTTGAGTCTATAGTATGTTTATACCATTGGGATTATGGCATCAGCCCAGACTTAATGGAGATATTCAGTTTCTTTCGTGTGTGTATGTGAAGTCCTTCTTTGAGTAGCATGGTTCCTACTTTTTAAAATAACCCCTTCCTCAGATGGTGGACTAGTATAAAGTTCCAAGGTACAACTTTCCACTGATATACTCAGGTGTATCCCTATTTTCAAAATTCTCAAGTGGACCTAGAAAAAACTTCCTGAGTTATCTTACTTGCCTTAATGTCAATGACCTTAATTGTACTCTCTTCTAAGCCTTTCACATTTCTACACAATGTCCTTAAAATGTCCTCTTTTTTATCTGAAAATTTGTCTTTATTTTTTACAAAATGGAATCCAGGAAGTTTAAAAGGCAATATGCCAGAGGGCTTAAGTGTAGTAGAATTGGATGGTCAATCAAAGCATTCAAGGAATATGGTAATATAAATATCTGAAAAGCATCTTCTATAATAATACTTGTTCAAAACAAAATGTTTCACTCATTTCAAACTAAAAATTGAGCTTCGTAGAATGTTTTCCTGAACAGAAAATATTGAAGAGTTTAACATTTGTGAAATCTCTCTAATTCCATGAAAGCTTTTCTCTTGGTTAGTTACATTAGAAAACTTGCCTTTGACTGAATTCCTTCCTTTTACACGTTGGAAAGTATTACAGAGGTCCACTGTTTAAAACAGACAATATGTTACAAATTAATTCTGGTTAGAGAAAGCTAGAGAAAGCTGCTGAGGTGGCCTCAGGTCAAACTTAATAGTCATCTTTTCTGCTGACCACTTCCTTACATGTCCAGCGTAAGAGGATGGTGTGCTCAAACTGTGCTCTATAGGAGCCTTTGATGTCACATAAGTGGGGGTAGGGATCTCCAAGGCCCAAGTCACACAGGTTCTTCAGAGTCATTGGGTATTTACTTTCTCCTAGGCCATCTAGCCACCTGTGGAAGAAGGCCAGAGTGCCAAAGTTTTCACTGATGACATTTAACAAGTGTTTTGCTCTTGGAAGTCTTCTTGGCACCTGTCCAACATCAAAAGTTTTTACATAATATGAACATTCCACATCATCATGCACCACACCTTTTCCTGTACCAAAGGTTTCTATGGCCTATACTTCACCTTTCTCCATTCTTGTTGCTTCTCCTCCTTTCACAATGGGCACCATTTTCCAAGCACGTATTCTATACAGCCCAATTGAATGTCCGTTAAGATTTCGAATGGGTTTTACTCGATATGTTTTTCCATCAACTTCAACCTCATAAGATTCCATTACTTCTTGGACTGTCTCACCAATGTCACAAAGATGAACATCAATTCCAGCGCACTTTATTCCCGTGTTGGTGGCATCTTTTATAGCCCTCAATAACAGGTCATACTTAGGATTGAAAGTGACAGTAAAAGCACAGTCCATAATCCTACTGCTGATGTGCGTTCCAAAATCTATCCTGCAGATGTCATATTGCAAGACTGTGGGGTCTCCAGCATTGGGAGTGTAATGGGCTGCACAGATATTGAGGGAGCAGCCCACAGGGAAGGCAAGGCTAGCATTTAGGCCATTCTCATCTATTAGCTTACGGGAGCAATCTTCCAGTTTTTCAGATTTCTATCATCGTCATCCTGTGCTTGATCCTGCTCATCATACTTCCTCATTTGCCTATGTGCCTCTGAAGCTTCCTGAAAATCATTCCAGATCTCCTCACTGGCCTGGTCTAATGCTTTCTTTTCTTCACTTATGGTTCTGCAAACTGCCCTTTGTCTGTCTTGTGTTGAGGGATACTCGGCATTTTTGGCCCTTTGGAAATACACCACTGCCATACAGGCCACAAATGGGAGCTGAGGCCAGGTCTATCTGTACCTTGGGTCCTTTCTTCTCTTTCTTTCCTCCATCTCCACCACCATCTCCATCTTCGTTGTCACCCTTTTTTTCATTGTCCTCCAGGGCCTGTTTTTCCACCTGTTTTGCTACCTCATCTACTTAAGTCTCCATTCTCCCTCTGTTTCTTGTTGTTTTGCCTTCCAAGCCAGCCTTGCCCTTCTAGTTCTTGGTTATCTCCTCTGCTGAGGCAGTCAGGCCACTGTCCTCACCGTCGGGCTCCAGCTCACCTTCAGGTGCCTCTCTGAGGCCACGCCTAGGCCTATTTCACACCCGCCACATTGCTAAGGAGAGAAGGAGAGGGTGAGGTAGACAGGCCTGCTTCCCATGCAGCCTGCTGCTTTCATCTGCCCCTGCCAAGCCACTCTAGCTGGTGCAATACAGCGAGGGGTATACTGGGATGGTTGGAAGACTGGGCACAGAGGGGGTGGGGTGGCCAAGACCTGCTGGCTTGTGGCCAGTGGGGGAGGGGGAAAATGTCCTCTTTCTTAAGGTCTGGATATACTAATGTTAGGAGACTTCTATTCTTCTTCATTGTAAATGCATGGCAATAGGCAGTTCCTACAATCCTTGGTTTTTTTAAAAAACATTGT
Source organism: Phalanger gymnotis (assembly GCA_028646595.1). Classification (NCBI taxonomy): domain Eukaryota; kingdom Metazoa; phylum Chordata; class Mammalia; order Diprotodontia; family Phalangeridae; genus Phalanger; species Phalanger gymnotis. The sequence goes on along the minus strand of CM053622.1, from coordinate 43,435,026 downwards.
ACCATGTGTGACAATATCAATGCTCAAATTTTAGTACAAGCAATACATTTTTATGCTTACAGTAATCAATGCTCCAAGGAATAAATATGCCATGCATAAAAAATGTTCAAAGTAATATGTATAAACACAAAATCATAAAAACCATAGTGGGAAACAATGGGAGGAGTTTTGTTTCCACAGAACGGAAAGTATCCTCCCTGCCCCCTTACCTGCCCCCCCAGCTTTAGCAGAATGTAAATCCAGTGACTGGTTTTAATCAGAGCTGCGATCTAGGGGGCTTCTTACCAGGTAAAAGGTTAGAGGCTTGTACATATGCTTAAGGAGCTGTTTGGGAGGCATGACGTAGGCAATTCCGAGGGTTGCATCTGACCAATAAAGGGCCAGGTGAGACATTTGAATTAGGAGCCAATAAAAGGACTGGCATTTGTCTGAGTCCTGATACTCTGCTCAGGGGACGTACCCATTTATTCAGAAAGAATAAATGTAAGATATAATTAAAACTTTCCTGGTTTTCCAATGAATACTGTTTATTCCTGGACTAAGTGTGTTTCTAACAATTGGGGGCTCTCTGGGATTTGAAAATGTCTGTAGCAAAAAGTGCCAGGACAAGAAAGACGTGTCCCATTAATTTTAAATGGTCCCAGTGCTTCTACACTTTCCCTTGAAGACCATTAAGAATCTCAGAGCCAGATTAATTAAAGTGGCCAAGAAGGAAAAAGGAGTGGATTCTTCTGATGTAGGTATTCTCCAAAATAGCCTTTTAGGAGGGTAGAATGGGGAATAAAGGAAGTAAGGTGCTAGAAGAAGTGGATTCTCCTGAAAAGAAAAAAAAGGAGTGGATTCTCCTGGAAAGGGGTGGATTCCCCTGGGGTGGGGGAAGAGAGAAGGTTCCCCTAAGGACCATTAAAAGGATGATTTCTCCGATGAATTTTGAGTGGGAGATAATTGTTGTGATGACTTCACAGAGAGAGGAAATATAAGAATTATTTCTGAAATAAGCAGGGGCAGTGAGAGGATGGAATAGACCTTGGGATTTAACCTTGTAGGAATGTGATTACCTAACTCTTAGGAATTTGGGGCCTGGGGCAATAAGTGCCTCTCTCTCTCTCTCTCTCTCTCTCTCTCTCTCTCTCTCTCTCTCTCTCTCTCTCTCTCTTTTTCTCCTCTCCCCATGCTAGCACAGAGTTGTTACCAAATCCAGGAAGACTCCCCCTCCCCTCCCTCATTCCTTCTCTTTACCTTAGATTGGCTGTACTTGATTTCCTAGTTCTTTGTCTAGCTTTTTGAGCCTGAATTGTAAACCTGCCTCCCAGCCAATGGAGAGGAGGGATAGTGGCAGGTGGGAATCTTTTTTCATTAGGATATAAATTGGTCTCTTGCCTGTTGTAATTTGCCTCCTTCCACTAGTCCGTCCTAGTGTAGGTGACGCCCACATCTCGGGAGATATGTAAAATAAAATCAATTCCTTTTCTGTCCCTACCTGAGAAGCCTCTTTGAATTATTGGGGTACTCAGATGGTCTCACCACCCCACACAATTTTGAGGCTTATATGAGGTCTCATTTGGAATTTGAAGTGAACATTAGGGTGTGGGACCTAGGAAGGATGATTTGAAATATTCCAGTACGTAATAGGTGCTGGGGCAGGGGGAGAGATCTTTAAGGGGTCTCTGGGAAGGATATCCTTTTGAAATTGGCTAAAAAAGTCAGAGTAAATTACAACTCTGAGTTTTCTTTTGACTGGTCTGAATTGAATTCTAAATTGGTTTCCAAATAGCTGTCTTGTAAATGTCTTTCTGTGTGTTTGAGAAAAGTTTTATGTTTCATGTTCCTGTATGAAATTTTTGAACCTAGGAACAGAAAGATTAAAAGTGGAGTTAATTTGAAAAAGAAAAAGATCTCAGGAAAGCTGTGGGAGAAAGAAAACTGAGGTTGGGGGAAGGAAATTTGGCTCCTTTTAGGATGCAAATTGATAGTCATTTAACTGAACTTCAAGTTTTAAGGTAAAAAGAACAAGCTGGAGCACAAGCTTGGTGAGTATAATATTTTTTTTCATTTATTTAAAATGTTTGAGGTAGTTTGAGTAAAAATTGGGAAAAGAGAGAGATTGAAGCTGGAGTGAGAATACCGAGTGTAAAATAGAAAGATAAAGGATTTGAGTGGGGGTGGAACAGCAGCTAATCCAGGTGGCTCTCAGGTCCTTTCATTCTTAGCGGCTCCCTCCCGCACCCTACTTTAGAAGACTTAGATATGTTAATAAAGGTTGAAACTAAAGAACTTGTAGCCTGATTGGAAAATAAGCCTTATTAATTACTGATGAAAGGTTTTATTGATTCTGGGTACTGACTAGGGTAAAGATATTGATTTGTATAATTATTAAGCTTTGTCTGTGTAAGGCATGATTGAATTTTGTTTCCACAGAGATTATATAAAAATAGGATTTGAAGCTATACTAGTGACTAGTGGTAGGGAATAAAACTCCCTTCTAAGGCAGTTGAGGAAACAGGCCACCTGAAAATCAGCATATCTAAAGGGCAAGCTCCTTTGTTCTAAGAAAGACACTACCTGTATCTCAAAGTGCTGCCAGGCTAGATGTAATTCACAAAGGGATGAAATCTTTGTTATTGACAATCTCCTCATGTTTTGTCAATTCTCCTCAGCAACAGAAAGGGATCCCCCTCCCATGCTATCTGAGGTAAACAGATGGAGGAGAAACTGAAAATATTTTAGCTTGGTATAAAGAATAAGTATATGAAGATGAGAGGGGTGGGGGAGCTGCAAATCCATGTGCTCTTAAGAACCACTCCCTCCTCATCTTTAGAAGACTTGAGGACTTTAAAGAATCCAAAGCTTTTTGCTTTAGCTAATCTAATTCAAACCTTTTTGTAAAACCTCTGAAAGATAGGAGGGGGAGTTAAAATGTGGAAGTGAAAAGATGTAATGAAGGTGTGGGTTTTGGTGAAAAGCTGACCAATGAGGATCAGGGCATGAACTTCAAATCTGGATGAGTTATAAAAGCAAGTTACAGGATCAATAATTTCTATATGTGATAATCTGGAAATGAAATTGATGAAGTTTATTGTTTCTGTATTTCTCAAATTCTCTTAGACTGTGAAATTTGTGGTAGAAATGATATTATAGCAATTTTAATCTTATTTTGTTACATATGAATTGAGTTTTTAAAAATGGTGTGATAAAAATTTGATAATTTGAAAGTGTTATATCTGGTTATAGACAAGTAGTAATAACATTGCTGATATTTACTATGATAGCAGATTTTCCATTTGAAATCTTGTCTTTTATGAGTATATATATACATGTATGTGTGTACATATACCACATATATAAACCACATATATAGTGGTTTAAAGTTATAGCTCCAACATATTAATGATGAGATAAGTGATTCTCTGTGTAAGGAGATTTAGAAATGCATTCACCTAATTTGAAAATGGATAGTTTTACATACAAAATAATGTTTAGGGCATTATTACATTACATTTCTATGGTCTAAATGTTGTTTGAATTGTATTGTCTGAGAAAAATGATGAATGGGTTAAGAAGCTCTTTGATCAAGATCCAGTGACCTAGATCCGCCCTGACCTTATTTTAATATAACTCCCCTCCCAGCATGTAGGGCCATCAATTTGCATCCGTTGGGAATACCTACTCTTTGAAGGGCATATGTTTTATAGCTGTCATTTAGGAAGATTATTAGCTGTTACTTATGGTCACTGTTTTAATATTAATTGATCATTATCTGGAAAGAAGTGGGGGATGGACAGCAGCTACAGAGAAGACCCCTTAGGTAATAACCCTGGACATGGAGTTCCTGAGCAAGGGATTTGATTAGCTGAGAATTTGCAAATGATCTCTAGTGACTGTCTTAGGACAGATTTTAAAATAAGAATTTGAGATGTGGGTCCTGGCAAGGTTTTGATTGATGAGACTTGCTATCTGATGTAAAAAGGCCCACCCTCTGGGGGAGATGTCATTAATTACTTAAGAAGAAAGAATTGGTGGATGTGATGCTATATGTGGAAGGCTGAGATGTTTTCTTTTCCTTTTGTGGCAGTCTCTGTAATCAAAACAAGTGGTTAGTGATAAAAGGAAAGGAATCTGTCAGAATCTGTTATTATTGTGAAGTGAAGTTGTGATACCTAAAGACCTAGAAGGTTTTATGGAGAGAATTGGAAAATTTGATTAATGCAAATATGTGAAATCTTGCTGTTTTCAACCAAATAATTGGGTAAATTGGTACTCTGGTATAGTCATGTGAAAGATAACTGTTGGGGATCACTGTTACCCCAAACCCCAAGCCTTTGTCCAGCAAAGGCCTGATCTTGTGGGCAATGAATGAGGCAGGAAGCATGATGGTGAGCAACTCCGTTTATTCAGGTTAGTAGCAAAACTTTTATAGCTTTGGTTACATAGGCACTAGGGCCACCCTGGTTCCTCCTACTCTCCTCCCCTTTTCTTCCCGTGCTCTCCCCATAATTCACCTGTGCACAGGTAAGTCCGGGCAAAGACCTGGAAATGCCACATTGCCAACAAGGGCGAGACCCTTCCTCCTAACACCTTCTTGTCCCGTCCTTACCCCAGAGCCCTGAGTTTACCTCAGCAGGTCCTGGGCACCGAGGTCCAGCGAGGGCAGGTGTCGGCTCTAACTTGCCCTGTTACAACTCCCCCTTTTTGTTTTGCCATGAGGTGGACAGGTCACAGAGAACCATAATGTCACGCTTCATGCCAAACAGGAAGCGGTGCATAAGGGAAAGGAGGCAACAAAAGAGATAGGGGAGGAGACAAAGACCCAGAACCAGGAACAGAAACCCTATGCCGAAGGGGATGAGCCATTGCTTCAGCCAATGACATGGGTCAGCTTGTTGGAAAAAGTCCAAAATGTGCTGCGCAGTTTTATCAGGGAGCAAATTATCATGTGATGCAATGTTAATGTCCTCTGCCAAGCTTATTAGTTGTTGGAGTTCAAGCGTGATATTTTCCAAAACAGCACCCTGCAACTGCGTGCGGATTGTGTCCCAGTTATGTTCAATGGCATTATATTGTTTTGAGGTAAGGCAGAAAGTGTTAAAATGATAATCACGTTGTAGCTTGGCCTGTAATTCCAGATACTCCACCTCTGCGCCTAATACCCTCACTGCATTTTGTAAAGTTCTAATAGCTTGGTAAAAGTCCTCATCTATCTGAGCCTGATGCTTGAACCCAAGGGAAACATTGTGCATGAGGTCATGTAGCTCGGTGGCTTCCCGAACCTCATTCTGTGTGTTTGATACTGCCACTGCTAAGGCCATGGAACTAATGAAGAGTTCCACCAGCAAGGTGATACCAAGCATCCAAGGGGGTTCCTTAGTCTGATTCCCCTTATATATAAAAGGTTTTCCAAACATGTGGGAAAGGTTTCCTTGTAGTACGGGGTGTGGGATGGGTTCACCCCAACTTATAATTCCTCAACCAAATGGGGATTGTTGATGAAGGCCCAGTGGTGTCGATGGGCTGGTGACTGGGTCCCCTTGCTGAGACCCATCAGAGAGACCAGAAGGAGCAGGTGCAGGAGCATGATGCCGCAGGTGAAGACTAGACAGCCCCTGAAGTAGCCTCTGCCGCCTCCATGCTTGTCTTTTACGCCATCCCCGCGACTTTTGCCCTGTCGTGGTCTGCTGTTGTCTCGAGCACACAAATCCTATGGACGGGAACCCACACCTTGTCACCTTCACCTGTGGAAACAAACATAGCCTCGACCCCAGACAGTTATGGTTCCCAGCCCCATCCACTGTCCATCCACGTCCTTCCACATGGCAGATGCTCCAACACCTCCAAGTGCGGGTTGGGCCCTGGGCTGTGGCATGGACTGTGGCTTCTATGATGGGCCTAGTACGTATTTCATTGCTGGGGACATGTTGTGATCATCAAATTTTAAGTAATTCAATGTGTATAGAGCCAGATTCAAGCTAGTCTGTGGACCAGACCTGGCTCCCCCTTTTTGTTTTTGTAGGAAAGCTTTCAGGGCGTGGTTAGTCCGTTCCACCATAGCCTGTCCAGTGGGATTGTGAGGGATCCCAGTGATGTGAGTAATAGATCATTCCAGGCAAAAAACCCGAAAGGCTTCTGCAGTATAAGCAAGACCATTATCAGTTTTGAGAATTTTTGGGATGCCATCATTGGCAAAACAAGAAAAGAGGTGTGGAGTCACGTCCTTCACCGCCTCACCTGTTCTAGCAGTAGCCATTGTGAAGACGGAAAATACATGAATATATTTAGAATGCCCAAAAAGGGAATAATGGGTAACATCCATCTGCCAAATGTCATTGGACCTGTCCCCTATAGGGTTCCGGACAGTGACAGCAGGAGGAGGAAGAAAAGGAGCACAGCTGGTGCAAGATTTTACAATTCTCTGTGCCTCGGTTTTGCTGAGACCATACAGGTGCTGGAGAGAGTGTGCAGAAAGGTGAAATTTGGAATGAGCCAATTGGGCAGGTGATGTCAGGGCCATTCCCTGAAGCATAGCATCAGCTGTAGCATTGCCGGGCACAAGGGGGCCAGGCAATCCAGAATGAGAACGGATATGCATGACATGAAAGGAAGAAGAGCGCTCACGCACCGAGCACTGCATCTCCAAAGTGAGCCAGGTAATAGAATCACTGCAGGGAGGGACATAAGCTGTTTCCAAATGTGGTATAAGGCCTGCAACATAGTGACTATCAGTAATAATGTTAATGGGAGTGTCTAAAAGCATGGCCTGGAGGACTGCAAACAATTCATTTTGTTGAGTAGAAGTAAATGGAGTCTTAAAGACTTGGATACTGTTCCTAGAAGGTATGTATAGGGAGGCCCAATGCAGTTTCTTGTCATCAGTAAATACATTGATTCCATTAACAGGTGTGGAAGAAAATTTGTTCCCCCATGCCCAAGGCCAACTTGTGAATTGGTGGGCCAGAGGAAGAGGTGTACCATGGTGAAAAGTGTGCCCAATTATAAGCTGCCAATCTGGGTCCTCTGGGAAACATTTTTGTAACTGTTGATTAGTATACACAGTGTAGATGACCTGAGGGTCTCTGCCACTGAGTACTCGTGCTCTAACTATGCCCTTCCAGGCAACTTGGGCAACAAGATTGGTATAGGGAGAGCACTTTCTATTCTTGATCTAAGCTAAGTGTACCCATTCAATAATCCCAGCTGCCTGATGAAGAACCCCTGTGGGGAGTGATGGAGTGTGAAGGACAGTAAGCTCTAAGGGATCAGTTGCAAGGACTCTCACAGTGGATCCAGCATGGATGGCAGCTGGAACTTCCTGAAGGCACTGAAGGGCCTCAGTGGTCCAATGCTGGTGGGATTTAAGGTCAGAGGGTCCCCGGAGCATTTCATATAAAGGGGCAAGCTGTTGAGTGGTTAACCCCAACTGGGAGTGGAGCCATTGAATATCTCCAATAAGCTTTTGAAAATCATTCAAGGTGCAGACCTTACAAGGCTCTAAATGGGGTTGTCTCATCTGCACCTCTTGTTCATATAACTTTACTCCCAAATAATCTATGGGAAATGCCTTCTGGATTTTTTCTGGAGCTATAGTAAGCCCATAAACTTCTAACTGTGTAACAGTGGTCTGCAGGACCTCTTTCAGGAGGTCACAGTTGGGATGAGCTGCCAAGAGGTCATCCATATAATGTATTAAAAGAACAGTTGGATAGCGCTTGCGGACAGGGCAGATAACTTGTTGAACATACTATTGGCATAAGATGGGACTATTTTTCATGCCCTGGGGGAGCACTTTCCTTTGATACCTGACACAAGATTCCTGTAAATTCACTGAAGGAATGGAAAAGGGAAATCACCTGGTATCCTTGGGATGCAGTGGAATGCTATAAAAGTCTTTTATATAAATAACCCAAATTTTTGATCCTCTCAGGACCATGTTTGGTGAAGGGAGCCCTGGTTGAAGGGCCCCTGTCGTTTCCACAGAGGCATTGACCTGACTAAGGTGCGTTGTTAAGCAAAGTTGTCTCCTTAGCATGGCTTTTGTTTCTTTTGAGTGGAAGTACTTTCAGTTGTTAAATGCTAAGCCCCAGGCCCAAAGCCCTATCAGGTGTGAAACATGTGTGGGTGTAGATTAATGACTTAAGAGGGGCCAACTCGGGAATCAATGGTCTCTGGTCGTTGAGGCAGGGCTTGAGAACGCCAGAAGCTCGGCTGTGAGGAAAGGTGAGCCAAGGGACAACTACAGCAGAAGCGGAAGCTGTGGAAGCAGGAAGCTGCGGAAGCAAGGCTGACCTGTGTGTAGACCCAGGAGTGCGAGCAGGAACTTGAGGCCAGTAAAAATGATTTGCCTAAATACTATCTTGTTTTTCTGTGGCCTCCTGGTTACTCTTGTGAGGTGGGCTTTCTG
>CM053622.1:43381960-43426134 GCA_028646595.1 Phalanger gymnotis | reverse complement strand
GAAATAATAAACAACTTTAGCAAAGTTGCAGGATATAAAATAAACCCACATAAATCCTCTGCATTCCTATACATTACTAACAAAACCCAACAGCAAGAGATAGAGAAATTTCATTCAAAGTTACTGTAGACACTATAAAATATTTGAGAGTCTATCTGCCAAGACAAACCCAGGGACTATATAGACATAATTATGAAACAGTTTTCACACAAATAAAGTCAGATCTAAATAAATGGAAAAATATCAGTTGCTCATGGTTAGGCCAAGCTAATATAATAAAAATGACAATTTTACCTAAATTAATCTATCTATTCAGTGCCATACCAATCGAACTACCAAAAAATTATTTTACAGTGCTGGATAAAATAATAACAAAATTCATCTGGAAGAACAAGAGGTCTAGAATATCTGGAGTATTAATGAAAATAAATGCTAGGGAAGATGGCCTAGCCATAACAGAAACTGTACTATAAAGCAGCAGTCATCAAAACTACCTGGTACTGGCTAAGAAACAGAGTCATGGATCAGTGGAATAGGATAGGTACACAAGATGGAGAAGTCTACAACTATAGTAGTCTACTCTTCGATAAACCCAAAGAGGCCAGCTTCTGGGCTAAGAATTCACTATTCCACAAAAACTGGAAAATGGTAGGGCAGAAACTGGGCATAAACCAACGTCTTACACCGTATACCAAAATAAAGTCAAAACGGGTTCATGATTTAGGAATAAAGGCTGATACTATAAGCAATTTGGGAGAGCAAGGAATAGTTTACCTATCAGATTATGAAAAAGAAAAGAATTCATAACCCAACAAGAGATAGAGAGCATTACAAAATGCAAAATGGATAATTTTGATTATCTTAAATTGAAATGTTTTTCTTCAAAAAAAGCCAATGCAACAAAGATTAGGAAGGAAGCAGAAAATTGGGAGAAAATCTTTACAACTAGTGTCTATGATAAAGGGGAATCAAGGAGGGAGGGTAAACTGAGGAAGGCGACTATCAAAAGCAAAACTTTGTTGAGGAGTGGAAGGGGAAAAGGAGAAATAAAAGCACAAATAGGGGGAAAATAGGATGGAGAAAAAGACACAGGTAGAAATCATAACTGTGAATGAATTCTCCCATAAAACGGAAGCAGGGAATAAAATATACAGGGAATTGAGCCAAATTTTAGGAATACAAGTCATTCCCCAATTGAGAAATGGTCAAATGATATGAATAGGCGGTTTTCAGAGGAAGAAATTAAAGATATCTATAGGCATGTGAAAAAATGCTCTAAATTACCATTGATTAGAGAAATGCAAATCAAAATACCTCTTAGGTACCACATTTCTCCTGTCAGATTGGCTAAAGTGACAAAACAGGAAAATGATAAATGCTGGAGAGGATGTGGGAAAATTGGAACATTGTTACATTGCTGGTGGAGTTGTGAACTGATCCAGCCATTCTGGAGAGCAATTTGGAACTATGTCCAAAGGGCTATGAAAATGTTGATACCCTTTGACCCAGAAATACGACTTCTCGAGTTGTATTCCAAAGAGATCACACAAGTGGGAAAGGGACCCACGTGTACAAAAATATTTATAGCGGCTCTTTTTGTAGTAGCAAAGAATTGGAAATCAAAGGGATGCCCATCAGTTGGGGAATGGCTGAACAAGCTGTGGTATATGAAAGTGATGGAATACTGTTGTGCTATAAGAAATAGGGATGATATGGACTTCATAACAACCCAGAAAAACCTACACGACAAAATGCTGGGTGAGCGGAGCAGAGCCTGGAGAACATTATACACAACCACAGATATATGGATTCTGTGAGGACTAACTCTGACAGACTTTGCTCTTCTCAGCAACACAAAGTGCAAAGACAACTTCAAAGGACCCACAGTGGAGAATACTATCTACATCCAGAGAAAGAACTATGAAGTATGAATGCAGATTGAGGCACACTTTTGCTCACCTGTTTTTCCATTTTTTTTCTCTCTTTTGTTTTTGTTTCTGGGTTTTTTTTTTTGGTTTGGTTTCTTCTTTCTCATGATTCATTCCGTTGGTCATAATTCTTCTCCACAACTTGAGTAGTGCATAAATTAGTTCAATGTGAAGTTATACATAGAAGATATATTGGATTCCATGCCGTCTTTGGGAGCGAGGCGGGGAGGGAGAGAAGAAAATCTGGAGCTCAAAATCATGTAGAACTGAGTGTTGTAAACTAAAAATAAAAAATAAAATAAAAATAAAATAAAAAAATGAAAAAAAAGATCATCAACAAAAAAAGATTAAGTCTTTAGGTAGGTTAAGTTTTTAGGTAAGGTGATTCATGGGACACGGGTCTCTCAAGAATCAATGGGGACAAGGAAGCCACCAAAGAAAAAAAAATTCTAAATAAAAATTTCCAAGTGAAAATACAGAGCAGGGGTGGAGGTGGGATAATTGACAACAACAAGAATGATGATGATGATTGATTGATAGCATTTATATAGTTCTTTAAGACACAAACTCTTTGCATATATTATTCACATTCCTCATAACAACCACGTGAGGTAGGTGATACTAGTATCCCCATTTTACAGATAAGGAAATTGAATCTGAGAGAAGTCACATGACTAGGCAGTATCAAAGGTAACATTTGAACTTAGGTCTTCTTGATTTCATATTCTACTCTATAGTCAATATTCCAACAATTCAGTATTCTATCCATCACTCCATGTAGCTGTTATGAATAGATAGGACAATTCCTTGTCAGCACAGTGAATGGACAGACAAATAGGACCCCTGTTTTCTCTGGCAACTTGTTCCCACCCTTCACTGACCCAGTTCTGAGTACCTTTGGAGCTATTTCTCCATCAGGCTTCCCTGCTTCACTTCCCTCTTCCCCTCTGTATCCCCCTACTCACCTAGCTTCAGAGAATATCTTGCTCATTAAGGCTCAATCCTGGTTCATCTGGAAATTAAACCATCAGTGGGCCTGCCTCCTGGAAAGTTAATACTTGTAGACCAAGTGAATCAAATGAACCTGGAGATGCTAGGATAGGGCCAAACGTGATCGGTGGAGTGAGGGAGAGAGGGGAAGACTTCAATTCCTGGTGATTATGAGAAACTCATTTTCTCCCCCAAACTCACCCAGCTTCCCCCTCCTCAAGGAGAGGACACTGTCCCTAAGGAACTGAAGAGGACATGCTTCTAAGAACATATCAAGGGGCATGCTTCATTACAGAGGACTTCATCCTAACCTCTAGGGTCAGGGTCCAAAGGTTTGCCTTCTTCACTTCACCATAGAGCTCATGGGGCAGGTCCCCCAAGCAAAACATTTCTTAGGCCACACAGTGGTTTCTGCCATGACTTCGTGTTTTGGAAAAGAGGAGGAAGAAGGGGCCTACACTGCATTAGTCTCTGAAACCATCATGAGAGAGACTTCACAATTCAATTTAGCCAGGACTTAGTAAGTGCCTACTTTATTCAAGTCACTATGCAATGACATAAAGAAAATATTCCCTGCCCTCAAAGACGTCATATTCTACTGGGGGTAAAAATAGTGCATAGATAAATAAATAATGAATATATGTAAAATACATCCATAGTAATTTTGGGGAGCTTATTATTGCCTGAGAGGGAGGGACAATCAGGAAAGCCCTCTTGTAGGAAATGACAGCAGCTGAAGGTTCTGAGAAGCAATGGCGAGGAAGGAAAGCTTCCAGGCTTGACCCGTGCAAAGGTATGCAAAGGCATGATGGTGGAAGATGGAGTGTCATTGAAAAGAAACAAAGAGTAGGGAAGTTTGGCTGGGATATAGATTGCATGTGAGGGAGTAATGTAGCGTTAGTCTAGAAAGAGAGCCAAGACTGGCTATCAAGAAGCACTTTACATGCCAAACAAAAGAGCTCATATTTGATCTTAGAGGCAATAGGGAACCTTTGAACCTTGAATAGGGAAGTAACATGGTCTGACTGGTATTCGAGGAATATCAATGTTAAAAGGAAAAAAAAATCTTCATTTGAACCTCATCCTGATTAATAAGGCCAACTTGGGAAATAAGACAAAAGGAGTTTATCCGAGCACATCAGGGTTGAGTGTGACCAGGGCCCTGGGATTCAAAGTGTGGGGCTTTTATAGACAGGATTAAATAACTTCCATATAAGGAAAGACAATCTTGAATAGTTTCAATGGGGCAATGGGATTAGTGTTGCCTCAACTCCTCCCCTGTTACAGCACTATTCGGAGATGAGATTAGTGCATAAGGAGACATTATGCATGTGGTCTGTCCTTTCCGGTGGGCTTGCTAGCACATACTCCAAAGGACAGGCAAGGTGGAAACACAGGGTCCCTCAGACCGATTCAGCAGCGGTGTCTGACTCTGCACAATCATCCCCCTTTTTGGTGCTAACCATACTTATAGTGCAGCACCATAATCAGACCTCCATGATTCCTTTATCCTCAACTGTATCATCCTAACCTCTGCAGCCTGTAATTTGGAAATTGGTTTGGGAATCAGTTCTTTGCACCAAGGGAGGCATTGTAAATGTAAACAGTACATAAACCCTATGAAGGCACACAAGAGAAAATACTTTACTTTACAGATACTTTAGTCATAAAGATTTGGAAACCAAGAGGTTAGCCATTTCCATGGGGACCAGGGTTCCTTCCCCTCTTCCTGGAAGTAGTTCCAGTCATTCCAAACTGAGTCCATGTGGTATGATGTCATTGAAGCTGTCAGAAACCTAGGAGTAGCACTCCTGACTTATGAGAGTCATATCCCTCCCCTCTCTGCCAGGAGGAAATCTAGAACCAATCTATTTTGTAAGGCTACAGTCCCAAAATATATGGACTTCAGTATTAAGTCCTCCACTGTACCTATGGTTTCATTAACAATACTTATAAAATATAAAAAAATATAAAATAAAATATAACAATACTTATAAAAATATGTTCATTTTATGCAATAGTGTTGGAACGTATCTGGTCCTATAAATTGGTAATATGATGAGGAAAGTGTGTTCAGATGCTCTCCTTAAAGTGGGAAGTGGAATAGAAACCTGGACTGCTACATGCTTGCTGTGCACATGTGTGCTAGGAGGCAGGCTAGGTGTGGGCCAGAGGACAAAAGCACTTGTTCCAACCCACATCTGCCCACCCAATTTGAGGGGAGCCAGTAATTTTTTTTTATTTTTGGTTACACAGGAAATGCAATCCCTGTGTGGATATTAAAAATATGTCTGTGCGTGTCAGGCCTCCCAGCTTAAGAAAAATTCTTAGAATGCCCTTTCTATCCTGAATGGTCCCATTTCTTTTCAGGGATAGGGAATAATTATATCCCATTTGCAATTCCATTTCCTCTCCTAACATCTCATTTTGTTCATAATACAGAAATGGTGACTTGACAATATGCTACAAGTGCAAAATGGGGTGAGAATTGTAAACGGTTTGTGATCTTTTCCCAATTAAAGGTGAATAGATGGGAGGACTCATGTTTCCAGGCCATGGCAGTACAATTTGGCGTTCTATCTAAGTTTCTTACTGATGACAAAAGAATAATTACACAAGTCCTGGATGTCTGCTGCCATGTCCACCATGGGTATCCCTTTTTCCAAGGACAAAAGGGACATGTGCACATATCCAGAAGTTGGTCCAATTAAAAGCATGACTGTCATGTTGGATTGTATGTACATAAATGTTGTGCTCTCTTGTTCTCTCAACCCCAAGGGTACAAAGCAAGGCATAAAGGAAAAACAATAAATGCATGGTAGACAACAAATGAAAGATTGTGTCCTGATTATCAGGTTCAAAGAAACAAGCAGCCAAAGACCACTGATTGGTGTTGGGGTCCCTTTTCAGCTTAACTGGGTCCAGAGGTTGATCAGGGGTTGCATATTTTGGGGCGCGCTTCATAGGCATCCTCTGCTTGGAAGCCTTGGTGTTGCACAATCTGGAAAAGCCTCTACCCAATCTCAATTGGTCTCTGCACATCAAAACATCTCTTAGCCCACAGACTTTGGCAGTTCAATAAAGTCAGTCTCCAAGTGTTGAAAGGGCCACTCAATTCCTGTCCCCACCTTTTGTCAGAGTTTTCTTCCTTGAAGAATTAAATTGTTGACAAGAAAGGCAGCTAGAGGTCACCTGATGGGCCTCTGCATAAATTCTTTGGGCAAATTATGACCAGCAAACCTGTAATATAAGGATCTTCGCTCACAGATTGGTATCAGTATGAGCAGAAATGAAAAGCAGCAGTTAACAGGTCCATAACACACAGAACTAATAAAACAAGCAAAATTACAATAGGGTGAATAAAGAAACTCAACATAGCTGCAACCTTAAGAGTGCCAAGTCCTTTGGTAGTGTCCATGTTCTTTAGGACTCTAGTAAGCATCTCTTGAACTTCTCTCCTACAGCTTTGCATGGATCAGGGCGGTTTGTGGAGGTATTTCCTGAACTATCTCCAAATTCCAGGTCACTTGCGGAGATTGTCTAGGTAATGCTACTAAGACTAAGACTTAGTATAATTTAGTAAAATGTGACAAAATCTAATCAGATTGGCCTACCAGTTTATGTGGTAAAAAAACCTTTTCAGACCTTATGGATCTAATCCTATTAACAACAGAGCTATAAGAAGAACACCAAATTAGGAACCCATAATTTATCTAAAATTTCAGAGAATTTCAGTTTTTACATAGCACTTTCCCCTTTTATCTTTACCCAAACCCTGTATCAGATATGGACAATGTTGTCTACAGTCTGAAAGAAGAGGACCTGATTTGGAAAATGAGCCATTCTATCCCCTCATATTACCAGAGACTTCAAAATAGGAAAAAGACAATTTAAAAATCTCTTCATAATTATTATTGCAAATTTATATGTAAAATCCTTAATCCAATTTTAGAACTTATTACTAGAAAATACTCAAAACCTATATTTACATTAGAAACATTTGGAAGATAATTGTGCGTGCGTGTGTGTGTGTGTGTGTGTGTGTGTGTGTGTAAAATATACTAGTCTTTAGGTTTCCAATGGTTTAATCTTGTTGCTTTCCCAAAGTTTACTACTTCAGTATAATTTTAAAACACTTTTATACCTTTATCTTACCCCTCATTTTGAGGATATTTATATACATATATATGCATTTGTGTATAAACACACATATATGTACATATATCTGTACATATACATACATATACCCTTGCATACATATACATGTGTGTGTATGTGTGTGTACATATATATTTCTCATAAAATCCCAAAAGAATGAAATATTTCAAGGGCCTAATATGTTACTATTAGTAAGGAAATGACAAGTCTAAGAACTCTTCCCTTAGTTTCTCAGGATATAGAGCTGGCCACAAATTCAGATTAAAAATAGTAAGACTTCTTTTTACACTTGCATCATATTTTATAGTAACTCAGGTGTTTTTAGTAAGAATGTGTTCATTAATAGATTTAGTATTACAACAGCAAAATTTCCACTGTTTACCTGCCCTGATAATAGAAATTTGCTATGAAATAAAAAGAAAGGAACATGGTTGTGACTATATTAAGACTACCCATTCAAGGACACAGACTGATCTAACATAAGCTACAACAGAGGAAAACCTCCCTTAGTTTTATTTAATTCCAGGTAAAAATCACAGTTAACAGTGAATCATATAGCAAAGTTCCACATTATTCACAGGATACCAAAGCCAGGCTCAGAATTAACCAGGTGGAAAAATTTCCTGTTCAGAAAGGAAGTAGCACAATGGTGAATCTGAATCGAGAGATTCATTCTCTTGCATATATGTCAGTTCATCTTCTTTACTTTCCCAGGCACAGACCTGTAGCAATTCTCAGACTTCACTCCCTTTGGGTAGCACATAGCATTCCCCTTGAATGGTAGATAACTGGCTTAATGACAATTCAGACAATCATACTTGAAATAAAAACTTAGAACAGTATCAAATTATAATCCCAAGAGATTTTACCTCAAATAACAAAATTTCAGTAATCACAGTTTAGGACTAGGATATTATCATCATTTTGCTCATGTCACAATAGCAGTTAACTATGATCACGTATAAAGACATTTAATTTCTCCTTCATTTATAAATTAAGAATAATTATACTCTGGAGTTTCACACATACAGCAAATACATGAGAGTTGTCTTGAAACCCCAGAAAAGTGCTGATTACAGAAAGACTCCGATCTGTATTACTTCTTTACCTTTAAGGCAAAATGAAATCTTTGAAATTAAGGTCTATTGTTGTTAATTTGATTCAAAGATGTAATTTCAATACACATTATCCATTTACAGATACAATTTCATAATTTTCATAAGTTATGGTCAAATAATCTTAGATCAAACTCACTCTTTGCTATAAGCAAACTTGTAAGTCCCCCCAACTTTGACTGGAAGTGGTCCTAATTTCTCAAACTTAATTATTTTAGCATTTTAAAACATGTTATCAGCAGGTATGATAGGATCTTATGACACTGCCTGAATAGAAAGTCCTAAAACTTTCACAGATAAGGACAACTTAAGATATCTTTGCTACTTCTCCCCCAACCCCCAGCCACCCGACAAGAGCAAGTTAGTATTATTATCCATTTTAAACAAAAGATACCCAATTAACAGTTTTCAAACATTGAACCACCTTCTTTAACAACTCAATTCAGAATCTAATGTGTTCAGATCAAAAAGGAAGTTATTTTCCTAATAAAACAATTGCAACACTTTCTGGATATCATTTTTTTCAACTTAACAGCATTTCTTAGATAATGATTTCCCAAATTGCACAATACAAGAAAAATTAGAAGCCTAACAATAACATAAACAATGCTATGGATTTTAAAAATCTAACACAAAACTTTTTTTTTCCAGTCAAATAATATAAATTCTATTGAATGCAATTCAAACCTCTTCTATAGAAATCACCATTTATCAGTTGAGCATTCTATATCAATCTTATTCAAAATACAGCAAAGAGTATTTTATTTAATAAAATAATAGCTAACATTTATGTAGTGATTACCATGTGCCAGGCACTGTGCTAAGTGCTTTATTATTATTTTGTCATTTGGTTCTCACGAAAACCCTGTGTAATATTAAGTTGGGAATTTTTTTACTGCTTTAGAATGCTAAATTAATTAAGTGTCTTTGATTGAGCCTTAGTAGGTGCAAAGCCCCAGGCCTAAACCTCTAATTATTAAGTGTTAAGCCAATGTGGGTGTGAAGCCCTCAGGGTCCTAAGGGGAGTATGCACCTAAGTTTTGGTCGATCAAATGACATTCTAGTTGATTGGGTGATGTCTAAGGACTTATAAAAAGAGAGAACAGAGTTGTTTGTTTGTTTGGAGCTCTCAGCCCCTGGAAGAGGGGTGTGGGACTCTGGACAGCCACTCTAAGAGCCCCCTGGCTCATGAACCCAAACGTTGATGCTTTCCTGGTAACTATGAATTGTGATTTGGTCTGTTTATATTGTGTATGTTTGTAATTTGTATTTGCTCTGAAGTTCAAGGTGCTGGCTTTTCCTCCTGAACTAAGTGAATGATATTTGTATGTTGGATTAAAGATTGTTAACCCCTTAATGTTGCTTTCCTTAGTAAAGCAGATGAAAAGAACCTGTGTTGGCAGCTCCTGTATGCTGGTCTTGTTGGGTCTTACACCTTAACAATTGTTGCTAGTCACATTGTTGTTACAAAATGGAATAGTCGGCAGGATCTGTAGGCCTTCTGTATGTTGGTTGTTGTTGGTTTTATACAGCCACAGTAGCTGCTAGCAAGATTGTTGCAACAGCCTGAGAGGTGGGTACTATTATTATCCCATTTAACATATGGAGAAACTGAGGAAAACAGAAGTGAAGTGATTTGTTTGACCTCACCCAGCTAATAAATTTCTGAGACCATATTTCAAAGATTTTCCTGATCCATGCATTTTCCAAGTATATTGTCTTAATGCCAAATATCACAAGTATTTAAATTAAATTTTAATTTATAACAATAATCCTAATAGGGAGAACACATCCCACTGTGAGACTACATTTTAATTTAGTTTCAAGACAAATTTCAACCAAGTCAAGTCTGGGTTTACAATTACAAATGTAACATTCAAAATCTCAAGTTTCTGAAGGACCATAAGCTCAAATTTTAGAGCCCATCGCTTTCAGTTAGCTCACTTTCAAAGACATGTGGTGGTAGGCACACATTTCCATCCCCACTTTTTGGAGCCCATGGGGCTCTAAGGATTAGGACATAACCCTTATAATGGTCCTTCAAGGAGAGAGTTTTTGTATCCTATACTCAAATAATTTCATGCTACAAATCTATATGGTTTCCATTTGTTAAATGTTATGTCATGATAGAATATTATCTGTCTGAGATTGCTAACAGTTATTTCTCTAAATTTTTTAAAATAATGGCACAAATTTCTTTTTTTAATTCTTTCTTTCTTTTTTTATTTTTAGTATATAACACTCAGTTCTACATAATTTTGAGCTCCAGATTTTCTTCCCTCCCTCCCCAAGATGGCATGGAATCCCATATAACTTCCACGTATAACTTCACATTGAATTAATTTACACACTAGTCAAGTTGTGGAGAAGAATTATGACCAATGGAATGAATCATGAGAAAGAAGAAATAGAACCAAAAAACTGAAAAAAAAGGGGGTGGGGAACAGGTGAGCATGAAGCGTGCCTCAATCTGCATTCATACTTCATAGTTCTTTCTCTGGATGTAGATAGCATTCTCCATTGTAAGTCCTTTGGAGTTGTCTTTGCACTTTGTGTTGCTGAGGAGAGCAAAGTCTGTCAGAGTTAGTCCTCACAGAATCCATATATCTGTGGTTGTGTATAATGTTCTCCTGGCTCTGCTCCGCTCACCCAGCATTTTGTCATGTAGGTTTTTCTGGGTTGTTATGAAGTCCATATCATCCCCATTTCTTATAGCACAATAGTATTCCATTACCTTCATATACCACAGCTTGTTCAGCCATTCCCCAATTGATGGGCATCAATGGCACAAATTTCTACAAACCAGGTTTTATTTCTGCAGTCTCCAAACTGGCCAGGGTCGCGAAGGCAGAAATAAAGAATTTTGCAGTTTTCCTCCTTATCTCTCACCAAACAACTAATCAAAACTCCAGTGAGAATGAGTCTCTGATTGATGTTATTGACAGCTGAGAGAGCTGTTTTGAGACTTCATTAGCCTTCCTCACCCTTCTAAACTCCCTTTCTGTGCTGTCTCACTGAAGTTTTTTTGTAAATGATAAAATGTTCCCCTCCAAAGTTCTCCAAGGTGAAGAGACCTGCATGCTATAGAACTTCTGAAGTGGAAGCTTCCCATCTTACTGCCTGCATTCCCCTTTTCCTGGGGGCCTATCAAAATCTTTTCTTCCTTCTCTTAAGTTCCTTCTTCTCTGATAATTCCCTACAAAAGTGATTTTTAAGAATGCCATGGTCTTTGTTTGTGTTGAGAAATCTGGATTGTATGACCACATTAATGAGGGACAGTCTCAGCTTGAAAGTCCTTCCCCACAACACCAGTAATCCATTTTTCTTAGGCTCTTCAAGGTTGGTTTTTAGAATGTGCGGTTGACAGTAATCAAAGATTTTGTATTTATCTGGCCAAATTTGCTTCCCTCATTTATTTAAGTACTGAGTCCAGTCACCTGCTTTGAACATTCTTGGTTGAATGGGCAGTATTCCCCTACCCAACATTTAAGGGGTTGCCTAAGTGACCGGCAGCAAAAAGTTTATCCGGTCCCAATCTGATTTTGGTATTTTTATCACCTTGCCTTGCAGCAACTTAAAGTTGAGCAAGACCATTTACTCACCACTGTCCTGTTCTCATGCACTTGCATTTCCTTTTCTTCATGCATGAATGAGTAAAACATCAATTTTTGGTTTCAGCCCCATTTGTCCTTATCCTTCTGAGTTTGGGGAGTTTAATTCTCCAATTGCTTCATGGATGACTAATCTTCAGGAGAGTCCACTCTGGGCTATGATTGGTCAAAGGTCTAAGTGCCAGCTGTGCAATCAAAACAGACTTACTCAGTGATATTCATACTCATGAATGGCCCATCCTGGCTGGCTCATCAAATTGTTAAAAGGAAATTCTCCATTGAGGCCTCACCCTGATTTGTAGGGCAAACTCAGGAAATAAAATAAAAAGGAGTTTATGGTAGCACATCAAGGCAGCAGTGTTGGGTATAGCTTGGGCCCGAATTCAAGTTGCTTTATTTCAGTGGAATATCAGGCAAAGTTGCCATCCATGAGAACCATGGAAGGTTTGAGAAGGGATAAAAATATTTGGAAGATCCTGTGGTGAGTAGTATAGTGAGTTACTTAGGAAAGTTTAAAAGGGCCACAGTGAAGGCACAGTTGAGATTATATGACAAATTTATAGTGGACCCAATCAGCATGGTTTACAATTTATTTTCTCCAGCCTTGTTCAACAGCATGTGAATAGGAGGGAGGTGGCATATGGTTGGAGTAATCCAAGAAGGAGGATTAGCAGATTCAGAAGAAGGATAGGACATGGGGAAAGGGACTGAAGAGGACAGATGTAAAGTTGAATTTGTTTACCAAGGAGTTAAGTGCAGAAAGGAAGAGAGTGTAGCCAGTTCAAGGATGATGGCTTGAGAAAGAACAGAAGGATCAAGAGTTTGGAAGTCACAATGAGAATTAAGAACAGGGTTTGGGGTCTCAAAGAAAAAAGAGATGTAGCATGAAAACAGATTGTAATCAGATAAGGAGATTTCAGATTTAGTGAACATGGAAGTGATGTATTTGTGGATGATGGCAAGATCAAAGATATGGCCACCTCTGTGTATCTGAGGTAGGGTAGAGGAGGTCATGTGAAATAAGCAAGTTTAAGAATTGTAAGGTTAGGGTATTTGAAGGAATATCAATATCTATATCTTTTTACATTTCTCTCTCTCTTTCTCTCTCTCTCTCTTTCTCTGTTGAAGTCCCTTACTGTAAAGACAGGATTTGAAGAAGAAAGACTGTGAGCTAGGCATTGAACTGATTGATGAAAGAAGGGCAATATTTGGGAGGTGGCAAAAGCTACCAGAATGTTGATTGGGTGGGAGTTAGTGATGGAGGTAAAGGGAGAGGTTAGAAGAGGTAGTGGAGGCAAAGAGTATACCAATTCTCCCACCCTGACCTTTGAGTCAGGGGAAGAGGGAGAAATGAGTGAAAATGTGACCAGTGATGGAAAAGGTGGCCAAAGAGGTTGTGTAATTAGAAGGGAGGAAGGTCTCAGTGAGAGTCAAATAATGAAAAGAATTGGAAAGCAAAAGATTTAAGATGAAAACAAGTTTGTTGCCTATGGATCAGTCATTCCAAGGGCACAGAGGAAGAGATGGCTAGCCTTAAATGGAACATGGGGGTTGTTGGGTTTGGATAAGAGAAATGGAATAAGTCATTAGCATTCAGAGAAGAGAATGGGGTTTGAATAATGAAAGCCAGGGATTTACAATCACTGGAATGGTGAAGGTATAACAAGTGGGAGCTTATTAATTATTGAGGAATGAGTTCAGGTAAGTTGTCAATATCTCTAGGAGTTTAGTCTCAGGATAGAGTCCTCTCAAAACCTTAGGTAGATCAAATGAAGAGAACAATTTGAGGAACTGAAGAAATGGTGTTTCTCTACTTCCCCTGAAGGAAAGCGACCCATTAAGAGACCTGGCAGCTGATGGAATGACCTTTGTCTCCTTGCTCTAAAGATTATTTACTAATGTGTGCTCTAGGGTGATTCTCCTCTTCTCTCTGAGCCTGTTTCCCCATCAGGAAAATGAGGAGGCTGACTTAGATGACCTCTAAGATCCTTTGTAGCTTTGAATCCTGATAGTTCTATCAAGTGTCCCTGGGGACTTTTGTGGAAAGGGCACATAAATCTAGCTCCTCATCCCCAGCAAGATCACTCCCAGTTCTGAGATTCCAGGATTTTTGTGTCCAGAACAATCATGAAAGAAATATGAAGAGTGATAAAGATGAACACTGAATGGGAATGAACTGGAAATGAAGGAGTTAAAGGATTCGAAGACAGTAAGCCCTGCACCATTCAAGTTTTATTGTTCCCTCTCTGGGTCTGGTGAAGCACAGGTTCCCCAAATCCATTTATACCTTGAATGAGCTTCTCTATTTTTGGGGATCTGCCAGCAATGACTCCCTGCTGATATAGAAAGACAGGTCTAAGGCTAGCCAGACCACTCCAGCCCTAGGCCTAAAACCTAAGACTCTTTCATTGACTCAGGGAGTGGCCATCTCCTTCCACATCTCTTTAGGGATATGTGGTAGTCCCTCGGGGACTCTTCTAAGGGGTCTTCCTGTTCCTTCTTCATCACCCGCACCCTCACTCTGTTATTCTAAGGAATGGGGACGGGCCTCAGTAGCCAAGTTCAAGGACAACGGTTCAAAGGGAAGGGAAGTTCAAAAAATCACTAAATTCACCATAAAATCCTCAATAGAGATATTACATCCTTCCTTCTCTAATCTTGATGTCCAGTAAAGGTGGGGACAGAGACAGACATAAGAGACAGAAGTGAGGGGCTCCCATCCAACACATGACTTGTTCTATGGAGTCTATGTTTAATGAGAATCTGAGACATTTCCAGGATGACTTGTTCTTCAGGCAGTCAGGTGACCAGTCATCCAAGTATCTTCATTGAGCTGGACTAGGTTATGCCATTGGGACAGGCTCAGTGGGAAACTGGCCAGTTCCTCAAACTCCCCCGGGCCCGAATGTCCATGACATCTTTGGACTGGAGTCTCTCATTGCTTTGCTCTACCACTGTCAACTGCTCATCACTTGAGTCCTCCTCCTCTATATCACTCCTCACATCATTCTTCACCTGAAAATCAGAGATACAATTAATAAGCATTCATTGAGCTACTCCCATGCACCCATCACTAAGCTAAGCAATGGAGAAATCAAGACAAAAACACAATAGTTCCTTCCATTATATCAGGAGAACTAGCCTGCACTTATAAAATTAGGTACAAAATATATGCAAAGTAAATAGACAAGGACATTTTGGAATAGATGGCAGTAGAAGTTGGGGTGGGATGAAAATCAGGAAATTCTTAATTTAGGTGATGCTTGAGCTGAGTCTTGGAAGAAATAAGGAATTCTAAGAAGTAGATTGAGAGGGGGTGACATTTCAGGCATGGGGGGGACAGCATGTGCAAAGACAAAGAGATGAAGAAGGAGTGTCCTTGGTGAGGGACATAAAGAAGGCCAGTAAATGGTGAGTAAAGCAATGGAATAATGTATAGTGACTTTGGAAAATAGACTGGGGCCAAGTGGTACAAGGTTTGAAATGATTAATAAAGTCTATACTTTCTTTTGGTGGCAATAGGGAGCTACTGGGATGGCCACTGTTATCTTGTCATCGATCCTGCCTGCAGTTTCACCCTATGGACCACTGGGTCTTGCATTTGCCCTAGCACTGTGTGAACCCTCAAACCCCCTTTCCCTGATTTCCAACTTTGGAACATGCATCAACATTCCATTGCTCCAGGAAAAGGCATACTGATCATGATTCCATTTACAATCCCAATGATTTCCCAAAAGAGATGATGTTTGTAAAGTGCTTCGTAAACCTTAAATCACTACGTATATGCTAGCTTCTATTCTCAAAGAAAACATCCTTTTCTGGCTACTACCTTCTATATGTTATCTCCCTTTCCTTAGGGATAGGAACAGTCTCAATTTTGTATCAGTATCCTTGGAGCTTAGTATAATGGTAAGGCTTTTAATAGCTTTTTTTTTTTCATTTATTTGTTCACTGAGTAGGAAAGTTTATTCTTTACTCAATTCTTTACCCAATCTAGCTCTTCATGACTGTTATCAACAAATAGCCAGAGGTGTTTCTTTCCTTCTACCCTCAATGAGTTCAGTGTCTAGCTCACAGTGTTTCTCTCCCCCAAACTTCTACCCTAAAATTTTCCAACTCAACTATTCAGTTCTTATGACCTACTCCTCTCTACCCCAGGCACACATAAAAACAATCATTCCCTTGATCATGCCATCACTCACAAATATTCCACTTCCATGTACATAAACTTTGAGTTTCTCATAATCTTTTATTATTCCATCTTTCCTTTTGCTTTACAATCCCCAATGTTCCTCTTCACTGTGATCTCCAATTCCCTCACCCTTTAGTTATGTATCAGGTCATTCCCGCACTGGTAACACTCTCTTTTCTTTCCTATTTTGATTCCTTGGTCAATCAGTCCAACTGGATGGTATCCTCTCCATTTGAATCTCTTGCCTCCTTGTCCTATTAGCTATCATACTTTGCCAAACCCTAACCTTGGAATACTCCCACCACCCATCTCCTTTGTTCCTATTAACATGCTACTGGGTGGAAGTTGAGAAAATCACAGGACCATAATGATTGAGATCCCAGACAATTTTATGCTATACATGCTCAACTGAGCTCTCATTGAACCAAGGGAATCCTTTTATACTTTCCTAATTGATTTGTTAGACCACTCACCGTGATAGAAATTTCAAACCTTTTAATCCATCCTCAACACTCCCACAGTACTCTTCACTCTGCTCTCTCAGTTGAAGACCTCACCTCCTACTTCACTTAAACAATTGAGACCATTCAATGAGAGTTCCTTTATCTCCCCTCCTCCTCTTCTCACATCACTGACGCATCTTTTCCTACTATCTCTTCACTCACCATTCTCCCACATAAAAATGGTGGCCTTTCTTCTTGTCAAGGCAAACTCCTTGATATACATACAACCTTCAACTCATCCTTTCTCATCTTCTCCAATATATTGTCCTCTCTACCATCTCCTTTCTGGTATAACCTGTGTTTTGGGAAAACCACTTTTAAGCTGTAGGAAAGATGAATTAGATAGTTCAGGTAAAAGGTCCTGAACTGGGATGATGGGTGTGTGAAGAAAGAAGAAGGGATTAAAAGGATGAGATATTGTAGAGGTAGAAGTGACAATATTTGGCAGCCGATTGAATATGCAGGGTGACACAGAGTGGAAAAGAAGGCTGGACAGAGATGGAGTGAAAGAAATAAGAAGAGAGAGAGACAGACAGACAGACAGACACAAAGAGAAGGAAAGAGAAGAGGAGAGGAGAGAAGAGGAGAGAAGAGAAGAGAAGAGAAGAGAAGAGAAGAGAAGAGAAGAGAAGAGAAGAGAAGAGAAGAGAAGAGAAGAGAAGAGAAGAGAAGAGAAGAGAAGAGGGGAGGGGAGAGGAAGAGAAGGAGAGGACAGAAAGAGGAAGAGGGGAGAGAAAGACAGAGACAGAGGACACAGGGAGTAAAGGAGAGAAATGAGAAGAGAGAATGGGAAAGACAAGAGGTGAAAGACAAGGATAGTGGGTAGTAAAATGACTTGAAGACACTACTTGGGTGCCTATTGGCACTAGGATGCCAGGCCCGAACCTCCATGCTCCCCTTCCATACCCCTCTGCTTTTCCCCTCTTCTCTGCTGATGGTCATGGATTGGGGGAAGGGTGGGTAGGCCAGGGCAAAGTTTGTACCTACCTGACCCTCTGATAAAAACTTGTAGAACATTCGGAGGATGAGGAAAAACCAGAAGACATTGAGACTCTGCAAGATCATCAGGAGGGCATTGGCAAAATAGTATCCAAAGAAGACCTGGTAGTTGGTTAGGAAAGTATAGGAAGTGGTGTAGAGGACTCTATCAGAGAGAGAGAGAGAGAGAGAGAGAGAGAGAGAGAGAGAGAGAGAGAGAGAGAGAGACAGGAAGTGATGGTTACAATGTAGGAAGGGGGAGGAGGAAGGCTACCAGGACTCAGACATGTTGGTCACCAGAAACAACCCCCCTACCCCCAAAGAAATGGGAGGGGCAGAGTGAAAAGCCACTGGGATGGGGTTAGAACATCCTAAAAGGACCCCTGGCTTGACCTTATCCCATCTTTCCCACACATAGAAGGATTTGTCAGGCAAGAGACTCACTCCCTTTCTAGGAGGCAGGTCTTGACAGCAGAAGGTCCCCAGGACTCAGACCCTTTTCCTCCTCCCTGCCTTTAACCCGTCCCACCTCTTAGGACCAGGCTCACTTGATTGGGAAGAGAATGAGCCTGCTAATGAAGAACACCAGGGCAAAGAGGACGAACGTTATGTCCCGAGCTTGACTCCATTGCGCGTAAATTAACATCTTACAAGCCTAGAAAGAGATGACAAAGGGAATTTTGGTAATGCATAAACACACAATTGGGAAAGCCATCAAGTGGTATCTAGTACAACCTACATTTTTTGAAGGGTTCCCCTAGAGAAATAATCATTTCACCTGAAGGTCTGCAATGATGGAGAACTCAATACATCTCACAGATGATCCATTCTCTTCTCAGTATACTCTGATCCTTAAGGGGTTTTTCCTTATATGCAACTTTAAGTTGTCCCCTAGAAAGTGGGCTGAGTTTCAAGGCATTGACCAGTGAGAAAGAACCTTACTCTAACCTTTTAATTTTGGGTAGGACAGAGTCACAGGATAAACACACATGCCTGGGTTGTGTCATTCAGTATGGATCTATCCCCCTCAAACCCACCCCTCTCCAGAACTTCCCCATTTCCTGGAAGGAACCACATCCCTGGTCACTCCAATCTGAAACTTCGCCATCATCCTTGACTCCTCACTTTTGCCACAACTCACCACACACATATCCAAGCAGTTGCCACATTTCTCATTTACATCCTCTTATATCTAGTTACACAGCCATCTGAATTAGGGTGAGTTCCTCTTGCTTAGATTACTATAAACAGCCTCCTATTGGATCTCCTGTCTCAAGTCTCTCTCTACTCCAGTCCATTTTCCACTCAGCTGCCAAAGTAATCTTAATAAAGTACAGGTCTGACCATATCACTCCCTTACTTGAAAAACTCCAGTGGCTTCCTATCACCTCCAGGATCAGATCTAAATCCTGTGTTTGGCATTCAAAACACTTTATGGCATAGCCCTTGTTTACCCTTCCAACTGTATTAATCTCCTTCCTTCACGCTACTCCCCAACCAAGCTGACCTATTTTCTATGCCTCAAACTCACACAAAAACACAATTAAAATATACAAACCATAATAGTAGCTAGCATGTGTATAGTACTTTACAAATATAATTTCATTTTAATATAATATCATTAATCACTCTGGGAAGTAGGTACTATTGTTATTCCTATTTTACATATGAAGAAACTGAGGCAGACAGAGGTTAAGTGACTTGGTAAGTGTTTGAGACAGCATTTGACCTCAGATCTTCCCGACTCCATATTGAATACAATAGCTACTGGGCCATCTAACTTAAAGTATGAAGCCATCATAAATCAAGTGTTCCTTGCGGTGCTGAAATCAGACAATTCACTTTTGCTTGTCATTTTTGCATTGACATTGCTTTGTTCATTGACAGTTATGATTTATTGTTATATTTTGAATCTTTTAATAAAGCATCTTTTTTTTTTAATCAAAGAAACCTGCTTGACTAGCTACAGTGATCTAATTAACTAATTAATTACTATATAGGGACAGAGATAGGGCCCTGATCTGTGACTTCACTGGTCCAGGGAACTCTGGGAAGAGGAAATTGTCCCTATCAATTCGAATTGGCATCTTTGCCTAGAGCAGTGGTATCAAATTCAAATAAGACAAGAGTCACTAAACCTGACATCTGGATTCCTCAGCTACATATTGACATAGTAACATTGTCTGTGTTCTATTATATTTTTAACTATTTTGTTAAATATTTCTCAGTTACTTTTAATTTGGTTCCCACTGCATTGTGGAGTGTTGCTTGTGGCAACCTCTGGCTTAGAGCACTGAAAGATCCAGAGTCTTGCCCAGGGTCACAGAGCCAGTATGTGTCAAAGGTGAGACCTGAAACCAGGGCAGCCTGGATTTGAGTTTAGCTTTTTCTTACCAATAAACAAGGCATATATAAGATAAAAAAAATGAAGCATATTCAGTCACATTGCCCTCAAAAGAATAATATGTTTAATACATTGATAAATAATTTTAAATTTTTTATTTTATTTTTCTCTCAAAATTTATATTTGTATTTTTACAAGGTATTAACAAATACAAAGAGAGGTGAAAATAATTTATAAATAAACACACATATGGAGGAGATGCAAGCTCAAAAAATGTTTTACTGAGAAGGATGTGAACTCACAAGAGCTTGGCTATTTCTGTGATAGGTGTTCTTGAGTTTGTGAGTTCCTAAAATTCCTGCCCTACTACTGACAGTTTTCTATGGAAAAGTATCTTTCTCCCTTCAAGGGGAAGGAGGGCAGCACCAGCAGGTTGGGGCTAAGAACAGCTTTCTGCACAAGGTGGTGCTTGCTTTGAAGGAAGTCAGGGATTCTATGAGGCAGAGGTGAGAAGGGATGGCTCATTCCAGGCCAGAGGGACTGTCAGGGCAAAAGCAAAGAGGCAGGAGATGACTTCTATGTGTGAGGAACATAAATAGGCCACCATGGCTGGACCATACAGTTCATGATGGAGAATACAGTTTAATTAGACTGGAAAGAGAGGAAGAGGGTGAAGTTCTGAAGATCTCTAAATGCCAAATAAAGGTATTCTCATTTAATCCTTAGGTATGGAAGTTAGGTGTTGCAGTGAATAGAGTACCAGGCCCTGAGTCAGGAAAACTCCTCTTCCTGAGTTAAAATCTGACCTCAGAAAATTACTAACTGGGTGACCCCGGATAAGTCACTTAACCCTGTTTGCCTCAGTTTCTTCATCTATAAAATGAGTTGGAAAAGGAAATGGCAAACTAGTATCTGCCAAGAAAATCTCAAATGGGGTCACAAAGAGTCACACATAACTGATAAATGACTAAAACAATAACAACAACAAAAAAGGAGTTACTGGAATTTGCTGAATAGTGAGGGTGATATGGTTAGAATTGCACTTTAAGAAAATCACTTGCATTGCTTAGTGGAGGATGAATTGGAGTAGGGAGCAATAAGTCAGGGAGCCCATTTAAAAATCTTATTGTTTATTTAAGCATTCATTAATTTTTTTAAGTTCTGAATTTTTTCCTCCCTCCCGCCAGTCCCCCACTTATTGTGAAGGCAAGACACATGACATCGATTATACATGTATGAAATCATGCAAAACATATTTACATGTTAGCAACACTGAAAAAAAACACAAGAAAAATAAAGAAATAGAAAAAATTGTGTTTATGTATTCAGACTCCATCAGTTCTTTCTCTGAGGGTGGATAGCATTTTTAATCATAAATCTTTCAGAACTGTCTTGGATCACTGTATTGATCAGAATATCTAAGTCATTCGCAGTTGATCATCCTTACAATATGACTGTTAACTGTGTACAATGTTCTCTTGGTTCTTTTCACTTCACTTTGCATCAATTCATGTAAGTTTTCCCAGGTTTTTCTGAAACCATCCTATTCACCATTTCTTATAGCACAATAATCCATAATGATTATATACCACAACTGTTCAGCCACTTTCCAATTGATGCAAATCCCCTCAATTTCCAATTCTTTGCCACCACTAAAAGAGCTTGCTTAAACATTTTTATACATATAGATCCCTTTCCTTTTTCTTTGATCTCTTTGGGATATAGACCTATTAATAGCATTGCTGAATCACGGTTTTGTAGTCCTCTGGACATAATTCCAAACTGTTCCCCAGAATAATTGGATCCATTCACAACTCTACCAACCGTGCATTAGTGTCCTAATTTTTCCATATTTTCCTTCAACATCTGTTGTTTTCCATTTTTGTCATATTAGCCAATCTGATAGATGTGAGGTGGTATCTCAGAGAACTTTTAATTTGTACTTCTCTAATCAATAGTGATTTAGAGCATTCTTTCATTTGACTAGAGATAACTTTGATTTCTTCTTCTAAAACTACCTTTTAAGAGACTTTGTTCATTTATCAATTGAGGAATGACTTGTTTTCTTATAAATTTGACTCAATTCTCTACATATTTGAGAAAAAAGGTCTTAATAAAAGAAATGTTCTGTAAATCCTGACCCTCCCACCACTGCCAGTTTCCTGCTTTCCTTCCAATTTTGACTGCATTTGTTTTATTTGTCAAAATTTAAATTTAATGTACTCAAAATTATATATTTTACTCTTGCTTGGTTATAAATTTTTCCTTATCCATAGATCTGACAGGTAAAATTTTCCATGCTTGTCTAATTTGTTTATGAGATCAGCCTTTCTGTCTAAATCATGTAGTCATTTTGACCTAATGTTGGCATATTGTGTGAGACATTGGTCTATACCTAGTTTTTGCCAAACTGCCTTCCATTTTTTCCCCAGCAATTTTGGTCAAATAGTGAGTTCCAGTCCTAAAAGCTTAAATCTTTCTATTTATCAAACACTTGATTACTATGGTTATTTACTACTGTGTACTGTGTACCTACTTTATTCCACTGACCCTCTATTCGATCCTCTGTTCCACCACTCTATTTGTAAGCCAGTACCAGATTGTTTTGATGATTACGTTGTAGTACAGTTTGAGATCTGGTACTGCTAGGCCACCTTCCTTCACATTTCTCTCCTTGATTCTCTTGATATTTTTGACCTTTTGTTCTTCTAGCTCAATTTTGCTATTATTTTTTGAGACCTATAAAATGATTTTTAGTAGTTTGATTGGCATGACACTAAATAAGTAAATTAATTTAGATAAAATTGTCATTTTTATTATATTGGCTCAGCCTATCACATAATATTTCTCCAGTTGTTTAGGTCTGTCTTTATTTGTCTGAAAAGTGTTTTGCAGTTTTGTTCATATAGTTTCCAGGTTTGTCTTAGCAGGTAGCCTCCCAAGTATTTTATACTGTCTATGGTTATTTTAGATGGAATTTGTCTTTTATCTCTTCCTGCTGGACTTTGTTGGAAATATATAGAAATGCTGATGATTAATGGGAATTTATTTTATATCCTGCAACTTTATTAAAATTAATTATTTAAACTAGTCTTTTAGTTGATTCTCTAGAGTTCTCCAGGTATACCATCAGATCATCTATAAAGTTTTGTTTCTTCAGTGCCTATTCTAATTCCTTCAGTTTCTTTTTCTTCTCTTATTGCTATGGCTAACATTTCTAGTACAATCCTAAATAATAGTGGTGATAATAGGCATCCTTGCTTTCCCCCTGATCTTATTAGGAAGAATTCTAGCTTATCAATATTACAAATAATGCTTGCTGACGGCTTTAGATATATATCCTTTTGGTATCATGTGATTTCAAGTGTTTGTAATAGAAATGAGTGTTGTATTTTATCAAAAGCTGTTTCTGCATCTATTCAGATAATTATATTATTTTTCTTGGTTTTGGTATTGATATTGTCAATTTTACTGGTAGTGTTCAAAATATTGAAACAGCACTGTATTTCTAGTATAAATCCCATGTAGTCATAATGTATGATCTCTGTGACATTTTACTATAATCTCCTTGTGAGCATTTTATTTAAAATTTTTGCATCAATATTCATTAAGGAAATTGAGAAATAGTTTTCTTTCTGTTTTTGCTCTTCCTGATTTAATTGTAATTGTGCCATAAAAGAAATTGGAAGGAATCCTTCTTTACCTATTTCCCCAAATAATTCACATAGTAATGCTATTGATTGGGGACTTTTTAATGTTTGGTATAATTTATTTGTGAATTCATTGGGTCCTGGGGATTTTTTTCTTAGGAATTTCATTGATTTCTTTTTATAAGATAGGGTTATTTAAGTATTCTATTTCTTCTGCTGTTACTCTGAGCAATTTAAAATTTTATAAATATTCATCCATTTTACTTATGTCAGATTTATTGACAATTAGGAAAAATTACTCCTAGTAATTCCTTTAATTTCATCTTCATTGGTGAATTCACTTTTTTCATTTTTGATGCTAGTAATTTATCTATTTTATTGTGTGTGCTTTTTATATAAAACCAGCTCCTAATTTTATTTATTAGGTCAATGTTTTTTTTTTTTTTACTTTCAATTTTTTAAATCTCTCTTTTGATTTTAAAATGTCCAATTTGGTGCTTAACTGGGGATTTTAATTTAATTTAATTTTTCTAGTTTTTTAAATTGCATGCTCAATTCATTGATCTGTTCTTTCTCTATTTTATTGATTTATCCTAAGTACTATAAGTACTCCTAAGTGCTACTACTAAGTACTATATCCCATAAATTTTAGTATGTTGTCCCATTATTATCATTTTTCTGATGAAATTATTGATGGTTCCTATGATTTGTTCTTTAGTCCATTTATTCTTTAGGAGTAGGTTACTTAGTTTCCAATTAATTTTTAGTCTGTTTCCATGGCCCTTTATTGAATGTATTTTTATTGTATCATGATTTGAAAAGGACGCATTTAATATTTCTGTCTTTCTGCCTTTGGCTGTGAAATTTTTATACATGATTAACAAGGGTGTAAGTGGAACAGTAGCCCAAGGCCAAGGGCATAGCCACTATTTTTTGTACTATTTATGTACTTCTTAGCCATTTAATATGTATTAAACTATGATACTATTTTTATTAGGTTCTTATATTTTATGTGTTACTGACGAAGTTTTTGAGCATTGTGTTTTTAACCTCATCACCAAAATCTCTTTGTTTTTTATTGGGTGATTTTGGTGGCAAGGTGTTTCTTGGGAAGGCTTAATGTCACATTATAGCAGAAAAAAACTGCATACTCTAGTGCACACTTAGGAATATTTTGCATCAGACATGCCCTGTGATGAGAGAAATAAATAGCTATTCTATACCTAATACTCATATTTTATGATAAAAATTTGGGTTTTTTAAAGAAGGGACACAGTTAGCATGCCTCCTCCTCTGTTTTTCTTGAAGACTCCAAATATAAACCACAGCTAACTTTTGTTTTTTAGAGATTTCCCTGGACTTTTACTCTCTGATAGGGACAGAGCCAGGGAGAGAAAAAATCTCACCTCTCTACTTGGGGTCATTCCCATTCTCTCCAGGACTAGAGTCAGATCCATGTAAGCCCCAAGTCCCTACTTCTATTAGACATCCCTGGGCCACTAAGCACAATGGAATACCACAATGGTGAGGGAATTTAGGGACAGCTCTTTTCCCTTCTCTGGGGCTATGGCCTCTGTACCCAGGAGGCCTGAAGGGACTCAGGCAGATTCCAGCTGTACTCTTCCAGGGTAGGCTCACTCACCTCCATGAAGATATCTGACACATCATATAGCAGCAGCACCAGGGCACCAATGTGCAAAAAGTTGGAAGAATAGGAGAATAAGATCAAAGTGATAGCAACAAAATGGTGGATGACCTGCTCCTTGAAGTCCTGGGAAGAAAAAAGTAGCCATGAGGCCAGGACCTTGCTTACTTCCCAGAGGATGTAGCTGCATTTGTCCATGCTCAAGGCTAGATTTTGATCCACAGTCTAGGTACACCTTTCCTTCCACCACTTCTTCCCTGATTATATGACAGTCCTCTTGGGGAAGGTTCAAGTATTTTAAGAGGAGCCAGAAGGAGGAGATAAAGGAAGAAGGTCACGTGTCTGACAATATGGTGGAGGGAAAGCTGGTGATTGGGTTAGATATAGACCTAGCGGTAGCAGCTCCAGGGAGAGCACTTTGGCTATTGAATTGAACAGAATGGAATTGCCCCCTTAGCTTCTGGTCCCCTTACTCAGTCTTCCGCAGAATCCACCAAACTCAAGTGGATCACATCTGCCTTTACTGTTTCTGTGGGATAAGGCCCTGTGCTTTATCCAGGGGACTGATCTTAAGGGACAGGGCCAAACAAAGGACTGATCTTAAGGATCAGGGCCAAGCAAGACATTGTTCTCATGGGGGCAGACACTACAAACCAGGCTTTTCTTTCCTCTACTCTTCTCTCTTGACTGGGAAGACAAGAACTTTCCCCCAAACCTTGGCTCCCTCCAGACTCACCTTCCTCTTCACATCAAGGGTCACAGTGAGCAGCAAAGAGAAGTAGAAGCTGAGCTCCAAGAGGTACCACCAGTATAGGGCAGGCTGCAGAGGCTAAGGGTCAAAGTAGTCACTTAGTCATGGCTATTGCTCATAGAGAGACACAGGGTTAAACAGAGAAACCACTATTTAGGAACTCTAGTACCATAGAACCAAGCATCTTACTTTACCCCATTCTTCAGCTGTGGTAGGTTATGGCCTATGGTTATAATACACCAATATAATTGACCAGTCCTCAATAAGTCAGGACACGCTTAGCAATCAAACAATCCACAAGCATCTATTAAACTTACCTATTATGTGCCAGATACTGGGCTAGGCACTGTAGATACAAAGAAAGAAACAGTTCCTGCCCTCAAGAAGCTTACATCTATTAGGGAAAACAACATGTATATGCACATATTCACACAATACATACATTCACAATACACATACATATATGCATATGTATATAGTACATATGTACATGTAATCAAAATAGATACAAGGCAATTTGGGGGGAAAGACATTAGCAGCTGGGTAATCAAGGAAAACTTCATGAAGAAAGTGGCATTTGGACTGAGTCTTGAAGGATTATAGTGATTCCAAGATGTGGAAGTGAGAAGGGAGTGCATTCCAAGCATGAGCAGCACACATTGAAGTGGAAGAAGAAGAATCATGTATGAAAAGAGTAAGAAGGCAAGTTTAGCTGGACCATAGTACATATTAAGAAGAGCATGCAATAGGCTGGAAAGATAGGTGGGGGCAAGGTTATTGACTTTAAATACCAAACACAGTAGTTCATCTTTAACCTTTGAAGTATAAGGGTAC
This sequence comes from Phalanger gymnotis, assembly GCA_028646595.1. Lineage (NCBI taxonomy): Eukaryota > Metazoa > Chordata > Mammalia > Diprotodontia > Phalangeridae > Phalanger > Phalanger gymnotis. The sequence continues at coordinate 43,399,435 of CM053622.1, read as the reverse complement.
CAATGGAGTTTACTGAATTAGGATGTGATGTAGTCAGACGAATCTCTCTGGCATCTATATGTAGGATGGATAGGACTTAATAGTATTTTATTTTTTTCCTAATTACACATAAAGATAGTTTTCAACATTCATTTTTGTAAGATTTGAGTTCAAAATTTTCTCCCTCTCTCCCTCCCTTGCCCTTCCCCTCCCCAAGACAACAAGCAATCTGATATGTTATGCATGTACAATAATGTTAAACATATTTCCGCATTAGTCATGTTGTGAAAGAAGAATCAGAACAGAACAGAAAAATTATGAGAAAGAAAAAACAAACGAACAAAAAATGAAAATAGTCCGCTTCGATCTGCATTCAGATTCCATAATTCTTTCTCTAGATGTGGATAGCATTTTCCATCATTAGTCTTTTGTAATTGTCTTGGATCATTGTATTTCTGAGAAGAGGTAAGTCTATCATAGTTGATCATCACATGACGCTGCTGTTATTGTATACAGTGTTCTCCTGCTTCTGCTGGCTTCACTCAGCACCACTTCACATAAGATTTTCTAGGTTTTTCTGAAATCCACCTGCTTGTCATTTCTTATAGAACAATCAAATTTCATTACACTCATATGCCACAATTTATTCAGCCATTCCCCAGTTACTGGGCATCCCCTCAATTTCCAATTTCTTGCCATCACAAAAAGATCTGCTAGAAATATTTTTGTACATGTGGTTCTTTTCCCCCTTTTAATGATCTCTTTGGGATACAGACTTAGTAGTTGCATTGCTGAATAAAAGGGTATGCACAGTTTGATTGCCCTTTTGAACATAGTTCTAAATTCCTCTCCAGAATGGTTGGATTAGTTCACAACTCCACCAACAATTCATTAGTGTTTCAATTTTCCCACATCTCCAATGTTTATCATTTTCCTATTTTGTCATATTAGCCAACCTGATAGGTGTGAGGTAGTACCATCTTAGAGCTGTTTTAATTGAACTTCGCCAATCAATAGTGATTTAAAACATTTTTTCACATGACTATAGATAGCTTTAATTTCTTCATCTGAAAACTGCCTGTTCATATACTATGACCATTAATCAATTGAGGAATTTACTTGTGTTCTTATAAATGTGATTCACTTCTCTATAGAAATGAGGCCTTTATTAGAAACACTGGCTGTAAAGATTATTTCTCAGTTTTCTGCTTCCCTTCTAATTTTTGTTGCATTGGTTTTGCTTGTGCAAAACCTTTTTAATTTAATGTAATCAAAGCTATCTATTTTGCATTTCATAATGTTCTCTAACTCTTGTTTGGTCATCAGTTCTTCGCTATTCCATAGATCTGACAGGTAAACTATTACTTGTTCTCCTAATTTGCTAATGGAATCGCCCTTTTTGTCTAAATCATGTGCCCACTCTGACCTTATCTTGGATGTGAGATGTTAGATGTATAGGCTATATAGGATGTGAGATGTTGGTCTATGCCTAGTTTCTGCCATTCTGTTTTCCAGTTTTCCCAGCAATTTTTGTCAAATAATGAGTTCTTATCCCAGAAGCTGAAGTCTTTGGGTTTATCAAACAGTATATTACTATAGTCATTGACTACTTTGTCTTGTCCACCTAACCTATTCCCATTGATCCACAACTCTATTTCTTAGCCAGTACTAGATAGTTTTGATGATAGCCAGTTTATAAAATAGTTTTAGATCTGATATGGCTACTCCACCTTTTCTTCCATTTTTTTTCATTAATTCTCTTGATATTCTTGACCTTTTGTTCTTCTAGGTGAATTTTATTATTTTTTCTAGTTATATAAAATATTTTTTGGTAGTTTGTTTTGGCACCGAATAAGTAAATTAATTTAGGTAGAATCATCATTTTTATTATATTAGCTTGGCCTGTTCGTGAGCAATTGATATTTTTTTCCAGTTGTTTAGATCTGACTTTATTTTATGGGAAAACTGTTTTGTCATTGTGTTCATATAGTTTCTAGATTTGTCTTGGCAGGTAAATTGCCAAATACTTTACATTGTCTACAGTTATTTTAAATGAAATTTCTCTTCCTATCTCTTCTTGATGAGCTTTGTTGGTAATACATAGAAAAGCTGATGGTTTATGTGGGTTTATTTTATATCCTACAACTTTGCTAAAGTTATTAATTGTTTCAAATAGTTTTTTAGTTGATTCTCTAGGATTCTTTAAGTATACTATCATATCATCTGCAAAAAGTGATAGTTGTTTTCTCATCGCTTACTCTAATTCCTTCAATTTCCTTTTTTTCTCTCATTGCTGTCATTAAACGTTTCTAGTACAATATTGAACAATAGTGGTTACAATAAATGTACTTGTTTCAACCCTGATCTTACTGGGAAGGCTTCTTGCTTATCCCCATTACATATAGTGCTTGCTGATAGTTTTAGATAGATAATGCTTATCACTTTATCCATTTATTCCTATGCTCTCTAGTGTTTTTAATAGTAATGGGTGTTGCATTTTGTCAAAAGCTTTATTCTGTATCTATTGAGATAGTTATATGATTTCTGTTAGTTTTGTTATTGGTATGGTCTATTATGCTGAGAGTTTTCTTAATATTTAACCAGCCTTAACATCCTAATATTTAACACCCATTTTAGAAAAAGATATTGAGCAAACCATCAATAAAATCCCTAAGAAAAAATGTCCAGGGACAGATGGGATTTACAAGTGAATTCTATCAAACATTTAAAGAACAATTAATTCTAATGCTATATAAACTATTTGGAAAAATAGTTGAAGAAGGAGTTCTACCAACTTCCTTTTGTGGCATAAATATGATGCTGATGCCTAAACCAGGAAAAACCAAAACAGAGAAAGAAAATTATAGACCAATTTCCCTAATAAATATTGGTATTTAATTGAGGATTTTAAATTTGTTCTTTTTCTAGATTTTTTTTAGTTGCATGCCCAATTCATTTTTTTCTTTCTCTATTTTATTATGTAAGCCCCCTAAGAACTGCTTCAGCTGTATCCCATAAGTTTTTTTATGTTGTCTCATTATTATCATTCTCTTTAATGAAATTATTGGCTGTATGATTTGTTGTTTGATCCACACATTCTTTAAGATTAGATTATTTAGATTTCAATTAATTTTTAGTCTATGATTCCATAACTCTTTATTGAATGTAATTTTATTGCATCCTAATCTGAAAAGGATGTATTTAATATTTCTGCCTTTCTGCATTTAATTGTTAAGTTTTTATGCCCTAATACATAGTCAGTTTTTGTGTAGGTGCCATGTACCACTGAGAAAAAGGTGTATTCCTTTCTTTCTCCATTCAATTTTCTCCAGAGGTCTATCTAATTCTACTCACCTCTTTAACTTCTTTTTTGTTTATTTTGTGGTAAGAACTTTGGAATTGATTGTGTGACATGAGAGGTACAGGACCACTCAGCATGGCATGCCTTCATCAGAGAAGGTGTTGTGCTCTATGAGTAAAGCAATATCGAAGTAGCTCAAAAGAAATGCAAGATGCACAAATTTAGAGAATCCACCCCTGTTCACATGGAGCATTATTAGCTGGTATTGGTCTGATCAGCCAAGGTGGACACACGGTAACTTTACTCTAGCATAGTGATATCATTTTGGTCCCCTTTGAGAATGAAGGACAACAACTAACCAATCAGACTTATCTAGTCCTGAGAGGTGGAGGTGGAGGTACCTCACTAGTATAGTTCTGGTGTCTATTTCTTCCTGTAACTCATTTAATTTCTCCTTTAAGAATTTGGATGCTATATTACTTGGTACATATATGTTTAGTGTTTATTTTACTTCACTGTCTATGGTACCTTTTAGCAAGATGTCATTTCCTTCCTTAAATATTTAATTAGCTTTATTTTTGCTTTTACTTTGTCTGAAATTAGAATTGCTACCCCCGTTTTTTTTTTACTTCAGCTGAAGCATAATATATTCTGCTCCAGCCTTTTTACCTTTACTCTGTGTGTATCACTCCAAATCAAATGTGTTTCTCGTAAATAACATGTTGTAGGATTCTGGTTTTTTTAGTCCATTCTGCTCTCCACTTCTGTTTTATGGGAGAATTTGTTCTATTCATAATCACAATTAGAATTGCTAACTGTGTATTTCCCTCCATCCTATTTTTTTCCCATTTATACATTTCTCTCTCTTTTCACCCTGTCCCACCTGACCAGTGTTGTGCTACTGACCACCACCTCCCTTAATCTGCCCTCCCTTTTATCAGCCTCCTCCTTCCCTTTTCTTTCCTCTTTCCTCTCCTACTTCTCTACAGGGTAAGATAGATTTCTATACCCAACTGAGTGCGTATGCTATTCCCTTTTAAGCCAAATATGATGAGAGTAATGTTGAAACAATGGTCTCCCCCCTCTTTTCTTTCCCTCCAATATAATAGGTCTTTCGTGCCTCTTCATATGATGTAATTTACCTATTCTGCCTCCCTCTTTCCTCTTCTCCCATTACAATCATTTTTTCACTCCTTAATTAATGGTTTTTTATCATGACAACAAAGTTAATGTATTCTCACACTCTCTATCTAAGTATATTCCTTCTACCTGCCCCAATAGAGACACTGTTCTTAAGAGTTACAAGTATAATCTTCCCATGTAGGGATATAAATGGTTTAATTTCATTGAATAACATGTTTTGTTTTTCTTTCTTGATTACCTTTTTATGCTTCTCTTGGGTCCTGTATTTGAAGATCAAATTTTCTGTTCAGCTCTGATCTTTTCATCAGGAAAGTTTGAAAGTCCCCTATTTGATTGAATTTCCATCTTTTCCCCTGAACGATTATACTTAATTTTTCTGGGTAGTTGATTCTTGGTTGTCATCCAAGCTCCTTTGCCTTCCAGAATGTCACATTTCCAGTCTTCTGATCCTTTAATGCAGAAGCTGCTAGGTCCTATGTAATCCTGACTGTGGATCCTTAATATTTGAATTGTTTCTTTCTGACGGCTTGCAGTATTTTCTGATAGTCCTGGATCTGATAGTTCTGGAATTTGGCTACAATATTCCTTGGAGTTTTCATTTTGAGATTCAGGAGGTGATTTCAATAACTATTTCACCCTTTGGTTCTAGAATATCAGGTTGTTTTCCTTGATAATTTCTTGAGATGTTCTTCCGTCTCTTTTTTTTTTGATCATGGCTTTCAGGTAGTTCAATAATTCTTAAATTATCTCTCCTGCATAAATTTTCCAGGTCAGTTGTTTTTCCTATGAGGTATTTTACATTTTATCCTGTTTTTTCATTCTTTTTATCTTGTTTGAGTGATTCTTGATATCTTATAGGGTCATTAGCTTCCCCACTTGCCCAATTCTAATTTTTAAGGAATTATTTTCTTCAGTTAGCTTTTGGACATTGTTTTTCATTTGGCCAATTCTATTTTTTTTTCTTTTTTTTCTTTTAATTTATTTTTGACATGTTTGGTTTTCAGCATTGATTTTCACAGGCGTTTGAATTACAAATTTTCTCTCCATTTCCACCCCCCCCACTCCAAGATGGCGTACACTCTGGTTGCCCTGTTCCCCAGTCTGCCCTCCCCTCTGTTGCCCCATTCCCCTCCCGTCCCCCTTTCCCTTCCTTTCTTGTAGGGCAAGATAAATCTCTATGCCCCATTGCCTGTGCATCTTATTTTCTAGTTGCATTAAAAAAAAAAACTTTTTTACTTTTGAACATCTATTTTTTTAAAACCTTGAGTTCCAAATTCTCTCCCCTCTTCCCTTCCCATCCACCCTCCCTAAGAAGTCAAGCAATTCAACATGGGCCATATGCGTAACATTATGTATAACCCTTCCACAATACTCATGTTGTGAAAGACTAACTATATTTTGCTGGCCAATTCTATTTTTAAAGGAATTGTTTTCTTTAGTCATTTTTTTCCATTTGGTCAATTCTATTTTTTAAGGAGTTGTTTTGTTTAGTCATTTTGTTTCCATTTGGCCAATTCTATTTTTTAAGGAGTTGTTTTGCTCAGTCAATTTTTCTGCTTCCTTTTCCAAGTTGTTGACTCTTTTCCCATAATTCTCCTACATATTTCTCATTTGCTTTCCCATTTTTCTTCTATCTCTCCTACTTGATTTTTAAAATCTTTTTTGAGCTCTTCCATGATAACTTTTTGGGCTTGAGTCTAATACAATTTGAGGCTTCACATGTAGGCATTTTGACATTGTTGCCCTCTTCTGTGTTTATGTTTTCATCTTCCCTGTCATCACAGTAGCTTTCTATGGTCAGGGCTCTTCTCTTTTTTGCACATTTTTCAAACTTTGAGCTCTGCTACTGGGATACAAGGAGCACTGTCCCAAGTTTTGTGGGGTGGGGGCCAAGGTCTTGGTCACTGGCTTTTTGCCCCAGAGCCTCAGGTGCTGCTGGCTTGCCCATTGCACTGGGGTGTGCTGGCCTAGTCATGCCTTTTTTGCTGGGGTTCTGGTGCTGGCAATTTGACTATTGTGCTGAGACTCGGGGCTTCATATGCGGCCTGCTATGCCACTAGTCTGCTGAGCCAGGACTGGGGGGCCCTGGTTGCTGATCTGTACTGTGACTAAGAGCCTCTTGCCAGCTTTCCTGCACTTTGTTGTGCTCTGCTTTTACCCAAGTGAGACAGAGCTTTCTGATGTTCTTCTAAGTTATCTTAAGCTGGAAAATTGTTCCACTCTGTCCTTTTGTGGGTTTTGTCATTCTAGAATTTGTTTGGAGTCTTGGTTTAATGTTGTTGCCAAAAGAAACTGAGGAGAGCTCAGGCATCTTCCTGACTTCTCTCTGCCATCTTGCCTCCAAAGTTCATGTAGGATGGATTGGAATGAGGAGATACTTAAGGCAGGGAGGTCAATGAGGAGGCTAATACAATAATCTAAGTTAGAGGTAATGAAGGTCTGTGGCTATGTGAGTGAGAGAAGGGGACAAATGTGACAGATGTTGGGGAAGTAGTAACAAGATTTAGAATATGACTGGATATGAGGGAGAGAAAAGTAAATGTTGAGAATGACTACCACGTGAAAGTGTAAACCTCATTTGGAAGGATAGGGCTGTTCTCAGCAGAACAGGGAAGTTCAGAAGACAGAACGGTTTTGAGGTAAAGATAATGAGTTGTGTTTTGGACATATTGAGTGTGAATTGCAAGCAGGCGATCCAGCATGAAAGGTCCAAAAGACAGTTGGAGATGCGTAATTAAAGCTCAGGAAAGAGAGACTAAGGCTAGTTATATAGATCAAGGAGTCATCAGCATAGAGGTGATGATTAAATCCAAGGCCTTGATGAAGATCTGCAAAGCACTTTACATATGTGATCTCACTTAAACCTACTAACAACCCTGGGCAATGAGTGCTATGATTATCTGCATTTCTCCAAATAGAAACAGGGCTAAGTGACTTGCCCAGGGTCACACAGCTGGGAAGTATCTGAGACAGGATTCGAACTCAGGTCTTTCTGATTTCCAAGACCAGCATGCTATGAACTGCATCACCTAACCAGCAAGAGAGAGTTGTAAAGAGAGAAAAGGACCCAACACGGAGCCTTAGAGATAAGGAGTGTGACATGGACGACAAGTCAAGAAAACAAACTGAGATGGCAGAGTAAGACAGTAGAAAAAAACAAGGCAGTTAGATGGCCCAGTGGATAGAGTACTGAACCTGGAGTTATGAAGCCCTGAGTTCAAATCCTCCTTTAGACATTTCCTCACTGTGTGACCCTGGGGAGGTCATAATCTCTTTCAGCATCAGTTTGTTCATCTGCAAAATGAGGATAACAGTATATACTTTTCAGGGTCATTGAGATAATCAAATGAGATAACATTTAAGTAGAACCCTTTGAAAACCTTCAAGTATTACATGAGTGCTATTATTAATAATATTGTCATTGAGAGGGCAATGTCACAAAAAACCAGGGAGGAGAGAGCATCCAGGAAGAGAGAGTGTTCAGCAACATCGAAGGCTGCAGTCCAGAAAGATGCAGATTTTTTTAAAAAGACCATTAAATTTGGTAACTAAAAGGCTACTGGTGACTTTGGACGGAGTGGTACAATTGAGTAATGAGGTCAGATACCAGATTACACAGGACTGGAGAGAACTGAAAGCAATGTGAGGGGATTATAGGGTCTAATGATAGCTTTTTAATGAAGGAATGGACTTGAATATGTTTGTAGGCAGGGAGAAAGAGCCAGGAGATAGGGAGAATTTGCAGACTAGGAAATGGATAATTAAAGAAGAGTTTTTTGAAGGAGAAAAAGGGGATGAGATCAAGGGAACCTGGAGAGGCTTTGGCCTTGGTGAGAAGGCCCATCTCTTTATCAGAGACTTTTGTAGAGGAGAAAGTGAGAGATGATATGAAAGGGTTTTGAGATATGGACGAGGGAAGAAGTGGAAGCTCATGATGAATGGCCTCTTTTCTCAGTAAAATATGGGACAAAGTTTTCCTCTGAGTAAGGATATGTAGAGCAGGTGGCATGAATAGGTCAAAGAGAGAAGAGAAGAATAGGGACAGCTGCTATGGAGAATATCCAAGACAACAGTTGCAAGAAGGAGATTGTAGTGAGGGAATAATTAAAGTTACAGACCATAACAACTAACCTTATTAGTTTTTTCCTGAAGAAGTAAACAAATTGAAAAGTTAGAGAAATGCTGCAGAGTTGACCTAAATGTCAAGCATTTGATAAAATCTCTCAGGATATGCTTGTAGAAAAGATAAAAGATATTAATTACTAAATGGTACAGTTAGGTTGATTCAGAGATGCTTGAATGGCCATATTCTAAAGGTGGTCATTTAGTCACAGTTTGACAGTGACTTGGAAGGAGGCCTCCACTGGGATGTCCCAGGATCAGTGGTTGTTTGACATAATGTTTTTTATCAGTGGCTGGGATAACAGCACAGATAACAGGCTGACAAAATTTCAGATGACATGAAGCTGCATGGATAGCTAGAAAACTTGATGACAGGATCCAAAGAAATCTTCATGGTCTAGGATGTCTATATAAAACTAATAAGATGAAATTTTTGAGGGGTAACCATAAAATCTTTAAAAGTTGCAAAATCAATTTGACCAGTACAATATAGGATCGAGATGGTTAGGTTTCAATTGGTATCAGTTAGGTATCAATAGATATCAATCTGACAAATATCTGAAGGTTTTAGTGGACTACAAACCCAATATGAGTTAGCAATGTAATGAGACAACCAAATGAATTAATTCAGTATTTGTCTAAATTATGAGAGGAGTAATATTCAGCATTAAGCAAGTGCTTTTGCATATAATTATGGAGCAATTTGTTGAAGGAGACAGAAAGGGATAAAATCAAGGGAATCTGTAGAGGGGTTGCCCTTGTGGCAAGAGGAGTCATCTCTTCATCAGAGATATATAGAAGAGAAAAAAAGGGATGAGGTCAAGGAATTTTGAGATGTGAACAAGGGGAAAAGAGAGAGTTCATAGTAAATGGCTGCTTTCTCAGTAAAATATGAGACAAGGTCCTCAGCTGAGTCAGGATGTGTGAAGGGGTTGATGTGGACAACTCAAGGACAGAAGAAAAGAATTGGGGCAACTTCTTTAGGGAATGCCCAAGACAATTGATTGCTAGAAGGGAAGGAATTACAGTCAGTCTGATGTCACTGTACTTATGTTCTGGGTGCCATATTTTAGGAAAGACATTGACGAACTGGAGAAGTTTGCAAGGAAGAATAATTAGGATCGTTACGGGCCTTGAGATCATACCGCAACCAGGATTTATTTTTAAAAATTGAGTATGGTTAGCTTGGAGAAAATAAAACAAAAGGACATGGTTAATATTTCCAAATACTTGAAAGGCCATCATATGGAAGATGATCCCAGAGGGAAGAAGTAAACTCGGTGGAAGAAAGCTTTTCTAGGGCCAGATTTAGGTTTGATGTAAGACCTAACCTCTTACCAAAGACAGTTGTCCCAAAGTAGACTGGGCTGCCTTGGAAAGCAAAAAGTTTACTCTAGAGAACTTCAAGTAGAGGCAACTCAACCATTTTTTGAGTAATTATGGAGAAGAATTTTGTTCAGTTATGGACTAGGCCAGCCAGCCTTTCTGGTTTTTTCCATTGTTGAGATTCTGTGATTCTGAAGATTTACAAGAGGGATAGGAAGAGGGGGAGGGTGTGCAGCAATTATATTCATTTTTGTTCACTAGGAAGCAGAATGGATGAAGTACTAGACCTGAATTCAGGAAGACCTTATTTCAAATCCAGCCTCAGACACCTACTAACTGTGTGACCTTGGTCAAGTAATTTAACTTCTATCTACCTCAGTTTCCACATCTGTAAAATGAGGATAATCACAGTACCTCCCTCACAGAATTATTGTGAGAATCAAGGGAGATAATATTTGTAAAGTGCTTTACAAACCTGCTTTCATCATAATCATGATCATCATTGTTCCTAGGGCTTGTTTCAGTGGACAAATCTGGTACCTGCCCTTGTCCTGGGACTGCTCACCTGCTTAGGGTATCCATTCCAGACTGTCTGTGGCTGGACAAACCAGGTTTTCTGAAAGAAACAAGGGATATGTCCTAGACACTGCTCTCAGAACGGCTTGTTCTCACAGGTAAAGGTTCCTTTCCACAGCTTCAAGCGTTCTTCCAGGGTACTCCAGGCACTCAACAGGAATGATGATATTGCCACTTTATGTCATCTCCTATCCTTATCCTGACCTCCCCTTTGTCCCTCCTCCCCGTGTTCAGAACAAGTCAGAATCAAACTTATGAGGTATGACCCCTGGTTACATGAGAAGCTTCACCCTTTGTTTCTTTCTATACCATCCCAGGCCATTAGCTTCTGGTCCCTCTGTTAACTCTGGAATAGCTAAGGCTGGGTTAGAGAGGGCTGTCAAGATAAGAAGCTACTACATGATTGGACCATTTAAGCAGTCTCTCTCTCTCTCTCTCTCTCTCTCTCTCTCTCTCTCTCTCTCTCTCTCTCTCTCTTTCTCTCTCTCGGACTGCCTTAAGAGAAGCATAGCTTCCAGGAATAGAGAGGAGTAGGAGCTGTATTCTGTTCTCATCAGACCTTATCTGGAGGACTGGGTACAGTTCTATGCACCATTGTTTAAGAAGGAAATGGACAAGCTGGGGACTGTCCAGAGGGCAATCAGTAAGGAGAAGTAGGTGAATTTGTTGAGAATGTGGTGTCTAGAATATGGTAGGGGCTTATATGTCATAAGCCTAAAAAGATAGATTAAAGCCAAATTGTAAATGGCTTCACAGGCCAAAGAGAATAGTTTGTATTTTATCTTAGAGGCAATAGGGAATCATTTAAGTTTCTTGAGGAGGGAAGTGACGTGGTCAGATGTAATCTTTAGGAACATCTGTGAGGAGGATGGACTACTAGAAAGGGGTCAAATGGGGGCCACAGAACCGATTAGGAGGCTATTACAATAACGGGTAGCAAAAATGATGAGGACCTGAATTAGAGGGCCTCTGGTGGTAGTGGAGAGGAGATAGTCTCTAGAGATGTTATCAAAATAGAATTAGCAAGACTTGACAACTAATTGGATGGGGAAGCACTTTAAATCCATATCATATGAGGATCTACTAGAGAAACTGAGCAAGTTTAGCCTGGAGAAGACTCAAGGAGAATGTGATGACTGTCTCCAAGTTAGTTGTCACGAGGAGGATGGATTCACCTTGTTCTACTTGGCCCCAGAAGACAGAACCAGGGGTAATGGGCAGAAGTTACAAAGAGGCCATTTTTGGCTTGATCTCAGGAAAAAACTTCTCAATAATGAGAGCTGTCCCAAAGCAGAATGTGCTACTCTGGGATGTGATGTCTTCCTCTTATATGGAGGTCTTCAAGCCAAAGTTGGGTTATGGCCATATGTCAGGTATGTTATAATGTGTACTACTTTTCCATATGGATTGAAAAAGATGACTGCTGATGTCCTTTCCCATTCTCAGTTCCTGGGATTCTGTGATCCGCTTCTTCCTCCTCCCCTGCCTCATCAACCCTGGCCTTGTTCCCTCTGAAACCCTCCTTTCTGTGATTGAGTGGCACTATGTCTATCTCAGTACCTATCCAACTCACCCTATCTGTAGGTCAGACTGACCAGTCTAGTTATATCATCTGTAGAGAGCGTGACCTTTCCTCCCCATCCCAAACACCACAGTCCCTGTGGACTACAAAGTGGGGTAGTGTAAGAGGATGTAGGACAATTCAGGATTGATGGTGGATTGAATGGTGGATTTGGAGCAAGGTGGGGTGGGCCGATGGTGAAATAGAAAAGAGAAGAAACAGGGTGAGAGAGAAAGACAATAGGGATGAAGTATATGGAAAGCCTAAGAGGGCAGAGAATGAAGAAACAGAATCCAGAAAAAAAGAATCAAGGGAATGGGAGTGGAAAAGATTGAGGGACAGAGAGGACAAGCGAAGGAGTGGGGAGAGAGATGAAAAGAATGAGAGATGGAGAGTACAAAAAGTCCCACAGTGTAAAGGGAGAGGGACGATGAGTGTGAGGACATGGGAATAGAGAGGATGGGAAGGGACAGGAAGGATGGGAAAAGCAAGAAGGGACAAGGTTAAAAGCATGAGAACAAAGAACAAAGAGGACAGGGAGAGAGAATATGAGGTAATAGAAGGCATTGGAGGAAGATGGAAGAGGATGAATGGACAGAAAAAGGGAGAAGGACAAAGACAATGGGAATGGAGAGAATATGGAGTCAAATGAGGAGAGATAGTCATGTGCTGGGGATGGGACAGGACATACTCACATTGTAGAAGATGAGCAAGCCGTTGAAGAAAGAAGTGGAGTAAAATAAAAATTTCCAACTGAAAATACAGAATGGGGTAGAGATGAACACATGAAGTAATATCACTAGGGGTGGGAGCAAGTGGGTAAAAGGATGAACAAATGAGGCCCCTGCTTTCCAAATCAGGCCTGGTCCCATGGCCCACTGACCCAAATCTTGGTACGTTGGAGTCAGTCTTCCATCAGGTCCCCCCAGCTCACCAGGCTTCAGAGAATTTCTTGCTCAGTAATGGTCGCTCTTGATTTCTGCGGCGTCGAAACCAGCGTTCCGCTTGCCTTACAGAGAGGCTACACTGGCTGGCCAGGTAATTCAGCTCATCCTGGGTACAGCAGGAAAAGATTAGGGTTAGGGCAGACAAGGGGAGGACCTTAGCTTCAGATGACTGTCTACTCCCCTAAGGTCATATAGTCTCTCTAATCAGGGAGTGCCCAAGAGCACAGCCGGGGGCATGTTTCAGTGCAAAGGGCTTGAGCCTAGCTTCCAGGGGTAGGTCCAAGGAGCTTCATCTTCCTCCAAGCCCTTCCCCACTTAGTTGAGGTGCAAATCCCCCAATAACAGCATTTCCCAAGCCGTACTCTGGCCCCTGACGTAGCCTCGTTGTCTGTCCTTTGGGAAAGAGGAGGTCCACATTGGGAGAGAGTCTCTAAAACCAACTTGTCAGGCCCTATAGAAAGATTCCCTGAGCTTATCTTCTATGTGTACATGTAACTAAATATAAAATAGATGCAAACAAATACAAAGTGATTTCAGGAGAATATTAATAATTAGAAAAATTAGGGAAATTTTCTTGAAGGATATAGAAGCCTTGAAGGCAGTTGGAGGTTTCCACAATGAAGAAATGAGAGCATTCCTGGAGGAGAGCATGCCAGACAGGGGAGCCAGCCTATAAAATGGCATGGGGGCGGGGGAGATGTAATGTCAATTACAAATAACGGTGAGTAGGTAGATTTGGCTAGAACAGAGTATGTAGGGTAAGCAATAAATCTTGAAAGGTAGATTGGAATCCAATTGTAAAGGGCTTTACAGGTCAAAAAGAACTGTATTTAACTTGGAATCAATAGAGGAGTCAATTCAGGGAGGCAGAGAGCTGGCATGGTCAGACATGACTGATTGGTGGCTGTTTGGGGCATGGATTGTAGAGGGAAAGACAATGGGGGCAATGGAACAAACTAGGAGGCCATCACAATAGTGAGGGGAGGCAGAGGTGGTGAGGTCCTGAATTAATGTGGCTGTGGGAGGAGTGGAGAGAAGCAGATGGTTTCAGGAGATGTTATAGCAACAGAACCACCAAGCCCTGGCAACTGATTCAATATGGAGAGGTGGTATTGGGAATGACTCATAGGGAGAAAATTACATCTCTGGCACATAGAATGGGACAACTTGGAATGTCTTTAGAGATAATCCCCTCATTTTACAGATGAAACAATTAAGGCTTCAAAAAAAGGTCAAGCGACTTGACTAAGATCACAAAGCAAGCCAGTGGCAGAGGTGGAATTAGAACCCAGTTCTAGTGAACTCTTAATCCTTTCTGAGGCTAGAGGTTGGTAGAACTTGATGCCAGAGTATCACCCTCTCTAGAAGAAACAGTAACACAGAGAGCAGGTGTCTGAGTAAGCCCTGGGCACCTAGCACCTCTATCTCCCCCACTTCTTATTCAAGGACCACCGAACACCAGAGACTGCCCTGTTGAAGGGGATGGAGACCTAAACCTTGTAGGATTTTTAATGGTATCCAAACCTGGGTCCTGCTCACCTTTTTGGGATTCTTACTCTGGGTCCAGAAAAATGATTCCAGGACGCGGTTGGGAGTAGCCTTGATCCTGACAGGGTCACGTACACCCAGGGCTCTGCTCAAGGGCAGTCCTATGATCCTGTGAGAGGACAGGAGGAGCTGAGTATGCAAGAAGTCTCTTATTTATACCCTTTTGGGAGACCTCTGCTAAATCTTGCCCACCAACTCATCTACCACAGCTAAATTGGTATAGTCTGGGGGAGATGGAGAATGGGAGAAGGATCTATGAAGGGGACAGGGTGCCTTGTGGGCTACATACTAGATGCTTAGCCTGGGGGCAAAGAACATCCTATATTTTCCTTATGGGAGGAACATCTGGGCTTTCAGAAGAGAGAGCAAGAATATCCTTTTCAGTGAATCAGATGAGTGCCCCAAGATTCTGGGGCTACAACCAAAGAGAAAACATTCTCCTCCCCTTAAATTCATTAAGTATTTGGTAAGTACCTATTGTGTACCAAGCTAAGTGTCCAGTGTTACAAGGAGAGACAGACTTTAATTAAGACACTATCCTTGCCCTTAAGAAGCTTATGGTCTGGTAGGGGAATGAGACACCCACAAAGATATCCATAATATTATATAGTAAGCGCTTCAAAGCGGTGAAAAGGAAAAGGTGAGGGCCATTACCAACTAGGGACAAGGGAGGGAAAAAAGTCAAGGAAGTCTTCCTGGAGAAGGCGGCATTAGTTCAGGACTTCAAAGGTAAGTGAGGAAAGAAAGCAAGCTAATGTGTAAGAATTATGCGAGAGTTTTCAGAGGAGCAGTGTTCTACAATTTAT
Source organism: Phalanger gymnotis (assembly GCA_028646595.1). Lineage (NCBI taxonomy): Eukaryota > Metazoa > Chordata > Mammalia > Diprotodontia > Phalangeridae > Phalanger > Phalanger gymnotis. The sequence continues at coordinate 43,384,126 of CM053622.1, read as the reverse complement.
CTGGACCTGAATACAAGGCAGAAAAAATGCTGAGGCACCACTCCATTTCTTATGGCTCAATTATATCTGATCATATTTGTATGGCTATGATTCACTGCACCTGCAAGTGAAGGATCCAGGAATGTCGGTGAGAAAGAAGCAGAAACAAGCAGAGGCCTTACCCTTGAGCGTAGCTTGCCTCTGTATCTTTTTCAACCCAATCATTGGCATGGGGACAACTGGAAAAACTGAGTGTTTAGAAACTAAGGAACTCTGACCCCAGGAGCTATTTGAAAATCATTAAGTAAACAAACATACATTACCTGATTTATACCTTTGAACAGAGGAAAATTGTTAATAGAAAACTCACTCTAAGCTAGCACGAGGTTTCTGATATAAAGGACCAAGTCAAGTACCATAAATTGTCTAAAGACATGGTCTGGGCATTCAGTGCCAGGAAGGACCCTGTTGCTTTTTTTTTCCTAAAGAATTTGACCCCAAGGGTTGAAAATTGGTGGGGAAATGAAAAGATTCAGTAGGGAATAAAACAGAAGTTTCTTCTGGTCCCAGAATAAGGATTCTTCTCTCTTTTCTAAAAGAGCTAGGTTAAAAAATCTTGGCACAGTGGTAGCTGAGGAAGCTAGTCAGAAGCTGGAAGTATTACAAAGAGACTATAGCCAAGCTAGCACACCACAGTCCTGTGGGGACCAGGAGATTGGGGGCCAAAAGATAAGCATTTGACAGGGACTAGACCAGCATGGACCAGGCCTATTCAGTAGCCTATAAGATATATGTCAAGGGGAGACAACATCTGCAACTCAGCAAGAGAAGAGTTGCCTTTCCAGACAGATAACCTACATGTGTAACTCCCCATGTATCATACAGATATGCAGTCATTCTTTCCACTGGTACATTGTATTTTGGGGAGACTAGGCCCTAGGTATGTGGGGCTACTTTTCTTACCCTAACATCTTATTAAATGCTTTTAATTTGAACTAGTTATGTCTTCCGGCTGATTGTTAAAAGCTCTCATCAGTAGGGACTCATGAGGTAAATATTTTAAGGGAATGGATGTACAGATTTCCTTGAACCTGGGACACCTATCCACTGGAGGATACCTCTTAGAGTTGAGGGGCTTCCCAAAGGAATTAAACATTCAAATATTACAATCTCACAAGATTTAAGAGGAAAACACTTCGTAAACCTACTTAGAACAGTGTGATATGGTGAGAAGAATGTTAGATTTGGAATTAAAGGATCTGGGTTGGAATCTCTGCTCTGTCACCCATTCTGTGACCCTGAGCAAGACACTGACTTCTTTGAGCCTTAGTTTTCTCTACTGAAAAATAATATGGCTGGGCTAAAAAGAATGCATACCGGTGATCCAAGCGAGATCTTGTTGAAACACAACAAGATGAAATGGGTGTGAGCAAAACTAAGTTCAAGGATACATCATAGACTCAAAAGAAGGGCATAATAATTAATAGCAAAGGAATAAATGGAAGAAAATGAAAACCTATCAAATATAACCTTAACTAGTAAAAAAATAATTTCCATTAAATATCTTTGGTAAGAGTCTTCTATGCAAGATATATTGAAAACTAATACATATACAGAAAGCCAAAATAGTTTGGCAATAGATAAGTCATCTAAGGATACAACAAACTGTTATAGAAAGAATTACAAACTGTCAATGGCCAAATAAAAGACTGCTCTATGTCACTAATAATAAGAGAAATGCAGAGAAAAATAACTAAGATGTATCACTTGACACCCATCAAAACTACTACCATGCTACATGACGAAAGATGGAAATTGTCAATGCTGGAGGGGCTGTGGGAAGATAGGCATAATAATACAATATTGATGGAGCTCTGAATTAGTCCAAATTTCTAGGAAGAAATTTGGATTAATGATACAGAAGTTACTAAACTATTGAAACCATTTGACTCAGACATCTCATTGCTAGGTATATATAGTGCCTAAGAGTGTCAGTGACATAAGGAAAGTTCTTACATATGATAAAATCTTTTTTTTTGGAACAATTGTATTATATGTTTTTTTTATTTTAATTTATTTTTGACATGTTTGGTTTTCAGCATTGATTTTCACAGGTGTTTGAATTACAAATTTTCTCCCCATTTCCTCCCCCACCCCACTCCAAGATGGCGTACACTCTGGTTGCCC
>CM053622.1:43359712-43381460 GCA_028646595.1 Phalanger gymnotis | reverse complement strand
CTTCCCTCTGCCACTTTGTGGGTTCTGCAGCTCTAGAATTGGTTCAGAGCCATTTTTTTATAGGTTTTTGGAGGGACTTGGTGGGGAGCTCACGCCAGTCACTGCTTCCCAGCCGCCATCTTGGCTCCGCCCCCATATGATCAAATCTTAATAACAGCACATTTTGCGGTAGGAAGCAAAAAAAAACAAAAACTGATAACATAATACATTCTTATTGTTTAGGGAATAGCTAAATAAATTCTGGTGTATGAATTTAATGGAAAATTATTTGATTTGAAAATTGATGAATGTGAAGAATTTAGAGAAACTTGAAAAAACTTGACTGAATTAATGCATAGTGAAGTAAAACTCCTAAGAACAGTATGCACAATGACTACAATGTAAATGGACTTGAATGTTAATTAATTTAATGACAAATATTGCCTCACTTTTCCCTTGAAGAGATGAAGTAATTAACTGGTCCCTGCCTTCCTTATAGATGTGGAGTTCTATGGATGCAGAATGTTGCATACATTGTCAGATGTGATTGATGCATCGGTTGTTCTTGATTAACATTTTTCTTTGTTAGAACTGAAAGTATACACTGGGTGGGTTGGGAACAGGGGAGGGCATATCCTGAAAGAACCATAAAAACAAAAGGCATCAACAAAATTTTAACTTTCTCAAAAAGGGGGTACAGGGAAACCCTCCACAGTTGACTCACCTCTCAATGCCATATCTAATGATTATTAAGACAAATGTCAGAGGAATGGCTGCCAGCAGGTCTTTGGGATGAGGGTATGTGATGCCATCTGAATCTTCCAAATCAGCCCAAGTGTATCCAGGGGGGATCCAGTACTCAGCCTTCCAAAATGACTTGTACAGGGCATCCAGCATCCTGAGGGTAAGACACCAAATTTCTCAAAGGGATCAGCAAGGTAAAGCATGTGTCGATTATTCAAGAACTAGTTAACAAAGTCAATGCACCCAGATCACCAATTTTAGAAACAGAGAATGTCATAACTTCAAGAGTCTTAAGGAAGTCTAAGCACTTCATCTTACAGATAGAGAAACTGAGGACCCAAAATAAGATACTTACCCAAGGTCACATGGTAAGTCAATGACAGAGCTGAGCCTAGAACTCAGGTCTCCTGCTTCCCTCTCCCAGGCTATTTCTAATGCATTTGCCACCCAAAGTTCCCGGGAATTGAGAGTTAAGGGTCAGGTGAGAACATATTGGCAGGACAGTTCTCATCTAACATGCTGGCTGCTGTCTAAATCTTCCTTGGCATAAGAGATTCAGGACAGATTAACTCAGCCCAGTGCTATTTCTGATGTGACCATGGATTGTCAAGGTGACAGAGGTTCCCAAGAAGGGAAACAGATCCTAGAACCAAAAGAACTGGCATCTCCCACAGAACCCAGAATGCCAGAGGTGGAAGGTCCTTAGTAAATGTCAGAGCTAAGAGGGTTAGACCAAAAAAGAGAATGACAGAGCTAGGGGCAATGATTCAGTTCAAGCAAGAACAATGATCTCCCCATCACTGAAAGTATTCAGGGAGAAAGGCTATGTGATGATCCCTGTTGGTGACAATGTAGGAGAGGATTCTTGCTTCAAGTTAGAGTGGTACTAGACCCTCTCTCAGAGCCTGTCCAGCTCTGTCACTCTAAGCATCTTCTAGAAGAGCTTGCCCTGGCCTGCTTTCTCTCCTCCATCTTTGCCAATGACCTCTCTGCAGGCTGCTAGTAAGGAATGCTTGAGACCTAGGCTCTGTGACCTCACCTCTCTGTGTTGGGGAAGACCTCAAAGGTACCTCCTTCCCCTGAATGTCCTTTTGCCCCCAAATGGCAGTGGCTGGTGAGATCAAGGAAGACTTTTGGGGCCCTCACTGAGAAGCCAGGCCATTACCCTATTTACAGAGAAAGACATTGACTCTCCTTACATAGGGGTAGTGTCCCTCCCTATATACCACATCGCTTGTCTATCCTGGGCCAGAAGCATTACCCAAAAGAGAATATAAATTACTTGTGAGGCAAGAGCTAGTTTTTTCTTTGTTTTGTCCATATACCACTAGCTCAGTATCTGGCATCTCATTCTCACTAACTGAGAATCTTAGATTCGAAAGGGGTCCTCAAGACCATCTAATCCAATGATGCATGAACAAGCAATCAGTGAAGAGGCATTCCCCCCCTCCAGCTGACCCCACAAGGGGCTTGAGCCAGGTTTCCTTTTGAAGACCTCCAAAGAACAGAAACCTGTTACCTCCTGTGGGAGCCCATGCTACTTTTCCATACCTCTTATTTTTAAGAACATTTTCTTCAAGGAAGCAATTCCAAAGATTAGGAAAAATGGAAGTTTTCTGAAGGAAACATTTATCAGGCACCTACTATATACTAGGTACTATGCTAAGAAGTTGACAGATAACTCATTTGATCCTATGATGACCATGGGATGTAGGTGCTATCATTATCCTCATTTTACAGCTGAGGAAACTGAGGCAGACAGAAATTAAGTGACTCATCCAGGGTCACACAGGTGTCAGAGGCCCGATTTGAACTCAGGTCTTTCTGACTCCAGGCCCAGGGCTCTATGTACTTTGCCCTGTGGATGTACAGGGAACTTAGTAAGTAGTTCAGATTTTTATAAAGTTATATACAGAAGATGGAAGCAAGTGTAGATAACAGGAGATAAATGAATATAAGAGCATGGCAGGATCCTGCCAAATAGCCTCATGAGTGATTAGTTTCAAATGAGTGTATGATAGAAAGGAAAGCTAAGGTCACTAACATAGGGGTGTTGTTGTTTAAAGCAACATTGAGGAAAAGAGGAGAACCCCAAGAGGGATGGGATCTTTGCTTGGTCTCATTGAGAGCTGCATGAGTAAAGAGAGGGGGCAGGTTCAAGTTAGACTGTGGAGACAGATTCAGTAAGAGTTGGCAAGGGATTGGATATGAGGGCTAAGGAAGACTGAGTAATTAATGATAATGCTAAGGTTTCAAACCTGGGCAACTGGGGAGCAGGGGAGTATTCCTGGTGCTTAGCTCTGTCCCATAGTTAAAAGTCTAATAAATACTTATTGACCTGATTTGTTGACTGAGAGAATGTCTGTGCCTTCCTCAGAAGAAGCAGAGTTATCCTGGGGCTCTGATTGCTTTGGCAAATTCTGAAATCCATTCTCCTAGTATTCCCCATTGCCCTCCCCCCTTGCTTTCTGGAATATCTTTCTTTTTCTAGAACTTAGCATGACCCAGCACAAAACATTCAATATGTGCTTGTTCACTGACTGACTATCTAGGGCATGTGTCAAATATTTCCACCTTTACCCTCTTCTTCTCTAATGAACTTGAAGAGGAAGCTCCTCCTTGTTGACCAGAGAAATCTACAACTTCACTTCTCCCATCTCTCCTCTCTCCCAGTGCACCATCTGAGATAAAATTGTCCTCAAGCCCAGCTAGACACATATGCCACCTTCCCAGCTTTGAGGCGAAGAAGGTGTCAGTTGTGTAGTCTTGATGAGGAAGGCATCCAGCAACCACATTAATCAATATAATATGCCTAGTAGGGCTAGAGCATTATACATAAGCATCACACAAAGTATTCTGCTAATTCCCTTGGACCCTGACCCAATGGAAAATAGAAGGTGGGACAGCATGAGCAACTGAAGTAGGAATGAATGTCTGTGCACTGATGAACTAATCCTAGGAGTGGAGCCGTATTCCATCCAGTTACTTGGTAACTATATGGACAGTCAGGGTACAACTGACTGTGTTCTCCTATAATATACAGGCCCTATCTACCTCCTTGATGTTCATTCCCTTGCCAGTCCTGGGGTTTACAGATGGAAAGAGGGTGATAAGCTGTTCTGCCTTCTCTGGACAAAGGTAATTTTCATAGGTCTGGCTCATAATGAATGGGAAGAAATCAGACTACACTACTCTTTTCTAACCTAGAAGCCTTTGTGGTCCTGCCCTGAGTCAGATGCCCCAGAGGCTGCCAGCGAACCTCAATCTGCAGCTTGTTTTTACCCTGTCCCTTCCTATAAGGGCATCTCATGGGTTTTGACGGCTCAGAATGAGTGTAAATAGTAATTGTTTCCATTCTGGCCAGAAACTCTGAGTGTCTTCCCTTCCCATGTATATTCTTTTCTGAAGGCAAACTAGGCCATCTTCTGCCTCAGTTCTTACCCAGCCTTTAATTACTGAATGGGTGTTGCCTGAGACAAACTGAGACCTCGGAAAGACCAGGTCTAATACTCTATTCATTGCTCTATCAAACTGTCATCAACTAGTAATTATTATTCTAAATATTTATCTTTTTTAACATTCATTTTTAAAAAATTTGGAGCTCTCTCCATCATGCCCTTCTTCCACCCATTCTGAAGGCAGAAAATGTGATGTTAATTATACACATGAAATAGTGCAAAAATATATTTCCATGTTAGTCATGTTGCAAAAAAATAAAAACACAAGAAAAATTTAAAAATATGAAAAAAATTTATGCTTCCATCTGCATTCAGGGTCCATAAGTTTTTTCTCTGAAAACGTCTCACTGTGACCTTTTATTATCTCTGCTACTCCAGTATTCAATTTGAGGCATTATTTTAAAGTTATTTAGCGGAGTATGCTGGGAGAGTTCAGCTGAGTTGCTGCCTATACTCAGCCATCTTGGCTCTGCCTCTCTGGTAATTCATATTTCTTGCCTAGAGCTCTGAAGCACCTGAATTGCAGAATAAAAGAAGCATGGGAGGAACATGACTTTGAGAGTCAAGACCTTATAGAACAAAGTTGACTTTGGAGTCAAGACCTCATAGAATAAAAAGTTCTAATATAAGGGGGTGCTGGATTGTGGACTACTGTCCACAAAGGCTGAGGGAGCTCAGATGAGAGCAGAAGTGCCATGGAAATCATGTGGGTAGTGGACCCAGTGCTTTGGATGATCATATTACCATCCAATTTCCCTTCCTGAGGCAGGGTAGCAAAATCCAGAAAGTCAGAGGTAAAGTTAGAAGGAAATTGGAGGGTAATATGATTGATAAGGGTATAGTGAGATGTCATAGGAGTTAGGGTGAAACAAAAAGGAAGGGGTATTAGAAGGGGAAGTGAGGTCACTTGGGAGCCATGGGAGCAGGGCAGAGAGAAAAGAAATATGAAGAGTAGTGGAGGAAACAATGAAGCCTCCCTTGGGAATGGGGCCCTGAACTCAGCATTCACCTTTAATAGTCACAAGAAGGCACAGGAGACTGGCCCTGGGGGGCCAACCATAGGTTTTTCTCTCCAGGCCACTTCACCCTGAGGACTATGCCTCACCCTATCCCATCCCACTCAGCACCAGCAGTTCAGGCCATGGATGATACCCATGAGCACCAGTCTGTCCAATTTTTCTTCCAATAGGGCATTCTTCTGCCTCTTAGCCAAGCAAATTGGGAGGTTGAATCCTGGCTGGGGTCTACCTTGCTCCTCAACCTTCTACCCTCAAGAAGTGAGAAGAGATTTTGACCAGATTTCTTCTGGGTTTAGGATTATCTTGGATCTCAGAGCAAACCTGGACTAGCCTCATGTCCCTAGAAGTAGATGTGGGAAAGATATAAAAGAAGACATGAAACGGGGATTAAATGTGTTAATCTGAGGGTAACAGATCTTTTGAGAAAATGGTTGTGACCCAAGAAAGACAGAGATGTGTGACACAAATGTTTATATGTATGTTTGACATGGGTATGTATTTGTGATATGGGTGCCTGGCATTTGAGATGTGTGTGTGTATAAAATGGGGGTATCATAGATGGGGGAGCCCTGTGCCATGGGAGGGGGGCGAGGTCACTTGGGAAGTACAAAAGGATAGAGAGAAAGGGACAAAGTAAGGAAGGTGTGTGTGTGTTTGTGTTTGTGTGTGTGTGTGTGTGTGTGTGTGTGTGTGTTTACCAGGAAGCCTCCCTTGAGGTTTGGAAGAAGCATGTGATAGACAAATTAATCAGCAAGTATTTTTTTTTTAAAGTTGAACTATGGGTCAGTCACCGTGCAAAGTACTCAGGCTGCAAAGTCAAAAGTGAAATACTCCCTGCCCCCTAGAATTTTCATTGTACTGGCGGAGACATTACACATATAACTATATACCGGAAAGATACAAGATAATGGAGGAAGGAGAGGCACTTGGGCACTGTAGGGGGTGCGGGAGGAGGGGAAAATATCTCGGGCAGGAATTACTATTTGACAAGATCCTTAAAGGAAACCAAGGACAAATGCTTGTTGAACGAAGAGGAGCTGAGAAGGAAGTGTGCTCCAGGCATGAGGGACAGAGAGTGCCACGGGCAGGACATATAGGAGTCCCCCTGGTTGGGCAGGCGGGGCGGGCTAGATCCTGGGCAAAGGGGCTGGGCGCAGTGAGCATCAGCCGAGTGGCTGCGAGTTAGGAAAACCATTAAGAATGGGGGCTGGTTATCTGGCAGGACAAAGGATAAAGGGAGTGGGAGGAAGCACTTACCTGCGGCTGAAGGGCAGAAAGACGGAAAACAGTTGGGACCGAGTCTCCCCCTCCTCTGGAGCAGCCTTGCCTCAAGTGGCACGGTTTGGTTCTATGTCCCTTCTCAAGTGGAAGGCAAACAGGGTGAGTAGGCTACCCTTAGGGAATGGTCTCTAGGGGAACTGCCGGGGCCCTGGAGGGTGGAGAGTAGAGAAGAGCCTGGAGCGAGTCAGAGCCCGAGCCTAGAGAACAGAGCAGGAGGGACAAAGGGAGCTTGGTGATGAGAACACCGAGAGGATCTGGGGCGGGCTCTGGAGGGGGGGTGGTTTTGGAGGGAGGCGGGTGGCTCCCTGGCTAGAGGCCAGAGACTGGGGGAAGAAATAGGTGTCCGCAGGGCGATTCACGGGGCAGGAGGGGTGCGGAATGGAAGGAAAGCGAGGAAACGGGTAAGGGTGCGGGAAAAAGAATTAGTGGAGCCGGACAGATTCACAGGAGTCATCAGAGTCATCAGAAATCCCTGAACCTTCTCCCTCTTTGGCCTGGCCCCGGTCACTCCTCCAGCCGGATACTGAAGGTGGGTGGACTGACCTTTCTGACCGCCACCTCTGGGCTTCCAGGGACTTAGCCAATCTCCACTCCGGCACCCACTCCTCTATGCAAGCTCAACTCTACTCATCCCCCTCCCCACAGGATTACCACCCTGCCTCACACTGGGGCACTCAGCCTAACTGAAGAAATAGGGGTACCTTCTCCCACCAGACGTCTCTGATACTCCCAGGGTCATGACACCATCCCCTCCAGACACTGAACACAAGGACACAGGGCCCTTTCCTACCTTTCCAGTAGTCAAACACTTTACCTTCCTACCCCCAGACACCTTCCCTGTCCATGTACTCTATGATCCAGCTACCTTGGCCTCCTTGCTTTTCCTAGCATAAGTCATCTTCCCACTCCAAGCCTTTTCTCTGGCTTGCAGTGCCTTCCTCATGTTACTGCGAGTCTTGGCTTCCTTCAGAACTGAGCTCAAATTTCCCATCTGCAGGAGGCCTTTCCTTGTCCCACCCTCTTCTTCTCTTCCCCCTTTACCTTCACTCCTTGCCTCTGTTACCTCCCATGTACGCTATAAACGTCTTGTATATCCATTATAGAATGGGAGTTCTTTGAGTTCAGGGCTTCTGTTTTTCTCTTTCTTTATATACCCAAAACTTAGAATAGTGTCTGGCATACAGTAAGTACTTAATAAATGTTAACTCACTCCCACTGGTCCACAGTTCCCTCAAGGCAGACAGGTTCATGGTTTCCAAGGAGCACTCTTGCCCACTAACAGCTCCCCACAGGTTTAAGGGTTCCCCACCACAAGATACTAATGCCCTCTCAGACCCAGCTGCCCCAACACCAAGTACTACCCTAGCATATTCAGACACAAGCTCCCTTCCTCCCTCAATTTTCTCCCCTTTTTCCAAGTCCTAGCTTCAGGAAAATTTTCCCAATTCCCCCCTAATGATAGTGCCTTCCCACTGTTTCCAGTTCATCCTTCATCTAACTTATTTCAACATAGCTGTTTGCATTTTGTCTTCCCAATTAAATTGTGAACTCCTCAGAGCAGGGACTATTTTATTTACCTTTTTTTTTTTATCCCCAGTGATTAGCATGATGCCTAGCACATCATAGGCACTTAATAAATGTATATTAACTGATTTCTCCCTGCCCTCCAAAGCAGGAGGATTAGGGGACTGTGTGCACAAATTGTTATCCTCATGGACAAAGCCTGGGACAAGAGCTTTCCTGGCTCAGACCTGGTCCCTCCTGTCCTTTCCTTTCTATAAGAGCAATCAGTTGTTACATGTGTTTGGTAACTTAGCAGCTCTGCCCAGGGTAGGCTCTCCTGTCCTCTCCCCAGAGACTAAGGAGGTGTGGGAGTGGGGGAAAAGAGGATGAAAGAAAAAAGAATGGTGGGAAAAGGATTATGCTTCTCACATTTAGGGGGAATAAGTTTGTATATTTGTGATTATATCTTGAAGGAATATTTCCGTATAGAAGTTAATCTTGCTGTCAGTAGTTAATGGAATTAAGGACCACTCTCAATAATTGGTGGGAAAGACTTCATTGATAGGAGCTGGAGACATTTGCAAAGAGCCTCTCCTGTGAGGGTACAAGAAAAACCTTTGGGAGGAGTGAAAAAATAACTTACCTAGCCTTCAGGTGGTAGAGGCCAGGGTGGTCTCTGTTACATGTATAACTCATTTTTGTGGAGTTGGAGATGTTAGAGCTGGAAGGACTCTGACTACACAGAACATCAAAGCTGGGAGGGCTCTTAGAAGACAGAAAGTTAGAACTAGGGAGGGAATTAGAACACAAATGTCAGAGCCAAGTGGGCCCATGGGACACAGACTGGGAGAGCTGGGGAGAGCTGTGAGAACACAGACAATCAGAACTAGGAGGGTCCTGAGGACACAGAATGTCAGAGCTGGGAGGGACCTTAGGACACAGAATGTCGCCGCAGGACACCATAGTCCCCATGAATGCACATGATCTCATCTACCCCATTCTATTTCTTGTACAAGAGAAAAGAAAACCAAGTCCCTGGGAAGGGTAGGTCCTAAGCCCAAGGTCACACAATAAATGTCTGCACACCTGACACTTTTTTACTTCTAGTCCATGGCTCTTTTCAATGATGTTACACTGAGAAATAGTACGTGAGTTTTCTCTTTGATTTAACAGGTTAATTGTTGGGTATGAGATTTTTAAATAACATATAGTTAATTAGAGAAGATGCTGTTTAATTTTCAGAAGGTGTTCTCTCCCTCCTTAGATTTCCCTGGAGTCCTTTTTCTTTTTCCCATATCTTCATCCATCCTATCTATCAATGGATAAGTTGCATCCACTCCCACAGTTCCCCCTTGAGGATAGAGATGGTGTCACTTTTTTTTTTAATTCCCCAAACCTGGCACCACCTTTGGTACATAGTAGGAACTTAACAAATGTTGACTGAATTTGTTTTTTTCTTCCTTCGTCCCTTTGGTGGGAGGAATATCTTAACAATGCCCTCTCCATGCAAGTTGGGCTAGGTTTTTTTTTTCCTTCTGAGAGGTTGTAAGGCTGTCTATGGGACTTGATTGACCCAGAGTGACAAAGGTCAAGCTGTGACTCAATTAATATAGCTTCCTGGTGGCCTCTGGTCCTATTTACATGGCTTCCTGATCATCAAAGGTCATAAAAAGACCCATCCAGGTGGAAATATCTTAAGGCTGTGCCAGTCACCAAAGTCTGCCCTGCTGACCAAATCCATTTCCATATGGAAGTAAGGAGGAGCCATGTTTCCCCAAGCCAGTTGCTGGAGTGTGCTTGGTAAATATCCTTTCTATGGTATGGCTAAGTAAACCTCCTTTAGTTAATTGTAGAAAGACCTGTAAGTGCCTCATTTCATTCCAACATCAAACGTAAATTAATAGGGTACTGGCTTGAGTCAGACCTGCCCATAAAAGCCCCCACTGCACTGTCCCTTCTGTTATACTTCTGTGTATATTCATTGCAAAGTTATCCACAGAGCACAGAGAGAATACCCTTTGAAAAAAAATCTCAGACCTAAGATAAGAACTAGAAGGAACTTCTAGCTCATATAATCTAATCCTTTCATTCTATAGAAGAAAAAATTGAGGCCCACCCAGTGAGGTTATGTTACTTGCCCAAGATTACACAATGGTAGCATTGGGGTAATTGAACCTAGGTCCTCTGAACCCAGTATCTAGTTCATTTTCCATTGGATTGAATCATGTTGCCAAGCTTTAATGAGGACACAGGATTATCTGTAGTCGATCAACCAACAGAATTTATATCTTCTGTTACTAAGCCTCCTTGCATCCTTATCTCTTCCTTCCTTAGGCTTAACCCTCTTGGGATGGTTTTCTGGATCCTGTTTGTCCCCTGAGGTAGTTCTGGAGCTCCTTTTGCCATCATTTCTGGAAGTGAAGAGCTCAAATAGAGTAAGGCCCATCTGGGAAGGCTGCTCAGGGAATAAGGTCAAGTATCTTGACTTGATTGCCCTCATTTTTTCCTTCCCCAACTCTGAATCTTTCTAAAAGTTACCATAAACAATGAAGTAATATCAGTACTAAACATATCAGTACTAAACATAGATGTACCTAATGATATAACATCCACATTTTTAAAGAAGAAGTTAAATGAGTTGCAGGAGGAAATAGACAGCAAAACTATGCTAGAGGGGAACCTCAATTTTTCCCTCTCAGAACTAAATAAATCTAACTAAAATAAACAAGAAAGAAGTTAAGGAGGTGAATAGAACTTTAGAAAAGTTAGATGTAGTGGACCTTTGGATAAAATTGACAAGGGATAGAATGGAATATATCTTTTTCTCAGTGGTACATAGCACCTTCACAAAAACTGACCGTATATTAGGGCATACAAATCTCACAATAAAATGCAAAATGGCAGGAATATTAAATGAATCTTTTTCGGGTCATGAGGCAATAAAACTACATACAATGAAGTGCAGTGGAAAGATAGATTAAAAATTCTTTGGAAATTAAGTAATCTAATCCTAAAGAATCAGTGAGTCAAAGAACAAATTATAGATACAATCAATAATTTTATTAAATAAAATGACAATAATGAGACAACATACCAAAATTTATGGAATGCAGCCAAAAGAGTATTTAGGGGAAAATTTATATCTCTAAATGCTTGCATGAATAAAATAGAGAAAGAGCAGATCAATAAATTAGGTATTCAACTAAAAAAACTAGAAAAAGAACAAATTAAAAATCCTCACTGCACATCAAATTGGAAATTCTGAAAATCAAAGGAGAGATTAAGAAAATTGAAATAAGGAACCTATTTAACTAATAAATAAAACTAGGGTTTGGTTTCATTAAAAAATGAAATACATAAATAATTGGTTAATTTGATTAAAAAACAAGAAAAGAAAAAAATCAAATAGCCAGTATCAAACATGAAAAGGGCAAGTTCACCATTAATGAACATGAAACTAAAGCAATTATTAGGAGCTATTTTACCCAATTATATTCCAATGAACCTGACAATCTAAGTGAAATGAATAAATATTTACAAAAATATTCAATTCCCCCAGATTATCAGACAAGGAAATAGAATACTTAAATAACCCTATCTCAGAAAAAGAAATTGAAGAGGGCATCCATGAGCTCCATGAGAAAAAAATGCCCAGGACAAAAAATATGCCCAAAGGGAAAACCATGTATACCCTTTGACCAAGCAATACCACTATGAGGTCTGTATCCCAAAAAGATAAAAAACAAAAAAGGTGGAAAAGACCCACATGTATAAAATATTTTAACAGCCCTTTTTGTGGTGGCAAAGAATTGGAAATTGAAGGGATGCCTATTAGTTGGGGAATGGCTGAACAGGTTGTGGTATATGATTGTAATGGAATATTATTTTGCTACAAGAAATGAGGAGGAGGATGTTCTCAGAAAAACCTAGAAAGACTTACACAAACTGATACAAAGTCAAGTAAGCAGAACCAGGAGAACACTATACATAGTAACAGCAATATTGTATGATGATCAACTATGAATGACTTAGTTATTCTCAGCAATACAATGGCCCAGGACAATTCCAAAGGATTCATTAAAAAATGTCATTCATTTCCAAAGAAAAAACTGATGGTGTCTGAGTACATTTTGAAGTGTACTATTTTTCACTTTCTTGTCCAGGTGTGAGGTGACAAAGGGTTGCTCCAAAGTGGTGGTAGTGTCAGAGGAGAGAAAGGGCCATATTTGAGAGATGTTGTAAAAGTAAACTTGACAGACCTTGGCAGCAGATTGGATATGGGGTGTGAAAGATAGGAATCTAGAATGACTCCTAGGCCATGAACCTGGGGGACTTGGAGGATGGTGCTGCTCTCTATAGTAATAGGAAAGTAAGAGGTTTTGGGGGGAAAGAAAATTAATTAACTAAATGAAATGGATGGATATTTAGAAACATAAAATTTGCAGAATATGAAATAGAGTACTTTTATAACCCTCTTAGAAAAATAATTGAATAAGCCATAATTCAACTCCAAAAGGTGGAAGGGGGAAGGAGAAACAAAATCAGATTAACACAAATTCTATCAAACATGTAAAGAACAATTAATTCTAATACTACATGAACTGTTTTGGGAAAAGATGGGGGAAAGAGTTTTACCAAATTCCTTCTTTGATACAAATATAGTTTAATACCTAAACTTCATAGAGTCAAAATTGAGAAAAGAAAACTATAGATCTATATACCTAGTGAATATTGATGAACATTTTAAAACAAAATATTAGCAAGAAGACTATAGCAACCCATCACAAAGATTATATACTATACTAAGCTAGATTAGCACCAGAAATGCAAGACTGGTTCTGTATTAGGAACACTATAAATATAATTGTCCATGTTAACAAAAAGAATAAAAATCATATGATTTTATCAGTAAATGCAGTAAAAGCTTTTCACAAGATATAGTATGAATTCTTGTTATTAGAAAGCATAAAACAAATAGAACTTTCCTTAAAATGGTAAGTAGCACTATCTAAAACCAAAACCCAGAATTATGTGAAACGGGGGTAAATGGGGGGGGGGGTAAATTAGAGGCCTTTCCAATAAGATCAAGGGCAAAGCAAGGATGTCCAATATCATAATTTCTATTCAATACAGTGCTAGGAATGCTAAGTATAGTAATAGGGCAAGAAGAAGAAATTGATGGAATAAGCATAGGCAAAATGACCATCTTTTGCAGGTGATATGACAGTTTACTTAGAGAACTCTATAGAGTCAACTAAAATGTGATTGAAATAATTAACAGCTTTAACAAAGTTGTAGGATCTAAAATAAGTCCCCACAAGTCATCAACATGTCTGCATATTGCCAAGAAAATCTAGCAAAGACAGAAAGAGAAATTCTATTTAAAGTATTGATAGCATAAAATACTTGAGAGTCCACCAGCCAAGGCCTACACAAGAACTATACAAACACAATTTAAAAACTCTCTTTATGTAAACATAGATCCAAATAATTGGAGAAATATTCATTGTTCATGAGTAGGTTGAGCCAATATAATAAAAATAACAATACTATCTAAATTAATTTATTTATTCAGTGTTATGCTAAACTACCAAAGAACCATTTTATAGAACTAGAACAAATGACAAAATTCACCTGGAGTAACAAAAAGGTCAATAATATCAAAGAAATTAATGGTGGGGGAGGGAAGTAGGAAGGAAGAGATGCTAGAAATACCGTATCTTAAACTATATTGCAAAGTCATAATCATCAAAATAATTTGGTACTGAATAAGAAATAAAGAGATTGATAAGTGGAAAAGTTTGGGTGCTTAATGCACAGAAGCAAATGAACTCAATATCCCAGCACACAATAAACCCAAAGATCCCAGCTATTCAGAAAAGAACTCAATATTTAATAAAAACTGTTGAGAAAATGGGAAAGCAATCTCAGAGAAATTGGGTATAGACCAACATTTCATGCTGAATAACAAGACAAGCTCCCAATGGTGACATAATTTAATTATAAAGGGTGTCATATATTAGAGAAAGATGAGGAAAATCACCTACCTGAACTATGGATAATTGAAGAGCTCAAGGTGAAACAAGAAATTGAGAAGTTTTCTTGAAAGCAAAATGGGCAATTTTTGATTACATCAAACTAAAAAGTTTGTGCCCAAAACAAAATCAATACAGCTAAGATTAAAAAAGAAGCTGGAAATTATAGGGAGGGAATCCTTGCTGCAAGTTTTTCTGACAAATGTCTGATTTCTAAGACACATAGAAAATTGATTCAAATTTTTGACTCTCATACCCCAACTGATCAATGACCAAAAGATACTAGCAAGCAGCTTTCAGAGGAAGAAATCCAGGCTATCAATAATACTATAAAAATATTTTAAATAACTATTAATTAGAGAAATTCAAATTAAAATAACTCTGTGGTGCCACCTAACAGTCATCAAATTGACAGAGATGATTAAAAAAAATTGACAAGTGCTGGAGGGGCTGTGGGGAAAAATGTTGGTGAAACTATGAAGTGGTCTAGTCATTCTGGAAAGCAACTACTCCCCTACAGCTCTCAAATTATGCATACATTTTGGCCCTGGGATATTGCTGCTATGTCTATACTCCAGAGAGATCAAAGAGGAAAATTACTCATATGTACAACAATATTTACAGCAGCTTTTTTGAGTTTGCAAAGAATGGCAAACTGAGGGGAAGCCCATCAATTGAGGAATGGCTGAGCAAATTGTGGTATATGGATATGACAGAATAAAATTGTGTATTAAATATATATGTATACATATGTATAATTATAAATTATGGAAGGCATGGTTTCAGAACAACCTGAGAGAACTTGTATGAAACAATGCAGAATGAAGTGAATAAAACCAGGAGAATAATTTACACACTAACAGCAACATTATAAAGACAAACAATTTTGGAAGACTTTAGAAACTGAGAAACAAAACAATCAGCCACAACTTCTGAGGAAATATGATGAAGCTTGCTGTCTACTTCCAGATAGAGAAGTGATAGAATCAGAGTGCATTTGTTTTTCTTTGCTTGTTTGTTTTGACATTGCTAATACAGAAATTTTATTTGTTTAACTATACTTGTTTGTAACTGGTTTTGTTTTTCTTGCTTTCTCAATGGGGATGAGGGGAGAGAGAGAACTGATAGAAATAAGAAGTTGAACATGAAAATAAAGTAAAATTGAATTTTGAAAAAGAAAACCATGACTTAAAACTTTTAGT
Organism: Phalanger gymnotis; assembly: GCA_028646595.1. Lineage (NCBI taxonomy): Eukaryota > Metazoa > Chordata > Mammalia > Diprotodontia > Phalangeridae > Phalanger > Phalanger gymnotis. The sequence continues at coordinate 43,366,239 of CM053622.1, read as the reverse complement.
TCAGTTTCAAGCTTTAATAGCTTAAAACTCAAACATTAAGACTTTGGGGACCCTATGTATGAATATCTACATCTACATTTACACCTCTATCTCTATAACTACATATGTGTGTATACACACATACATATAGAGGTATATATGTAGTCATATGTATATATGATAACATCTAATATGTACACATATATTTATATGTATATACATATACACACAGGCACACACATATATGTATGTATATGTATATATATGCATATATAAGCAAGCAGTATGAAATGGAGATTCACAGTTTCATGTAAAATCCTCTTTTGGTAATTAGCTCTCTATATGGAAATACTCCTTTATAGAGTTTGAGGTCAGAATAGATAGATAGATAGATAGATAGATAGATAGATAGATAGATAGATAGATAGATAGAGATATATTCTCTCTATATACACATATATACCTGTATATATACGCACAAATATATAGTATTTATTTGAACACATGTAATGTACATATGCATGTATACATGCATACAATATGCTCACAGTGGCAGGGTATTGTGATGAGTAGGGTTGCTCAGACCCTTATATTCACACTCACCCTCATTGTTTAGATGGGTTTCCCAATACAAACATACTCTCTTTGTTCTGGGAATCTGTAACAAAAGAGTTACTAAAATACTCATAGTTTGAAGGGACCTCAGCATCCTTGTACTCCCACTCATATGCAAAAGTGAAAATTTATGGGGACATTGTGCTTGGTGAACAGTAGGGTATTTAATTGATTGGAACATAATTTTCAAGGATTTAAGGGCTTTAAGCGGGATCAACTTGTTCTATTTGGCTCCAGAGGAGAGAACAGGAGGTAGGCTTGGGGGAAAGTTACTAAGAGACAGTTATAGACTTGAAGTCATCCAAATACTACCTCTAGAGGTAGTGAGTTCCCCATCTCTGGTGGTGTCCTTGTTGGGAATTTTGTAGAACAACTGTGGGTTGTATTCGTTGATTTCTGAGATTTCTTCCTGCTCTGATATTAAGTGATTCTAAAGCCCTTCCATACTATGTAAGGTTGTGATTCCAGGTTTCTACAGATACACACACACACACACACACACACACACACACACACACACACACACCAGCTTTCCTAAACTCAGGGGCCAAAGAATTCTTATTTGTCTTTCTTCCCATTGGTAACTTGTATATGCTAACATGTCTCTCCTCTTCCTGAATCACTTTTTCCCCAGCCTTCAATTCCTTTATACTTATAAGAATATAGGATTTAGAACCAGAGGAAAGACTAGAGATTGTCTAGTGCGGTCCCCACAATTGACATGAAACATATTAAAACTCTTCACAGGATGGTATTTCATTTAGCAGTAGGGAGTATGGTTGGAATAGCTAATCATGGCCACAAGATGAATCAAAGTCAACTCTACCACTCCCTCCTATTACTCCTTCTATCTGTCTGACTACCTTTTCTCAGTCTCTTTTGCTGGATAATCATCTGGATCATTGTTGAAAACTGAGGCTGTCCCACAAAGCTCTGGGCTGGTCCCTGTCATCCTTTCCCTCAATACTATATTTCTTGGTGATCTCATCAGCTTCCATGGATTTAATTATCATCTCTGTCCAAATGATTCTTAAATCTATTTATCCATCACAGATTAATCCAGAGAGATTACTTTCTCCAGTTTTTCATCTCCTTTTGCATATTGGTCATCTCAAACTTGATGTCCCATAGGTATCTAAAAATGTATTTAAAATGGTATTCACTATCTTCCTCCTTGCTTCCTTCCTAACTTTCTTTTTACTGTTGAGGAAACCACCATTCTCCCAGTCACCCTGGCTAACAACCCATGTGTCATCCTCAATCCTTTCTCCTACCACTCCCCACCTCCATGTCCAATCAGTTGCCAACTCTTGTCATTTCTACCTTCATAACATTTCTTATACAGAATCCCCGCTTCTCTCTAATGACACTGCCACCACCCTTGTGTAGGCCCTCATTACCTTACTGTTGTAATAAGCTTCTGATTAATCTCTTTATCTCAAGTTTGTCTGCACCCCAATCTATCCCTCAGAGCTGTTAAATTGGTCTTCCTCCCTCCCATTCAATAAACATAAATGGCTTCTTATCATTTTCAGGAACAAATATAAAATCTTCTAAGACTTTTAAATATAGGCAGATAAACACATATAGATGTATACATATAGATATATTTACTTACATGCATAATTTCTTAATTTTTAACATTCTTTTCTTTTTAAATTTTTAAGTTTCAAATTCCCTTCCTTCCTCCTGTGCCATCAGCCACCAACTGAGAAGGGAAGAAATATATCTATATATGTGAAATCATGAAAACATTCCCATACTAGTCATATTTCAAAAAAAGCAAGAAAAAATAAAGAAAGTGAAAAAAGAATTCTTCAATTTCAATTCAGTGTTCGTCAGTTTTTTTTTCCTCTGGAGATAAATAACATTTTTTCATCATTAATTTTTTGGAAGTGTCATGGATCATTGTATTGATCAGAGTAGCCAAGTCTTTCACAGTAGATCATCATTACAACATAACTGTTACTATACACAATGATCTCTCAGTTCTTCTCACATCATTTTGCCTCAGTTCAAAGAGGTCTTGCCATGTTTTTTCTGAAACTATGCCCATTATCATTTTTTATAACACAAGAGTACTGCCTCACAATCATACATCCAGCCCGTTCAGCCATTCTCTTGATTTCCATTTCTTTTCCACCACTAAAAGAGTTGCTATAAATTCTCTTGTGCATATAGGTCCTTTTCCTTTTTCTTTGATCCCTTTGGTATATAGACCTAATAGTGGTATTTATGGGTCAAAGGCTATGCACAGTTTCATAACCCTTTGGGCATAGTTCAAGACCATCTGTTCTTCAGAATGCTTGCACTACTTCACTATCCCACCGAGAGTTCACTAGTGGACTATTTTTCTTAATTCCCTCTAGCATGTGCCATTTCCTGTAGGTTTGAGGTGGTACCTCAGAATTGTTTTAATTTGCATTTCTCTAATCAGTAGTGATTTAGAGCATTTTTCTTTTGACTACAGACGGCTTTGATTTCTTCTTCTGAAAACTGTTCATATCTTTTGACCATTCATCAATTGGGTAATGATGCATACTCTTATATATTTGATTCAGTTCTCTATATATTTGTTCTCTTCATCAGAGAGTCTTATAAAATGTTTTGCCATTATTTCATTTTCTATGGTATCCTTTAGCAAAATGTGCTTTCCCTGATTATTTCTTTTAAATAAGTCTCTATTTTTTCTTTTGCTTTTCCTGAGGTCATAATTGCTAAGCCTGCCTTTTTAAATTCAGCTGAAGCATATTAGGTTCTCCTACAAGCCTTTATTTTAACTGTGTCATTCTGTTTCAAGTGTGTCTCTTATAAACAACATATTGGTGGATTCTTATTTCTAATCTATTCACTATATGCTTCTGTTTTATGAGTGAGCTAATCCCATTCACATACACAGATTACTAACTCCATATCTCTGCCATCCCATTTTTGTTTCTTTTCTCTTTCTCTTTATCACATTTCTCCTCAAAACTCTGCTTTGCTTCTAGCCACTGCTTCCCTTAATCTGCCCTCCCTTTTATCATCTTCCCTTTCTCTTATCTCCTTTCTCTCCTATTTTCCTATTGGGTAAGATGAATTTCTATAGACAACTGAATGTGTGTGTGTGTGTGTGTGTGTGTGTGTGTGCGTGTGTGTGTGTGTGTGTGCATGTGTGCGCGTGTGTTCTTCCCTCTTTGAGCCAATTATGAGGATGAGGTTCAAACATTTCCCCATCATTTCCCCCTCCACTGTCAAAGCACTTCCTTGCACACCTCTTTTATGTGAGATTATTTTCCCCATTCTACCTCTCCCTTTCCCCTTCTCCCAATGCATCCATCTTTCTCTCCCATTCACTTCTTTTTTGGACATTATTCCAACATAATGAGCTCACACCCATGCCTTCTGTCTATGTAAACTCCTTCTAACTGTTAACTATTTTAGGAGTTACATGTAATATCTTCCCATACGAGAATGTAAGCATTTTGACTCTCTTAAGTTCCTTATGATTACTCTTTCATGTTTATGTTTTCATGCTTCTTTTGAGTCCTGTGGTTGAAGGTCAAATTTTCTATTTGGTTCTGATCTTTTAATTAGAAATGCTTAAAAGTCCTATGTTTCATTAAATATCCATTTACTCCTAAGTGATTATACTGTTTTGCTTGGTAGGCTATTCTTGGTTATAATTCTAGCTTTTTGCTTCTGGAATATATTCCCAGCCCTTACTTCTTTGATGTGGAAGATGCTAAATCTTGTGTGATCCTGACTGTGGTCCCATGATATTTGTATTTGTTTCTTTCTGCCTGCTTCCTATATTTTTTTCCTTCACCTGGGAGCTCTGGAATTTGGCTAAAATATTCCTAGGAGTTTTTATTTTGGGATGTCTTTCAGGAAATTCTTTCAATGTCTATTTTACCCTCTGGATTTAAGATATCAGAACAGTTTCCATTTGTAATTTCTTGGACTATATTGTGCAGTCTCTTTTTCTGATCATGGCTTTTAGGTAGTTCAATAATTTTCACATTATCTCTCTTCAATCTAGTTCCTAGATCTATTTTCTGTTGAGATAATGCTCATTTTCTTCTATTTTTTTGTTCTTTTGATTGTTTCTTTTATTTTTGGAGAGGGGAAGGCAGGGCAATTGGGGTTAAATGACTTGCCCAAGGTCGCACAGCTGGTAAGTGTGTCAAATGTCTAAGGTGGAATTTGAACTCAGGTCCTCTCGACTCCAGAGCCAGTGCTCTCTACTCACTGTGCCTCCTAGCTGCCCCTGTTTGATTGTTTCTTGATGTCTGATGGAATAATTAGCTTCCATTTATCAAGTTTTAATTTTTGAGTAATTATTTTTTTCAGTGAGCTTTTGTATTTCTTTCCATTTGATGAATTCTGCTTTTTAAGGAATTTTATTCTTTAGTGAATTTTTGTGCTTCTTTGGTCCAATTTTGGATTTTTAAAAATAGTCTATCGAAATCAGTCATCATATACTGTGGCTATAGGTGTACAATGTTCTCCTGGTTCTGCTCACTTCACTCAGCATCAGTTCATATAAGTCCTTCCAGGTTTTTCTGAAGTCTGGTTGTTCATAATTTCTTTTTTTCCACATTTTTATTATTTAATATTTTTAGTTTTCAACATTGATTTCCACAAGATTTTGAGTTACAAATTTTCTCCCCATTTCTACCTTCCCACTCCAATATGGCATATATTCTGAATGCCCCATTCCCCAGTTTGCCCTCCCTTCTGTGACCCACTTGCCCCCCCCCCATCCCTTTTCTCTTTACTTTCTGGTAGGGCAAGATGGATTTCTATACCTAACTACCTGTATATCTTGTTTCCCAGGTACATGTAAAAGCAACTTTTTTTGAGCATTTGTTTTCAGAACTTTGAGTTCCAAATTCTCTTCCTTCTTCCCTCCCCACCTACCCTCCTTAAGAAGGCAAGCAATTCAACATAGGCCATACATGTATCACTATGCAAAACACTTCCATAATATTTATGTCGTAAGAGCCTAACTATATTTCTCTCCATCCTATCCTGTCCCCCTTTATTCATTTTTCTCCCTTAATCCTGTCCCTTTTCAAAAGTGTTTGCTTTTTATTACCTCCTCCCCCAATCTTCCCTCCTTTCTATCATCCTCTCTCTCTTATCCTCTTACCCCTACTTTCCTGTGGGGTAAGATATCCAATTGAGTGTGTATGTTATTCCCTCCTTAAGTCAAATCTGATGAGAGCAATATACACTCATTCCCTTTCACCTGCCCCCTCTTCCCTTCCAATACAACTGCTTTTTCTTGCCACTTTTACATGATGTAATTCACCCCATTCTATCTCTCCCTTTGTCCTTCTCCCAATATATTCCTCTCTCACCCTTTAATTTTATATATATATACACACACGCATATACACATATATATTCCCTTCAACTACCCTAATACTGAGAAAGGACTCATGAATTGCATACATCATCTTTCCATGTAGGAATGTAAACAAAACAGTTCCATTTTAGTAAGTCCCTTATGATTTCTCTTTCTTGTTTACCTTTTCGTGCTTTTCATGATTCTTGTATTTGAACATCAAATTTTCTATTCAGCTCTGGTCTTTTCATCGAGAAAGCTTAAAAGTGCTCTATTTTATTGAAAATCCATATTTTGCCTTAGAGTGTTATACTCAGTTTTGCTGGGTAGGTGATTCTTGGTTTTAATCCTAGCTTTGACCTCTGGAATATCATATTCCAAGCCCTTCTATCCCTTAATGTAGAAGCTGCTAGATCTTATGTTATCCTGATTGTGTTTCCACGATACTCAAATGGTTTCTTTCTGACTGCTTGCAATATTTTCTCATTGACCTGGGAACTCTGGAATTTGGTGACAATATTCCTAGGAGTTTTCTTTTTGGGGTCTTTTTCGAGAAGTGATTGGTGGAATCTTTTAATTTCTATTTTACCCTCTGGTTCTA
>CM053622.1:43335470-43359612 GCA_028646595.1 Phalanger gymnotis | reverse complement strand
TCCAGGTCAGTGGTTTTTCCAATGAGATATTTCACATTGTCTTCCATTTTTTCATCCCTTTGGTTCTGTTTGATAATATCTTGATTTCTCATCAAGTCACTAGCTTCCACTTACTCCAATCTAATTTTTAAGCTAGTATTTTCTTCAGTGGTTTTTTGGACCTCCTTTTCCATTTGGCTAATTCTGCCTTTCAAGGCATTCTTCTCTTCATTGGCTTTTTGGAGCTCTTTTGCCATTTAAGTTAGTCTATTTTTTAAGGTGTTATTTTCTTCAGTATTTTTGGGTCTCCTTTAGCAAGTCATTGACTTGTTTTTCATGATTTTCTTCCATCACTCAAATTTCTCTTCCCAGTTTTTCCTCTACTTCTCTTACTTGCTTTTCCAAGTGCTTTTGGAGCTCTTCCATGACCTGATACCAGTTCATGTTTTTCTTGGAGGCTTTTGATGTAGGCTCTTTGACTTTGTTGACTTTTTCTGGCTGTACGTTTTGATCTTCTTGGTCACCTAAAAAAGATTATATAGTCTGAATCCTTTGATGCTGCCTGTTCATGTTCCCAGCCAACTACTTGACTGTTAAGCTTTTTGTCAGGGTATGGCTGCTTTTAGAGTAGAGAGTACTTTGTCCCAAGCTTTAGGGGCCTTGTGCTGCTATTTTCAGAGTCATTTCTACTCCACGGTCACCGCAAGCTGTGCCACGCCAGTGCTCCTCCTCTCTCAAGAACCACCAACCAAGACCACAACCCAGATCCAAGCAGGGCAAAGCAAAAGAACCCTGCCTCTGCACCACCAAAGCAATCCCTGCATTCTTTCTCTGATATGCTGCTTGACTCCTCCCATTATGTGGGCCAGAGACTCCAGAAGCAGCTGACTGGAGCTGTGGAAGCAGGCATCAGAGCTTCCTGCCACTGGGGCCAGATCACGCACTTCTCTCATGCAGATAGAGCAGTTTTCCAACTAACCTGCTAAGTTGTCTTTGTGGGCTGAGAAGTCTGGTAACTGCCACGGCTCAGTGATTCAGGGCCCTAAGGCCTGCTCTGACTGACTCCCGGTCTGGTCAGTGTTGGCACGGCCCACACTGGGCTGTACTCTGCTCCCAGCATGGTGCAATAGACCCTTCCCAGCGACCATCCAGACTGTCTTGGGCTGGAGACTTGTTTATTTCATGGGTACTGTAGCTCTAGAATTTGTTCAGAGTCATTTTTTTAACAGGTGTTTGGAGGAATTTGGGGGAGAGTTTAAGCAAATCCCTGTTTTCCAGCCACCATCTGGGCTCCGCCCTCTGTTCATCATTTCTTGTAGCACAAGAGTATTCAATTACATTCATATACCACAACTTGTTCAACCATTGCCCAATTGATGTGCATCCCCTCACTTTCCAGTTCTTTGCCACCATAAAAATAGCTGCTTTAAATATTTTTGTACATGTAGGTCCTTCTCCCGTTCTTACGATCTCTTTGGGATACAGCCCTGTAATGGCAAGCAAAGTGGGATTTTTGCTACATTGAATCTGCATTGAGTTTTAGCCAATTAGAGACTTGTACTTGCATTGATTTCTAGCCAATCAAACGTGCATGGAGTTAGCCAATCAGAGACCTGAGTTCTAGTAAATCAGATGCCGGCTAGAACTATATATATATATATATATATAAGGAGAGCTCAGAGTGTGAGAGAAGCAGACATTGAGAGGGCATTGAAGAGAAGACAATAAGAGAGCTGCCAGTGTTGAGAAGAGAGACAGAGAGAGAGCTGACAGCACTGAGAAGAGAAGAATGAAGAGAAGAGATGAAGAAGAATGAGTTATGAGAATTGAACTGAAAGGAAACCTAAAAAAATTAGCAAGAGACCTAAAAGAGCTGGGAGGGGACCTCTGAGAGCACAGAGGAGTCCTTTGATGGCAGAAACTTGATGAAAGAGCCTCCAAATTTTGAAGGCTAGTGGAGTTGTAGGGCAGAGACCTACCCATGAGATGGAGGCTTAGCTTAAGCCCCTTTTGAGAGCTGTTAAAGTGAACTGAGCTGTTAACACAGAGCCTCTGGACTTTGGAGGTGGATTGAGATGGTGGTATTTGTGGTATGTGTTGCTTCCCTGTTAAGCTTTGTTTTCCCAGAAACAGAAGTTGTGGCCAGGAACCCTGGAGCCTGTTGTCAAGCAGGAGCTTGGAGTGGAGTGGTCTTTGTGAGCTGAGACCTGGTGCAGGAGCAGAGAGCTGCCTACATATGAATCTAAGTGAGAGTCAGGAGTGGTCATCCTAAAGAGGAAGAGCCATGGGACTTGGAAGTCAACCTCAAGTCAAGATGAAAGAAGACTTTACTTGGATGCTTGGTAATGATTAAAGAGATTGTTCTTACAGTGACCTAGGGGTGGATGGTGTGGTATTTTCTGCTACCCCTTAAGGATGTGTTGTCCTAAGGAAGACCTTAGACTGGAACCCCCTGCTGTGTAAACAAGTATTTGGGGCAATGCTACTGAATGCAATGATATACACTATGTGCCATATGACATACTGATACTAGATATATGAATGCTAAATGATATATTTTTCTTAAGGATGTTATGTAATGAGATATATGTATAAATAGTGAGTTCATTATACTGTGCAATTGGACCCTGACATTGATCACAGCAGTGGTCCTTGGATGTGCAGCAGTGATTGGCGTTACGAGCCCTAGAAGTGGTATTGCTGGGTCAAAGGGAATTCCCTTGATATTCTTAACCTTTTGTTTTTCTAGCTATATTTTGTTATTACTTTTTTCAACCTCTATGAAATATTTTTTGAGGGTAGTTTGATTGCTATAGCACTGAATAAGTAAATTTATGTAAAAAAAGCAATCAAACTGTGCATACCCTTTGATCCAGCAATACCACCATTAGGTCTGTGACCCAAAGATATCATAAAAAAGGGAAAGGGACCTACATGTACAAAATACTTATAGTATCTCCTTTTTTGGTGGCAAAGAACTGGAAAGTGAGGGTATACTCATTAATTGGGGAATGGCTGAACAAGTTGCGGTATATGATTGTGATGAAATACTACAGGGCTATAGGAAATGATTAGCAGAATGTGTTCAGAAAATGTGGAAAGACTTACATGATCTGATGCACAGTGAAATGAACAGAACCACAGGACCATTATATATAGTAACAACAATATAATATGATGATTAGCTGTGAATGACTTAGCTATTCTCAGCAATACAATGTTTTAAGATAATTCTGAAAAACTCACAATGAAAAATGCTATCCATTTCCAGAAAAAGAACTGATAGAGTCTGAATGTGGATAGAAGCACACTGTTTTTACTTTATTTTTATTTGTGTTTATATTGGGTGGTCTGGGTTTTCTTTCACAATATGACAAATATGGAAATATGTTTGGCATGGCTGCACATGTATAACTATATCAAATTCATTACTGTTTGAATGAGGCAGAAGTGGGAGGATGGAAAAAATTTGGAACTCAAAAATTTTTTAAATTAATATTAAAAGTTGTTTTGCATGTAATTGGAAAAAATATATAAAAATAAAATAAAAATTGAAATGTTTAAAATTAGGGTTCTTTTTGCATCACTGTCATTTCATTTAACATTTTTTCCACCTCCCACTCATTTCTTTCTTTAACTCTTCCAAGAATTCTTATTGGGTTTGTGTCCAATTAGTATTTTTCTTTGTAGCTATTTTCATGTTATTGTCTTCTTCTGAGTTTGTGTCTTGTTCTTCCCTGACATCTTAGTAGTTTTTTCTGATCAAGGTTTGTTTTTGTTGTTTTCTCATTTTTCCAGCCTATTTCTTGACTTTAAACTTTATATTACAATTGGGCTCTGCTCACCTGGGATTGGAGTGGCACTGTCCCAAGCTTCAGTGGTTTTTTTTTTTTGTGCTACTGTTTTCAAAGCTAGTTCTGAGGGTCTGCAAGTTTTAGCTGCTTCCAAGCTGGTGTGATCTGAGGAGAGAGGTGCATTGCTCTCCTGCCTGTGCTCTGGTCTTTACCCAGGAGGGATGCCTACTCCCCTGCAGCCACATGGATTAGCATTCTTCTTGGCTCTGGAACTATGGTTTGCAAAATACAAATAAAACAACCTGGCCTCAAGATAGGAAAATGGGCCAAGGTACTCTTAATTCGAATTCTGGCTCCAACACTGTATTTTTGTAAATATTCATCCATTTCCCCCAAAATATCAATTTATAGGCATACAATTGGGCAAAATAATTCCTAATTATTGTTTTAATTTCCTCTTCATTGGAGGTGAATTCACTCTTTTCATTTTTGATACCAGTAATTTGGATTTCTTCTTTTTAAAATCAAATTGAACAAAAGTTTATCAATTTTATTAGTTTTTTCATAAAACTAGCTCTTAGTTTTATTTATAAGTTCAATAGTTTTCTTGATTTCAATTTTATTCATCTATCCTTTGGTTTTCAGTAATTCTAATTTGGTATTTAATTGGGGATTTCAATTTGTTCTTTTTCTAGCTTTTTCAGTTGTATGTCCAATTCATTGATTTCCTTTTTCTCTATTTTGTCCATGTAAGCATTCAGAGATATAAAACTTCCCCTAAGAACTGCTTTCGCTGCATCCCATAAGTCATTGCCTCATTACTGCCATTCTCTTGAATGAAGTTATTTATTGTTTCTATGATTTGTTCTTTGACCCACTCATTCTTTAGGATTAGACTATTTGGTTTCCAGTTAGCTCTTAGTCTATCTTTCCATGGTCCTTTATTAAGAGTAGTTTTTATTGCATCATGATCTGAAAAGGATGCATTGACTATTTCTGCCTTTATGCATTGGATTGTGAGGCTTTTGCGCCCTAGTACATGGTCAGTTTTTGTGTATGTACCATGTACCACTGAGAAAAAGGTATATTCCTTTCTATCTCTCTTCAGTTTTCTCCAGAGGTCTATCATATCTACCTTTTCTAAAATTCTATTTACCTCCTTAACTTCATTCTTGTCTATTTTGAGGTTAGATTTATTAAGTTCAGAGAAGGGGAGTTGAGGTTCCCCCAGAAGTATAGTTTTGCTGCCTATTTCTTTCTGTAACTCTCTTAACTTCTCTTCTAAGAATTTGCATGCTATACCACTTGGTGCATATATGTAAAATAATGACATTACTTCATTGTCTATGGTGCCTTGTAGCAGGATATAGTTTCCTTCCTTTTCTCTTTTAATTAGATATATCTTTGCTTTTGCTTTGTCTAAGATTAGGATTGCTACCCCTGCTTTTTTTACTTCAGCTGAAGCATAATATATTCTACTCCAGCCTTTTACTTTTACCCTGTGTATATCCTCCTGTTTCAGATGCGTTTCTTGTAAGCAACATATTGTAGGATTTTGGTTTTTAATCCATTCAGCTATCCACCTCAGTTTTAAGGGGCAGTTCATCCCATTCACATTCACAGTTATGATTACTATCTGTGTCTTTTTTCCCATCCTGTTTCTGCCCTGTTTATGTTTTTATTTCTCTCTTCTCCCTTCCCCCCTCAAAAGAGTTTTGCTTATGACCACTGCCTCCCTCCATATTCCCTCCCTTTCAGCCCCCTCATCTTACCCTTTTACCTTACTACTTCTTTCCTCTCTTCTAACCTCACTTCCTTTTCTTTCCCCTTTCCGCTCCTACTACCTGTAGGGCAAATTGGATTTCTATACTTAACAGAGTATGTTATTCCCTCCTTAAACTAAATCTGAGGAGAGTAAAGCTCAAACACTGCTCTTCTCCCTCCCTTCTTTTCCGCTAGTGTAATATGTTTTTGTGCCTCTTCATGTGCCTCCTCCTTACCTCTTCTCCCACTACCATCCCTTTTCATCCCTTAAGTTTTTTTTTATCATCCCAACAGTTAATTTATACCCACATCATCTTTCTATATAACCCTTTTAGATGTCATGCTAACTCTACCATTCTCAAAATTAGTAAATATCATCCTCCCATATAGGGATGTAAACAGTTTGCTCTTGTTGAAAAACAAGGTTTTCTTTTTCCTTTACCCCTCTGTTTACCTTTTTTATGCCTCAGAGGACACTTTTGATGCAATACAGAGAATCTTTTTTCTTTTTCTCTTTTTAAAAATGTATTTTTTCATTCATTTAAATAAGAGACAACAACCATTAGCCTTGGGAACCAAAGAAGAACCTAAAATATCCATTTGTTAAGGGTAAAGTAATAGAAGAGATGCTGGACTGGGAGTTAGAAACCTTGAGTTCAAATGACCATTGACCTGTCATTTGACTTTGGGCAATTCCCTTTTCCTCCTTGGATCTCAGTCTCTGCCTTTATTAAATATGGATGGAATGAGATTATCTACTTTCATACTCCCTTAGTGCTTAGGACAGTGTCGAGTACATAGACGGGAGGGTGGTTCATTGGAAAGATGACTGGATTAGAGGCAAAGGGCATCCATTCATATCTCATCTGTATTACTTTCAAACTGTGTAATGTCGAGGCAAGTCACTTAGCAGATTTTTGCCTCAGTTTCCTCACCTGTGAAATGAAGGGATTTGGACTAGATGATTTCTATGATTCCCTACAGTCTTAAATCCGTAATTCCATGATCCCAAAAGCCCTTCCCAGTTATGACATTCCATGTGCTATGGTCCCTTTCAGATTTGACATCTCAAGGTCTACAAAACCATCTGAATATGATTATTTATTTTTGCACATTGCAATTAGGTGGTACAGTTAATAGAAGACTGGACCTGGAGTCAGGAAGTTCAAATCCCCCCTCAAGTGCTTACTAACTATGTGTCCTGGACAAGTCATTTAACTTGTGTCTGACTCAGTTTCCTCAACTATAAAATGGAAATAATAACAGCACCTACCTACCATGATTGTAAAGATAGAGTGAGATGTTTGTAAAGTGCTCACTATAGTATGGAGTATAGACACTTAATAAATGTTTACTTGCTTTCCCTCTCCCCTCTTTCCCTAGTATCTTGTCTAGATTTATCTCTTCTGCCCTCTTCTAGTCATATGGGGAAACTTAACCCCAGAAAAAGAAGGAAAAAAGGCTCCAGGTCACTAATTAGCCTAGTGGAACCATGCCAGACCTGTGTGACTCTTGGCTCCAGATTCCTTCCACTGTTAGGCAAGCCAGACTCTTTGTTTCATTGAATTTAAAAAAGCAATAACTCTCAGGTCAGGAACAGAAGAAGTGTAAAGCCAGTGTGTTGGTAAGCAAAGTGGGCTCTTAGCACTTAGTTCAACCAAGTACCCTTGAATAGTTTGACTTTTGTTTCCTTTGAGTAATTCAGTGTATTTCATTGAGTCTTACTAGGTGCTAAGCCCCAGGCCCAAACCCCTATTAGGTGTAAAACCTATGTGGGTGTGGATTGATAACTAAGGTGGGGCCCAAGGTGGGGCTAACTAAGGGGAGGTGCTAACTCCAGAGCCAATCATAGCAGCCTAAGTTCTGGTCATTAAGATGATGTTTGATGATGTCTGAAATCCTATAAGAACAGAAAACAGCCATTTGCACAGGGCTCTCTCTCTCTCTCTCGGTGTTGTGTAGAGACTCTGGGCAGCTGGAGCTAAGAAGCCCTCCAGCTCATAACCCAGATGTTGGGACTTTGTTAAACTCTGGTAACTATACATTGGGATTTGAATCAGACAAGGTCTGTCTGTCCATGTTTGTACTTTGTACTTTGCTCTGAAGTTCAAGGTGGTGGTTTTTTCCCCTGAACTAAATGAATGATATTTGTATGCTGAATTAAAGTAAGCTTGTCAACCCCTTAATGTTGATCTCCTTACTAAAGCAGATCAAAAGAACCTGTGCTTTTGCAGTGTTGGCAGCTTTCTGGGTGCTGGTTGTTGGTGGATTTTACACCCCCACAGAAGCTGCTAGCTGGATTGTTGAAACAGCCAGTGACAGTGTTCTCTTTGGCTTCTGGGGACCCCGCAACTTGGTACAGTGCAAAGAATTCTGACTCTCAAGTCAATGATTTAAAATGCAACTTCTTACACAATCTCTATGACCCTGGGCCTTGATTTGTACAACTGTAAAAGGAGGAAGGCTGGAATAAATAGTGTCTTGGTTCTGGATCTTTTGAAACACTCTAGTCATGATAGAACTCTGATCTCTGGCCTCCACACACAGAGAGCCAGTCTTAAGTGTCAGATACTGTTATCTCTGCCCCAGCAATACCCAGTATCTACATGGGATTGTTAGGTAGGCAGGTAAGAAAAGAAGGGACAGAGTTTGAGAACCTAGAGAAGAGCTATTCCTGACAACAACAATGAGAAAAAAAAACCCACACAGGTCCATTCCTATCATTGGCTACTCGTTTTCTTCCTCACCACTGACCCACAGGATCTTTAGAATTTTTAAAACAAAAATTCTATCATTGAATTTCATTTTTTACAACACTTCTATGTCAACATTTATTCCTTCCTCTTTGGAATTGGGATCTTTCTACCCAACCCTCTCTTTTCAGCCCCCTTCCAAGAGCTGTCTTCCCTCATTATCAAATGACATATTTGCAAATGCCTAGCACAGTACCCCTGCTAGGTACTGATAAATATTTGTTCTTTCCTTTCCTCCCTCCTACCCATTTTGTAATCCAGAGAGCCAATCCTTATAACAAACAATAAAAGAGAAAGAGAAAAAGGTAGGTCAGCAAAACTAACCAACACAGTCACCATCTCTAACAGTGCATGTGACATTCCACAGCTGTAGACTGCTATCTCTGCAAAGATAGGAGAGGAGTACATTTTCCTCCGTCTGTTCTATGACCTGACTTTAATTTCTGTTCTTCCCATTTCCATTGTTGTAGTCATACTTTATATTATTTTCCTGCTTCTGTTTATTTCATTCTACATCAGTTTCTATTAGTTGTCTGATGCTTTTCTGTATTCTTTTTCTTCATGATTCCTTATGGGGCAGTCAATAAGCATGTGCCTCTGGACCCTGTTAAACTCATATCCACTCAGTCACATGACTCAGGAGAAGAGGGCTCAGAGTCCAACCCCTCACTGTGCTAAAGAGGAAATGCACCTTGTAGAGGTTCTTTTATCTTCACCTTCCTGCTCTATCCTGCTTCACTGGAGGAATGGCTTTCAGAGGACATGGACAAGTCTGTCTCGTGCCCCATTCCCCCTGTCACCTCCCCATCCCTAGCCTCGCACATAGGAGAACTCAATAAGTGTTAGTGATGGCTCATCCAGAGCAGTGTCCAGTTCTCTTCAAAAGCTGGTCAGGGCCTGGTTGTGTGGGGCTTTAAAAGCTAAATGGAATAATTTCTATTTTATACTGGAGGCAATGGAAAAACATTAGATTGATTGAATAGGGCAGTTAGGTGGCACAGTGGATAGAGTGCTGGGCCTAGAGTCAGGAAGACTCATGTTCCTGAGTTCAAACCTGGCCTTAGATAGTTACTAGCTCTGTGACCCTGGGCAAGTTACTTAATCTTGATTGCTTCTTCTCTTGTAAAATGAACTGGAGAAGGAAATGCAAATCACTCCAGTATCTTTGCCAAGAAAACCTCAAATGGGGTCATGAAGAGAAACAGAAGGAAAAGTTAGAATGATGGGGCTGTAGAGGGGGAGCAGAAACCCAGGGATGCAGGGATCCCAAACCAAAGTTCCCAGGGCAAGGCCGCCTGGAATGAATTCATGGACACAAGCATTCTTTAAGTCACGGAGGCAAAGATTTATTACGATTTTCAGCATGCAAGAGTTCTTAGGGAACCTGCAACCATAAAGAGGTGCAGGGGGAATATTTATAGAAGCTAACAGAGGATTAAAGGGGGGGACATATCAGTTAGGTGTTTGGGGGTGGGATTAGAGTGTGGTTAAGGTGTGGCTGGTTCTTAAAGGAACATGCACATTTAGTATCTACTGCGCAGGTGTATTACCCAGAGTTCTCTAGGAAATAGCCCACAAAGGGGTTACTAGGGGTGTGGTCTTTACTGTGAAACATCACTAAGCTCACTATCAGTCAGGGCTAAAGGGAACAGTTTCTCATCTAGTGTCTTGTTAGACAAAATACTATTACTAAGATACATGTTAGAAAGATCAGTAAATAGTAAATATGGTTATGACTCAGTGTACTAAGGAAGAAGCAGAGATAAGCTAGGGCAGGCTGCCCTTTAGCTAGAGAGAGACAGGCTGAGAGAGAATATGTTTTGAGAACTAGATATGTTTATGAGAACTGGATATGTTTTGGAACTGGGGTTCAGGCACAGGCATCCAAGCAGAGGCTGTTAGAATTTAGGGTCTAAGGATAAGCACCTCATCAAGGCCTGAGCCAAACAAGTTGGATTTGTGGATATCTCTGTGTATTTCTGGGGATCCCACGTACGTTGGGACAGGAGATTGTAAGTGGGGCAGTATACCTGTGCCTAGGTGGCATGGGGCAATATTGTCTCCTATCTAGGGAACAGCTGCAGCTGAGAAGGCACTAGTATATGTGGTGGGGTAAGAAGGGGAAGTGGTAAGGAGGGTCTATGAGTAGATAGAAGCTCTTAATATGGGGAAGTATCAAGACTGGAACAGGCGGAGAGAAAGTCGCCCTTGTATATTGGGTTCAGTGGGTCATGAGCCTGGCAGGTGCAGAGAGGATGGGAGTCTAAAGGCCTCTATGTTTGGGTTGGGCCAAGTGCCTTGGTTATTATGGAGATGGGGTGGAGATGCTATGATCTTGTATTAAGCGGTTGTGAGTAGAGGGTTTGGAGGTGAACTGGCTTTAAGAAGGCTAATACAGGGCTTAAAGGCCTGCCTAGCCCAGAAAGCCCCAAAGAGATGGTTTGGGAGAGTGTGGGCACACCTGTAGCTGGCCCTGTTCAGTGGCTAGAAGAGAGCTATAGCTAGGACCTACCCAGAGGTATTAGGGCCAAAGTATTGCACTGGCCTGCAGGAATTTAGGGCTCTACCACAACTCCCGACTAAGCCCTATCTTTCACCTCTCTCCTTCTCCAACCTTAATCTCTCATACTGTCCTTCCAGTGTCCCCTCTGCCCCGCCCCATCCCATGACCCCAGTCCCAACTCCACCTGGCTTAGAGCCCAGCCTTGGTTGTTTCTTAAACCCTGACTCTGCCCATCCATGCCACCTCACCTCCAGCCCCTGAGCTCCTTCCTTTCCTAGAGTCTCTGCCTTGTCTATGTGGTCTCCTTCTCTAACCCTGCTGACCTTCCTCTGATCAAGGTTCTGATCAACTTCCTTTTGTATTCCCCTTACTACTCTTACCTCTTCCTCTCACCTCCTCCCAATACAGTTCATCTCAGGGTCTATATGTAGTTTTGGCTACATCCCACAAATTTTGGTATGTTTTCCCATTATCATCATTTTCTTTGATGAAATTACTGATTTTTTTCTATGATGTGTTATTTGATCCACTCATTCTTTAGGGATAGGTTACTTAGTTTCCAATTAATTTTTAAACTATGTTTCCATGCTCCTTTATTAAAGGCAATTTTTATTGTATCATGATCTGATAAGGATGCATTTAATATTTCTGCCTTTATTTTGTCGTGAGATTTTTATTACTTAACACATGATCAACAAGGCTGCAAGTGGAACAGTAGCCCAAGACCAAGGGCATAGCCACTATTTTTGTGGTATTTATGTACTTAACCATTAATATGTATTAAACTTGGCTATCTTTTTTTAATTAGGTTTCTATGTTTTTATGTGTTACTGATGAAGTTTTTGAGTATTGTGCCTTCAACCCCAGCATTCTCAAAAGCTTTGTGTAGTTTATTGGGTGATTTTGGTGGCATGGTGTTTCTTGGTAATAATTATGTCACATTATAGCAGAAATAACTGTATTTGCTAATGCACACTTGGGAGTCTTTTGCATCAGACATTTCCTGTGATGGGGGAAATAAGTAGCTGTCCTATATCTAATACTCATTTTATAATTAGAACTTTGTTTTTTCAGAAGGGACGTAGTTAGCATGTCCCCTCCTCTATTTTCTAAAATAGCAAACATAGAGTGTAAAAATAAATGAATAGGAGCAGAACAGAGGGGCATCCTGGGACAATTTGAGATCTGAAGAAAAGTCTCAGGAGGAGATTTGGTCTGTGTGAAAAGTAAACACTTCCAGGCTAGGTCCTAGGTCCACTTAAACAAGTGGAAAGCCCTGGGTTTATCAAGGTTGAGAGGCTGCCTCAGTCCCAGACTCAGGAACTTTTACCCCTAAGACAGTGAAGAATATTGAGCATCTGAGCCAGGGAAGATCAAGGGAACCTCTCCTGACACGGAATGCCAGACCTAGCTGTGCTGCAGAGATGCAGCTGGGCTGCAAGAAGAAACCAGGACACTTCTGGTGAGTGCATGTAACAACAATGTTGCTAGCAGATGCTATAGGAATGTAACGCCCAACAAGACCAGCAACAAGAGCTGCCAACACAGGTTCTTTGATCTGCATTTTTTTCAAAAACAGGTTTTTAATAAGCTTAAGTTTCCTATTACTTATTCTTCCAACTCTAAGGAGATACTGTATTATTTCTTTGTAACTCATGGTCCCAACTGGAGATGGAGAACCCAGAGTTTGTATGAGAAGTGATGAAACCAAGTCTGGAATCCAGTCACCAAGCCCAGGCTTAGGCTCATAACCTGAATATTACTTTTCAGCATTAAAAATTCCTCTTGCAGTCTCCTGTTTTTAGGGTCCCTATGGAATCATAAAAAGGGTGCTAGGTTCAAAGGGTGCCAGACAGGAAGTTCTGCTTGGGAAATCTTGGAAAATAAAACACCCGAAACCAAACTTACTTCCCCAAGTGTCCATAGTCATGGAGGTAGGTGGTTGAATCCTAAGTAGTTTTCCTCTTCTTGGCAGATGGCCTCTCAAATACATTTCATACTCCAACTGCTTTTTGCTTGAAGAATTTGGTATTTTGGTCACTCTCTTGGCCCCAAGATGAATCAAAGGAAGTGGTGTCTTGATCCACAAGGTAGGTGTTTTTGGTTCTGCCTGACCATCCAAAGTTCTTGACCTGCGTAACTTTAGGAGTAAGAATCTTATTGAAATGGTCTTCCAGGGTGGGAGCACTGAAATCTCTCTTGTATATGTCTTCCTCTCCATCCATGATGAAAGCGCCTCTTCTCAGCCAGACGTTTTGCTTCCTGTTCTAACTCCTTTTGTTTCAATGCTTCTGCCTCATGCTCTTGGACTGTTACTCAGTCCTTCTTTTGAATGAAGACTGGCTTGAGGTGGGGTTCCATTTCATCCTCACTGTCTGTATATTCTTCATACTGTGACTCGGATTCTGATTCTTCACCAGAATGCCCTACATCCTCCAGTTCCATGACTTCCATTTCCTCATTTTTCTTCTCCTGTGCTCCTTGACACATCATGCCATGCCGCTGCTCAATTTCCTCATCATCCATTCCTTCCTCATCATCCATTTCTTCCTCATTACTGTCCTCTCTCCCCATTTGCCTCACATCTCCTTCTACTTCAGAATCACTTTCTCCCACCACTTCAGCCTCTACTGTCTTCTGATGCTGGGCCAACCTTTCTTCAACATCTTCACTGATGCGGTTCTGTAAATGCTGAAGCCAGGTATCACTAGGTGAATCCTCTTCTTGTTTCTCAGGTTCTGCTTTTTGCTCCTTGGCTTTCTTGATGAACTGAAATTCTTCATCCTCCTCATCTGAGGACTCCACGGGCACATAGCCTGGCCTCTTCCTGGACACGTACCGTTTCACCTTAACTTTCTCCATTGAAATTTCCCCTTTCTCATTGTGAACTGGGACGGTCCCCACCATGGAATGAATGGGAGGCTGCTTCATGAGGGCTCTTGGGACCAACATGATGGTGATAGTGGCTGTGCCTGTTGCAGTGCCCCAACCAAAGATGAGGAACTGTCAACACAGACAAGATAAAATGACCTCCCTTTTCTTTTGGACAGAAGCAACGAGTCCTCGAGGAGTGAGGAACCATGATTTGCTTTTTTAAGGAAAACTTTTTTTAAGTGGTTAACAATCTCACTTTAATCAAACATATATAAATAATTCACATAGTTCACAGGGGAATGCTAGCACCCTATACTTCAGAGAGAATACAAACAGAAATTACAAACATACGTTATGTAAACAGAGTAAATAACACAAACCAGTCTATCCATAGTAATACATAATTACCAGTGAAGCACTAACATCTGGGTTTTTTTTCAAATGGGGGGAGGCGGGCTCCTTGACATTGGCTACCCAGAGTCTCATCTGGTCAAATCACACAACATTCTTCCAGTGAGGGAAAACTCCAAACAAAATGCTATCCTCTGAGTTTATATGCCCTACTTAGAGCCTGATGGCTTCACACCTAATCAGCAAAAGGGTATGGACCTGGGGCTTTTTACCTAGTAAGACTTAATCAAAGGCACTTGATGACTTTAGCATTCTAAAAGAGAAAACAGTAAAAAAAAAAAAAAAGTCCCACCTTCATTACCAATACAATGCAGAAGCAGTGGGGCAAGGACAATGGTGGTTGTGGGCACTTATGGGAGGCTGTAGTCTAAGTTCTAGTTCCTAGCCATAGGGGAGAACTGATGAAAGATCTGAAGCTAGAGGCATACTCCAGGACTAGAGGTGATTATAAAAACTGAGCTGCTATAAATTTAAAAATGCAAAGATAAAGAAGAAAAAATTCAACCATAGAGAGGTACTATGGGAATAGAGAGGACTAGGGTTCATGTTCAAAGGATGAGACTGAAGCAAAGAAATCCTCTTTTACCCCCAAAGAATAATGTCAAATGGAAAAAGCATTCAAAGAGAATTCATGGGAGAACTTAATAAACACTTTAAAATCAAATGGAAGAGATTGAGGAAAAAATAAAAACAAAAGAAACCAATCCAATGAAACAAGAAAATTATGAAAAGAAAGTCAACCAACTAGAAAAGGAGATCCAGAATCTTAAGGAAGAAAATAATTCCTTGAAAATCAGTATTGGGCAGTGGGAAGCCAATGAAGCTATAAGAGATCAAGAAATAATAAAATAAAATATAAAGAATGAAAAAATAGGAGAGAATGTTAAACATCTCATAAGAAAAATAACTGATCTGGAGAACAGATCAAGAAGAGAAAACATAACATTAATTCAACTACCTAAAAGCTATGATAACAAAAATGAGTCTTGATACAATAATACAAGAAATAATAAAAGAAAATTGTCTTGAAGCATTAGGACAAGAGAGGAAAGTAGAAATAGAAAAAATGTACCAACCATGACCTGAAAGAGATCCTATGAGGAAAACCCATAGGAATATTATAGTCACATTGTGAAACTCCCAGCTTAAGGATAAAATATTACTAGCAATAAGAAAAAAAATTAAATATGGCAGTGCCACAATTAGAATCACACAGACCTAGCAGCAATAATACTAAAAGACCACAGGTCTTCGAACACTATCTTTCAAAGAGCAAAAGCACAGGCTCTGGCCAAAAATATCATGCCCAGTAAAACTAAGTGTAATCCTGAATTTTTAAAAAGTGGACATTTAATAAACTATCAGACTTTCAGGATGTTGTTTTAAGATAAACAACAATTTGAACTTAATAGAAGATTTGACTTACAAGGGCCATAAAAATATAAGGTGCGTACCAAAGACTAATTATACGGGACTGAATAAGAATGGACTGTTTACTTTTCATGTATATAAAATGTGAAGCATAGGTCTAAGCTTGCTATTAGTAATTGGGTAGATCATAAGAAAGACTGGAGTAGACCTGAGTATGACACAAGTTTATAAAGGAAAACCATTTAGAAACAGCTAAAGAGTAGTTATTTTATACAAATGCAGAGTGAGAGGAAGAACCAACAGAGAGGAATTCGATGGAGGAAAGGGGCTGTTAGTTCTGGAAAACTGCTTTCATTTGGAATGGGTTCAAATAGGAACAAAATATATGTACATATATATATGTACATGCATATATATGTACATATACACACACGCACACACACACACACACACACATATATATATATATATATGAGTATAAAGGTTTTCTAAATTCAGAAAGGAATAAAATGTTAAGGGGATAGGGATGGGAAAGAGGACAAGCGAGGGATCTTTAGAGGGGAGGAGGAAAGAATAGGTTAAAGGGGGGTATAAAATGGTGTTTAAATTCATGGGAATGGGAAGACAAGGGAGGGATCATTGGAGGGAAGCTAGGTTAAGTAATAGGAGGGAAGGTAGAGGATAGAAGTATAGTAGAGGAGTTTGAAGGGATAGGAAATAAGAGATATGCACAACAAAAAAAGATCAGAAGTAGAATTTGTTAGGGAAAGTATATGTCTATATATGTATGCATGCATGTATATATGTATGTATATGTATACAAATATATGTGTATCTGTACATCTACATATAAATATATCTCTGCTTAGTTGTAGCCTTCTGGTGGTGGGAAGGAGGAAGGGGTGGAAAGAACAAAGTAAATAAGTACACAGCAGAGAGCAAAAGAAAATCTACAAGAAAACAAAGAAAAGATGGACAGCTATCAACACAACACATATTACTTATTATATAGCTTTCTCGAAATGGAAATTAATTGCCATATATTTCGAATCCTCTCTTACATTCTGTTGTACACATGACATGCTTTTTTCTTTTCTTATTAAGCATTTAGTTTCAATATTTAAGTTTATAATATGTTTCTCTTTTCTTTTTGTGTATTTAACACTCAATAACAAAAAATGCACTGATAAAAATGTTTATATTAGCTCTTTTTGTGGTGGCAAGAACTGGAAATTAAAGGGAGTGCCCATCACTTGGGGAATGACTGAATAAGTTAAGATACATTAATGTAATGGAATACTATTGTGCTACAAAAAATGATAAAGGGGAATGTGTCATAAAAACCTCAGAAGGTACATAGGACTCAGATATAGTGAAGTGAACAGAGTCAAGGGAACAATTCACACATTAAGAAAAACATTGTAAAGACAAATAACTTTGACAGACCAACACAAGGAAGAACCACAATTTCAGCGGACTTGTGATGGAACATGTTACCCATCTACTGACAAAAGGGTGCTGGACTCAGAGTGCAGATTGAGACATTTAGTTTTGGAAATGTAGCCAATGTGGAAATTTGTTTTATCCATTACCTATTGTTGTTTTATCTATTGATTTACCATAAGTTTGCATATCTATTATAAGGGAATTATTGTTCTTTCTTTTTCAAAGTAAGGTGAGGGAAGGTAGAATGGGTAAGAGGGAGAGAAAAATCAGTTTTTATTTAAAAATAAAAATTATAATTTATTTTTCCTGTGGTTGGGCTCTATTTCATGCAGGAGTATTTCACAGAAGGATTCTCCCCAGAAAATCAATTTAGATATACATTATGTAACACTAGGATAATATTTATAACTAACTTATATAGGGTCATTTTTCTTTTTTATTTGTAAATTGTATTTTATTTTTGTAAAGATAGTTTCATCATCTTTTTTTAATAATAATTTGAGGTTCAATTTTTCTTTCTCTCTCTTCCTTCCATTCCCCCCTCCCAAAGGGGGCAAGCAATCTGATATAGGTTATACATGTGCAGTTATGGAAATACATTTCCACATTAGTCATGCTCTGAAAGAAAAAACAAAACAAAAGGGAAAATTCACAAAAAAAGAGTGAAAATAGTATGCTTCAATCTGCATTCAAATGACATTGTTCTTTTTCTGGCTGTGGATGGCATTCTCCATCATAAGTCTTTGAAATTGTCTTGGATCATTGTATTGCTGAGAAGAGCTAATTCTATCATAGTTGATCATCACATAACATTTCCGTAATTGTTTGCAATATTCTCCTGGCTCTGCTCACTTCATTCAGCATCACTTCATGTAGGTCATTCCAGGCTTTTCTGAAACTTGCCTGCTCATCATTTCTTATAGCACAAGAGTATTCCACTACATTCATATACCACAACTTGTTCAGCCATTCCCCAACTGATGGGCATTTTCTCAATTTCCAATTATTTGCCACCACAAAAAGAGATGCAATAAATATTTTTGTACATGTAAGTTCTTTTCCCTTTTTTATAGTCTCTTTGGGATATAGACCCAGTAGTGGTGTTGTTGGATCAAAGGGTATGCACAGTTTTATTGTCCTTTTGGCATAGTTCCAAATAGTTCCCCAGAATGGTTGGGTCAGTTCACAACTCCACCAACGAAGCATCAGTACCCCATTTTTCCCACATGTTCTCCAACATTTATCATTTTGTTTTTCTATCATATTAGCCAATCTGATAGGTGTGAGGTGATACCACCTTAGAGTTATTTTAATTTACATTTCTCTAATCAATTGTGATTTAGGGCATTTTTTTCATATGACTACAGATAATTTTAATTTCTTCATTTGAAAATTGCCTGTTCATTTCCTTTGACCATTTATCAATGAGGGAATAACTTGTATTCTTATAAACTTGACTTAGTTCTCTATATAATTGAGAAATGAAGCCTTTATCAGAAACCCTTGCTATAAGAATTATTTCCCAGCTTTCTGATTTCCTTCTAATATTGGTTGTGTTGGTTTAGTTTGTGCAAAACTTCTTTCATTTGATGTAATCAAAATTATCCATTTTGCATTTCATAATGTTCTCTATCTCTTGTTTGGTCATAAGTTCTTCCTTTCTCCATTGATCTGACAGGTAAGACTCCTTGCTCTCCTAATTTGCTTATAGTATCACCCTTTATATATAAATCATGTACCCATTGGCCTTTTCTTGATATAGGGTGTGAGATGTTGGTCGATGCTTAGTTTCTGCCATACTATTTTCTAGTTTCCTAGCAGTTTTTGTTGAATAGTGAGTTCTTATCCCAGACACTACAGTCTTGGTGTTTACCAAACAGTAGATTATTATAGGTATTTACTGCTGTATCTTGTATACCTAATCTATTCCACTGATCCACCATTTTATTTCTTAGCCAGTACCAAATAGTTCTGAGGATTGCTGCTTTATAACATAGTTTTAGATTTGGTACAGCTAAGCCACCTTCCTTTGCATTTTTTTTTTTCATTAATTCCCTTGGTATTTTTGACTTTTTGTTTTCTGGATGAATTTTATTATTATTTTTCTAGCTCTATAAATTTTTGGTAGTTTCATTGATATGGCACTGAATAAATAATTAAATTTAGGTAGAATTGTCATTTTTATTATATTAGCTCAGCCTACTTATGAGCAACTTCTATTTTTCCAATTATTTAGATCTGACTTTATTTGTGTGAAAAGTGTTCTGTAATTGTGTTCATATAGTTCCTTGATTTGTCTTGGCAGGTAGACTCCCAGATATTGTTGTTTACAGTTACTTTAAATGGAATGTCTCTTTCTATCTCTTGCTTCTGGGATTTGTTAGTAATATGAAGAAATGCTGATGATTTATATGGGTTTATTTTATGTCCTACAACTTTGCCAAAGTTATTATTTCAGTTTTTAAGTTGATTGTCTAGGATTCTCACGTAATCTGCAAAGAGTTATAGTTATGTTTCCTCATTGCCTTTTCTAATCCCTTCAATTTCTTTTTTTTCCTTTTATTGCTAAAGCTAACATTCCTAGTACAATATTGAAAAATAGTGAGGATAATGGACTTCCTTGTTTCACCCCTGATCTTATTGGGAAGACTTCTAGCTTATCCCCATTACAGATAATGCTTCCTGATAGTTTTAGATGGATACTACTTATCATTTTACGGAAAGTTGCATTTATTCCTATATTTGCAAATGTTTTTAATAGGAATGGATGCTGTGTTTTGTCAAAAGATTTTTCTGCATATATTGAAATAATCATATGATTTCTGTTGGTTTAGTTTTTGACATGGTCAATTACACTAATAGTTTTCCTAATATTTTCCTAAGCCCTACATTCCTGATATAAATTCCACCTGGTCATAGTGTATTATCCCTGTGATAAATTGCTGTAATCTCTTTGCTAATGTTTTTTAAATTTTATTCAATTTTTCATAGTATTTATTTCAAATTGAAAAGCATCACCCCTACCTGTTTATCTGCTGAGTTTAAAAAACATCATTCATTCTTCTTTCATAAATGAGGGGAAATAAGCAAGGGAAATAATTTTTGTCATCTTTTTTTGTGGAAAGGATGGATATGTTTTCAGATTTTACTTTCATACAGTACGTTTATGGAACTGAAAATCAGTGTGTATACTCAACGGCAATATAAACTGGCTTATATTACAATGCTTTGGAAGAGAATGAAATTCATTTCTCAAAAAAAAAAAAGCCAGTACTGAGATATTTCTGCATTTCTTTTTTTTCTTTTTTTCTTTTTTTGAGAGGAGAAGGTAGGGCAATTGGGGTTAAGTGACTTGCCCAAGGTCACACAGCTAGTACGTATGTCAAGTGTCTGAGGCTGGATTTGAACTTAGGTTCCCCTGACTCCAGGGCCCGTGTTCTGCGCCATCCAGGTGCCCCATCTGCATTTACCTTTGGCTTGGGTTTAATTCACTTTTTCATAAAGAATATTTTTTTTTTATTTTGGTGCTCAATTTTATTTTTCATCAAATAACCTTAAACAACTTTAGCCAAACTGAAAAAAACATCTTATGGCAATTTATATAAATAATTAGAATTATCTACAAGTCAGAGAAACTTCCATAATTCAAACAATTTAGAAGTGATTTATTTTCCATTATTCTAGGCATCAATGTGAATAGACAAGAAAGTTAAAAAATAAGTATTCTTGAGGAAAATTTTAATCAAAAAATCAAAAGACAATTGAACAGTGCCTAAATTTTTATTTTTCATAACCTATATTTTTTTTCAAATTAGACAGTTTTACATTGTTGACACAAAAATAAACTTAAATTACCAACAGTTTACATGTAAGCTTGATTCTAGTATTAATAGGAAAAGTAGAACAAAAACAAAAACCCTCAATGAAACTTCCATATTAGACTTCTAGTTCCCAAATTGGCAGCTGTTAACTTTCTCCTTAAATCTTCGATTATCTGCTGCTATTTGTGTAATAGATTACAAAGCACATAAAACCCTTAACCCTAGCAAGCTAAAGGAGGTACAAAGTATTATGCACCATTAGTCAGCTGGTGTTCTAGAGAAACAATGAATCACATTCAAAAAAGACCTTTTTTATGACAACGCTGGAATGTTAAAAAGATAACACAACAAAATAAATTCATCGTCACTGCATCTAGTGATCGACAATAATGAAATCATGGGGGCAAAGGGGATGATCTAAAGTGTCATGACACCTCAAAAACCACTACGCCACTATAAATTAATCTATAGGAAAACTGGGAGATTCTGTACTATTTTTACATTGCCGAAAGTGTCATCACACAATTTCACAAGCTAGAGTTTCCAATTTTAATTGTCATACTTCTGATTCTAGAGATATTGCTTGCTAGAAGGGTTTAAAAATGCATTTATGAAAGCCACAGTTATTAGCTATACGTCTCATTGCAAAAGTCCGTATGTAGCATCACAGCTTTTTATTCTGATAGCCTCAATTTGTCAGTGTTTTGAAAATCTCAAAGCAATTGCAGTATGGTTTTTTTGTGTGTTATCATACAGCTATTTGGCAGGTCACCTTTTCTTAATTACAAAGAAAGCTATAAAAAGCACATCACAGCAAGGTTTAAATTCTGGATGCAACAGACTTTTGCTGGGTAAGTAGTAATTATAGTGTATTGACCTAGAGCAAATGGCAGCAGAATACATTAAAACAGAACTTTGCTAATATTTATTTAAATTTTTTGCATCAATGTTCATTAGGGAAATTAGTCTATAATTCCATTCTCTGTTTTGGCTCTTTCTAGTTTAGGTATCAATACCAAACTTATATCATAAAATGAATTTGGTAGAATTCCTTCTTTGCCTATTTTTACAAATAGGTATTGGAATTAATTGTTCTTCAAAAGCTTGGCAGAATTCACTTGCAAATGCATCTGGCCCTGGAGATTTTTTCTTAGAGAGTTCACTGATGGCTTGTTCAATTTCTTTTTTTAAAAAAGAGGGTCATTTAGCTATTTTATTTCCTCTCCTGTTAATCTGGGAAATTTATATTTTGTAAATATTCATTCATTTCACTTAGATTTATTGGCATAGAGTTGGACAAAATAGCTCCTATTTATTGCTTTAATTTCTTCTTCATTGTGGGTGAACTCACCCTTCATTTTTGATATTGATAAGTTGGTTTTCTTCTTTCTTTTTTAAATCAAATTAATCAAATGTTTATGTATTTTATTGCTTTTTCCCTAAAACTAGCTCTTATCTTTATTTATTATTCAATAGTTTACTTTCAATTTTATCATCAATAAATTATCAAATTTTATTAATTTATTAATTAAACAATTTATTTGATTTTCAGAATTTCTAATTTAGTATTTAATTGGGGATTTTTAATTTGTTATTTTTCTGGTTTTTTAGTTGCATGTCCAATTCATTGATATGCTCTTTCTCCATTTTATTCACATAAGCATTTGGAGATATAAAATTTCCCCTAAGTACTGCTTTAGTGGCATACCATAAATTTGGGTAGGTTGTCTCATTATTGTCATTCTCTTTGATGAAGTTCTTGAGTGTTTCTATGATTTGTTTTTGACCCACTCATTCTTAGGATCAGGTTATTTAAATTTCCAGTTAATTTTTATTCTATCTTTCCATACCCCTTTATTACATATAATTTTTATTGCATCATTATATGAAAGTGATGCATTTAATATTTCTGCCATTTTGCATTGGATTGTGAGGTTTTGTGCCTTAATACATGGTCAGTTTTTTCATTTAATTTATTTAATATATTTAGTTTTCAGCATTGATTTTTCACAAGAGTTTGAATTACAAATTTTCTCCCCATTTCTACCCTCCCCTCCACACCAAGATAGCATTTATTCTGGTTGCCCTGCTCCCCAGGTAGCCCTTCCTTCTGTCACCCCACTACCCTCCCATCACCTTTTCCCTTGCTTTCTTGTAGGGCAAGATAAAATTCTATGCCCCACTGCCTGTGTATCTTGTTTCCTAGTTGCATGCAAAAACTTTTTTTTGTTGTTTTTGAATGTCTGTTTTTAAAACTTTGACTTCCAAATTCTCTCCCCTCTTCCCTCCCCACCCACCCTCCCTAAGAAGGCAAGCAATTTAACATAGGCCACATGTGTATCATCATGCAAAACCCTACCACATTACTCATGTCATGAAAGACTAACTATATTTTGCTCCTTCCTAACCTATTGAATTATTATTGAAAAATTTATTGAATTTTCTCCCTTGACCTTGTCCTGTTTCAAAAGTGTTTGTTATTGATTACCTTCTCCCCCTATCTACCCCCCCTTGTATCACTCCCCATTTTTATCTTCTTCCTCTTTCTTTCCTGTGGGGTAAGATACCCAATTGAGTATATATGGTATTCCCTCCTCAGGTCAAATCCGATGAGAGCAAGATTCACTCATTCCCCCTCACCTGCCCCCTCTTCCCTTCCTACAGAGCAGCTTTGTCTTGCCACTTTTATACAAGATAATTTATCCCATTCTATATCTCCCTTTCTCTCTCTCTCAATATATTCCTCTCTCATCCCTTAATTTGATTTTATTTTTTTAGATATCATCCCTTCACATTCAACACACCCTGTGCCCTCTCTCTATATATACATACACACACGCATACATACGCACACACACACACACACACACACACATATATATGTATATATATATATGTATGTATATGTATGTGTGTGTTCCCTTCAGCTACCCTAATACTGAGGTCTCATGAATCATAGACATCATCTTTCCATGTAGGAATGTAAACAAAACAGTTCAACTTTAGTAAGTCGCTTGCGATTTCTCTTTCTTGTTTACCTTTTCTTGCTTCTCTTGATTCTTGTGTTTGAAAGTCAAATTTCCTATTCAGCTCTGGTCTTTTCACTGAGAATGCTTGACAGTCTGCTATTTTATTGAAAATCCATATTTTGCTTGGAGCATGATACTCAGTTTTGCTGGGTAGGGGATTCTTGGTTTTAATCCTAGCTCCATTGACCTCTGGAATATCGTATTCCAAGCCCTTCAATCTCTTGATGTAGAAGCTGCTAGATCTTGGGTTATCCTGATTGTGTTTCCACAATACTCAAATTGTTTCTTTCTGGCTGCTCGTAGTATTTTCTCTTTGATCTGGGAGCTCTGGAATTTGGCAACAATATTCCTGGGAGTTTTCTTTTTGGGATCTTTTTCAGGAGGCGATCTGTGGATT